>CM057848.1:92493349-92504421 GCA_030068395.1 Apalone spinifera
CACGACTTTTCAAAGATAATGGCCAAAGGCTCCACAATGACATTTGCCAACTCCTACAGTACCCTCGGATGCATCAAGTCCGGACCCATGGATTTATGTACGTTTAGATTTTTTAATAGTTCCTAACTTGTTCTTTCCCTACCAATGGCTGTCCACCTTCATCCCATATTGCGTCACTTAGCGCATTAGTCTGGAGCTGACCTTGTCCATGAAGACAGAGGCAAAGAAAGCATTAAGTATTTCAGCTTTTCCCACATCATCTGTCACTATGTTACTGCCCTCATCCAGTGGGGGCTCCACACCCTCTCTGATCACCTTCTTCTTGCTAGCATGCCTGTAGAAATCTTTCTTGTTATCCTTCAACTTAATTGTTGTTTAGTTTCACAGGTAAAAAAAGAAGTGTCATGTTGCTTGAGGGTAGGGAGAGTTACTGTGGAGGAAGATGACAGCCTTGCTGTTTAATGGCCTAGAACTGGAATAAAGATAATTTGAGGGCAAGATGCAGCTGAGAAGGGAATAGAACCAGCTGGGTAATCAATAAATCCAGCCTTCACAGTGTGAATAAAAACAAAATGAAAATGGGGTTGAGGCCTAATGTTCCAGTAAGGTGCTGAGTATCTTGTGTAAGGAGGCACTCAACACCAAGTGGCACCATTATGCCTTGGATGATTAAGAGCATATGCCTACAAAGGTGATTTCATATTAGCCTGAAGCCCTCATTGCTGAATTAAAACTGTTTCAATTCATGGACATGTTGTTGTGCTCAATAGCTATTGGAATGTGAAGTAAAATAGCATTCTGAGTTATGTTAGGGTACCCTACCTCAAGTAAAGTCAGTCATTTTTTCACTAACGTATTAATGATTTTAATCTGCAGTACGCCTACTAGTGACATCTGGCATTAAAGCATAGCTGTCTCCATGAAATGTGTCCATTCAGAAGGTGACCACTTGGTGTTTCTATGTACAAACTTTAGTTACACTCTCATTTAAAATACATAGCAGACATAAACACTTTATTCCCAGACTACTGTACCCTTTTCTTGCATATCCCTAGATTTCATTTCACTTTACAACTATTTGCTTACAAAAATCAGACAAATACAAAAGTGTCACAACACGCTGTTACTGGAAAATTGTTGACTTTCTTATTTTTGACATAAAAATACAACACATCAGTTGGAATATAAACATTGTATTTATATGTCAGTGTGTAGTATGAAGATGAGCACAAATAAAGTAATTGTAGGATTTTTTTTTAGTTTGTATTGACCTAGCTAGTGCATTTTGGGTAGCCTGTTATAAATCTCACACATATCTGGATGGGCTGATGTATCCTCAGGAAGACCTCTGTATACCCCCAGAGGGGTACATGTACCTCTGGTTGAGAACCACTGCAATAGGAGGTACTCAGGTACAGATTCACCAAGGTATTTAGGCATCTAAGTGCCATGGAAAATCTGAACTTCCATGCCCTGAAGGATCGAGCCCTTAAGAACTGTCATTTTTACACCCTTTGATTCATATTGTAAAGTCCTCTCATTATCTTTATGCTAGACATTGAAGATTGTACGCTTCCCCTTGTAAGAATAGGCCTACTTTCGAATGTGAAAATAGCCATTTAATTGAAACCTCTCATGAAGGGCCTGATCCAAAACCCATTGCACTCTGTAGAAAGATGCTTGGTGATTTAATTAAGCTTTAGATTGGGGCCAAAGTGACAATTGGGATGGAAGAGACGAGCAAATGGCACAAAATTAAACCTGAACCAATTGCAAGTGCTGTTTCTCACAGCAAACATTATGAATTTCAAATAGTTGTACGTGCTAAAGGAGGTCTAATCTCCCGGTGGACAGCCACATGGAACTACCATTATTACTATTAATGGGAAGCACACTTGTGCAGCAATAGAAGCATATTAACATTGAATGCCAGGCACAGCAATCAGTCAGAATTGAATCTGAAATTCTCATCTAAACCTTTCCAAAAAGGACTTATGGGAGCTCATGATTTGAATTTTGTAGGCTATGCTAAAAATGGTCTTCTTATTCAAGCCTAACCATATTTAAACTTCAGTGCTGTCAAACCTAATTTTGTACATTATTGGCTTCTCTCAAGAAAAAAGGTATTAACAGATGTTCATTTGTCAGAAAAAAATGCTTATTATGTATAATTCAAGTGAGCAGTGTGTTATATGGGCACATGTAGGCACCTTCCTGAATGTGTGGAGTCATAGTTTGAGTGGCATATGTTATTGCTGCCTTGTGAGCAATTCACAATGCTCACTTGTAATGCATCTCAGCATTTCTATCATATTTAAGTTAAAATCTGTGAGATTAATTTGTTGGACATCTGTGACACTGCAACTTTATAATGCAAAAGTCCAACACGGGCTTCAGCAAAATTAATGAGAAAAATTTCAGTATGAGTTTTAAAAAACCTCACTAGATTTTGTTTTTTAAAGTAAACAAGTAACTGACATGTCTACGAGAAGTTTCTTCCAGCTATTCTTGTATTAAATCTCAGTCTTGTGGGTTTACATTCTGATCTATGCTTTTCAGACACCACTACAGATAACTAGCCTATGTGTATATGAGAAACTTTTCCTACAGGTCACTGTGCCAATTACCCTGTAAACCTTGGAAAAATGTCATTAAGACATAGCAATTATCATTGTTAAACAAAGGAAAAGAACAAGTTGCACCCTTATTTGAAGGAAAACTAGTCATTTATCATCGAGCTACAATTAACCCCTGGTAACTCTAAAGCCTAGATGTAAGGTCTGATCCTGCACTCAGTGAAGTCACATGAGGGTAGCATTTGGCCTTTAACTTGCCATACACAGGCTGCAAACTGAATATGGAACTCAAAGGGCACATAAACTACATGGGTATGTCTAGACTGCATCCCTCTGCCGACAGAGGGATGCAGATTAGGCAGGTCGGCATTGCAAATGAGTCAGGGATTTAAATATCCCGTGCCTAATTTGCATAAAAATGGCCGCCACATTTTGCTGACTCAGCACTTTGTCAGCAAAAAGCAGCAGTCTAAAAAGGATCTGTCGAGAAAGAAAGCCTTTTTCGACAGATCCTGTACACCTCCTTGCAAAGTGCTGAGTCGGCAAAACGTGGCAACCATTTTTATGCAAATTAGGCACGGGATATTTAAATCCTTGACTCATTTGCAGTGTCAACCTACCTAATCTACATCCCTCTGCCAACAGAGGGATGCAGTCTAGACATACCCCATGTGATTATAAATGATGACTAGGTTCTCTGTTGAAGTCATAATTCAGTGCCTTTCTAGATCTTGAGATCTGACAAGTACAGGGAATACTGGACAATATGGACACATACTGAGTCAGATCGTTGGCTCATTATAGCAACCAAATGCTGCTCTAGTAGCACAAAGGGGCAATGAAGTTTGACCAGGGCAGAGTAGAACAGATCCATCTTTCTAACCAGTTTAAGGGGAATGTCCAGCATGCTGCTGTGTTCCAGCTATTTCCAGCTACTAGAACAAGCTGCAGGGCTGCTCTTAATTACATCAAGGGCTGACCAAATCCCTGGCTGGCCATAGAATTAAGGCTCCATAGAAAACCATCTTCCCTCCTCAGTCCAACACTACTGTGCACCTCAGTCTGGCCCCTCCTACAATAAATAATCATTCAAAGGTAGACGCTGAGTGCGCATCTAACATGAAATATCGCACATTAAAGACCTTGCATGACTTTTAATCAAAACTGGTTTTATTCTTTTTTTAAAGGGAGGTCCAATCCAGAACAGAAAATCCAAGCGCTGCCTGGAGTTACAGGAAAACAGTGACAATGAATTTGGATTTCAGCTGGTCCTTCAGAAATGTACTGGCCAACGCTGGTCTATAACAAATGTCCTAAAAAGCTTGTCATCATAACAGATGCTAAGAAATTCTTGACTAAGTCTTTTTGCTACTGTGTAGCCAATGTTGCCTGCTGTACTGTATCCCGCCCCCCTCTTGCCCCCCCCCCTTTGATTCTTTTTCCAAGTGTATGGAAACTGGATTTGTGAGCTGAAAATACAGAGTTTTTCATAATGACATTTTCATGGCATTTCTAGAGAAGTATAAGTATAAGCGATGGTAGGCTGTCGTGAAATATTTTGCAAATGTAAATAGGGGAAAATGGAAAATATTTATAGCTCTGACAATAAAATTTTATTGATTTAAAAAAATCCAATTCCACTGCCTCTGTCTCTTTTTGGGATCAGTTTGAAAACAAGCCAGTCCGACGGTTTCCGTCAGTTAGGGCTACACCCTGGCAAGAGACTCCGATATTCTCAACTCGAAAGGTGAAATCCTGGCCCCACTGAAATCAATGGGAACCAGTGAAGCTGGGGTTTCACCCAATGACTTATTCAGCATGAAGGGTTCTTAGAGCCATGTTGGATCAGATCCTGCCATGATCACAAGTTACTGCAGTCAGGCACCATCCAGCAGCTGTGAAGCAAGTAAACCCATGTTACAGCCATTCTGTAGCAATCAGTGACATTTGCTTACCTGCCTGCCTATGAAATAGACTTCACAAAAATGAAAAGCAGCCCTGTAGCTGTGTTCATGTGAATTTAAAACTCAATACATAACACTTCTGAACTGCAACAGAAGGTGGAAGAAGGAGATGTTCTTTATTCAAAATATACATCACTACTAAGGTGACACCAGTGTCATCAGCATTAATGATTATAGCTCATAGTTTCTCTGGGTAAGTGAAGTTATGGCTGGAGACTTGTGGGATCACTGAGAAACTGGACTGCAAGTCAAACCATAAATTTAAAGCTAAGCTGCTGCTTGTGACATCTATAATTTTTTTGCTCCATCATGGGGCTCTATTTTTTTCTTAGGGAGAACAGAGCAAAACATTAGGAGAAATACATAAAATCTGCTGCAAGAGAAGATAAAGTCACAATAAGGATCTGTTGATATTCTCACCTTAGGAAGCTGATCCAAACTAATATAGAGATAATGCTGCCTCCTCATGGGAGAGTACAAACTAGTGCAATGCTACAGTGCAAAAGGAGGCAGATTGAATTTCAGAGCATTCAGCATTGACCTAACTCAGCTTCCTGCAGGAGTTTCCATGTCAGATTCAACGGGAGCAGATTCAGGCCTGCACTAACTGCTCTTGGAAACTCTACCTAAGGTGTGCAGTGTGAAGAGCCACTGGTTTGAGGTTCCCCTACAAGGAAGGGTTGGGAAGAGAGGGATAGACCAGGGGAGGATAAGGGACAGTGCTGGAGCTTGCTTCTCTGTGCCATCCAATGCACATGGACAGTGTGCTAAGGCCATGGAGTCCTCTTCAGCAATCAGCCTTCAGTAGCAGCTGCACTCTAGCCCATAGGATTGTTTTTCCTTTCCCACTTCTCCCTCCGCTAAAACAAGCTATTCAGACCATGCAGGAGTGATGATTTTGGGTGTATGGCAAAGTACAGCTGCCGTGGGAAAGGAGCACTCTTACTTTGGAGTTTGACTTTTACATGATTTCTCCTTAGAGTGTAGTTTGGTTTTACTTCCCACCTCACTGTCACCTCAGTGGGCAGAGTAGCCCAGTGTTTAGATGAGGAAGGGGCAAAATATGGCCCATGGCCCAGTGGGAGCATTAGGCAGGCTCCCTACCTGCCCCGCCCCTACACACTAGTTAGAGCAGCTTCAGGGGCCATGTGCTCTCTGTGTGCCACGAGCTGGGGGTAGGGGAGTGGCTTCATGCACTGCCCCCACCCTCAGCACAATCTTGCAGCTTGGGCCATGCTTGCAGTGCACGCACTGTGAAGAGTCCCCTCTTCCCCCAAGGGGTGCAGGCACATAGAGGGGCACATGGCCCTGCAGCTGGCTTGCCTGAGGAACCTTGCCTGCCTATAGCATCGCTGTCCCTCCCTCTCCCCAACTCTGTGACCCCCCCTCACACCACTACCCCATGTAACCCAAAACCTCTGCACCCCCTCTCCTGCACCCATGCCTCCTCCCAGACCCTGCACTCCAATCCCCTGCTACAGATCACAACCCAAATCCTGTACCACTGCTGAATTTTAAAATGGCAAATTGCCTAAAGGTTGGGGTGGAGGGAGAAAAAACAAACATCAAATAATAAGGAATTAGAAGAACATCACTTACTGAAACACAGCATACAACACCAAAAATGTCAGCTGCTTTCTACTTCCTCAACAACTGCTGCCTTTATCAATTGCTTATTCAAAAACATGCTGTTCTCTGGCTAACCTGGTCTTCCAGGAAAAGGTATGAATGTGCTTTTTATTTTTAACTGTGTTCACCTAAGTGAGGTGGGAATTGTACTCCTTAGCACCCTGTAGCAGTTGGAAATTCACATCAATTCTATGTGGGGTAGGGGGCTCTTTGTTGGCATTAGTTTGTTTCCTTTTGGTTTTATAAAGAGGTAAATTACCTCTCCTTTATTATTCTGTTTGCTCTTTTTTATTATATTGTTTGTTACTTTAAGTGGTGATCAGAACCTCTCATGGAGACCATAACATGCCAAACTGCCTCCTACAGACTGACTTTATATTTGGCTACACTATTCTTAGTATCGTTTTTAATAGATGTTTAATAATAAGTCTCAGCAGTTTAATTATGTGTGGGTATGTCTACTCTAGCCCCCTAGTTCGAACTAGGGAGGCTAATGTAGGCATTCGAAGTTGCAAACGAAGCCCGGGATTTAAATATCCCGGGCTTTATTTGCATCTTCCTGTCTGGGTGCCATTTTTAAATCCCCCTAGTCCGAACTAACTGCCCGCGGCTACACGTGGCAGTCAAACGTTAACTCGAACTAAGTTTAAGTCCTAAGGACTTAGTTCGAGTTAAAGTTTGACTGCCGCATGTAGCTGCGGGCAGTTAGTTCGGACTACGGGGATTTAAAAATGGCGCCCAGACAGGAAGATGCAAAAGAAGTTTGAGTAAATTAAAATTAATTATGGTTATTTATGTATTTTCCCTTTTTCTATGAAATTACTACTATGAATATATAAACATAAAGGGGTGCAATTTTATAGCCTTGCCTCAGGTGCAAAACTAGCTACTTATGACACTGGCCAGGAGCACCTAGTGGGCCATGTTTCGCCTTCCTGTACAAACAGTGATCAAGCCGAGGCAGCCAGGCTGGGAGGCAGAAGCGGCCACTTTAAATGGGTTACCTTACCTATCCCATGCCTCCAATGCCTGGCTTTGCGGGAGGAGTGGGTGTATTGGGATGGGGAGGCTGGGGGTGCCTGGCTCTGGGGGAGGGTTGGTGCATTGGAGGTATTTATAATTTTTTTTTCAAAAAAAGGAAAAACTTAAAAAACAATAGTCTAGTAGCACTTTATAGACTAACAAAACATGGAGCTGGTATCATGAACTTTTGTGGGCAAAACCCACTTCCGCCCATGAAATCTCATGATACCATCTACGGGTTTTGTTAGTCTTAAAGTGCTACTAGACTATTTGTTGTATTTTAAGTTTTTCCTGTTACAGACTAACTCAGCTACCCCCTGAAGCTTATAAAAAAGTTTGAGAAACACCGCTCTATACTATACCATTCCTTTTGGCCTCCTTGTTTCCTTTCTCCTTTGGAGAGTTGGGCAAGCAGGAGTGTTGGTAAAAATATATCAGACATGTGCACACAGTGCCCGCTTTGCCTCAGCTGGTGCTGGATAATCAGAGCCTCAATTCTGAAGGAGTTGGCATTACTGAGGTAATCGATCCCCCCAGGTTTTGTTGCAGATTTTCCATAGGCCATCCACATCTCCGAGTCCTAGCAGAGACTTGGGATTAACACAGCTTTCTCAACTAAAAGTCTTATAGACGTTCAGATGTTGTGATTGTGAACACCTGGAGAGGCAGTCTGCTCAAGGCAAGGCTGGCCTTGAATCTTGATATGTATGGCTTCAGTTGAGTAGCTTGTGTGAAATTTGGAAGAGCAGCTCAGCGAGACCTCTCTCCTTTACTTAAGGATAGAATCTCACAGCAGCCTGAAGGAAAAAGTCCTCGTGGCAGACAGAAAGCCACACTTGCAGTATTTCCTCAACCTTAGGCTACTTATTGCATCAAGAGCTTTCATGAAAGTGAGGGTGATTCTTGTGTTGTGTGTAAGTTCTATTTAAAAGTTTTTCTGAGTGTTATTTTAACAGGTAAGTTAATCTCTTACATTCATAACTCTCATGTAGTTTATCACTATGCGATAGTATGAAAAACAATTAGGTTAACTAGGTAAGTAACTAGGCAGTTAGGAAGTGTTACAGATTGCATACAATAAATTTGATATGCTCAAAATCTTTTTTACCTTTTATTCATTAAAGCAATGAGTTACTTGTTTGCTCTAACAGTGGTTTTAAATGCTAGATTGAAATATAGTGATGAAATTCATATTTAGGTTGTGTAACATTTATTTCTCTTGTGTTTTATAAAACTTACATATTTTAAGAATTTGACATTTTTTATGTAAAAGACATTAACCTAATGAGAATGGGTTATGAACAAATTATAGAGAAAAAATATTTAACAGAATGTAAACCACAAAATCTTTATAATTTATGTTTGTCTGTAGTAAGGAGGGGAGGGTGAGTTGCCACTGGTTTCCATGCTAGTGGGGCACCAATTTTGTCCCCCTCCACTCTGCCTGTCATCCCTCTGCTTGCCTGCTCCTCCTCTGCCTGCAGCTGGTGGCTGGAGCCACCTCTTCCCCACCGCTCTGCCCCCAGCCTGACTCTCCTCCACCTCTGCTGGAGGGTTAGTGCATGCGGGGCTCTGGAAGGGGTGGGGTAAGATGCAGTACAAGCTCCCCACCACCTCCCAGGGTTGGGCACAGCCATGCGCCAGGTTTGGGGCCTCGCCATGTTGCAGCAGCAGCAGAGGCGGGGGAGGGAGTGTCCCGCAAATTTTGCCTTCACCCCCCGGGTGCATAACACTGTCGCTACACCTCTGCCCAAACATTGCATCAACCCTCCCATTTAAGTCATGGATACTTGCCTGAATAAAGTCTGACACAATCATAAGAAGGTATCTGCTTTTGAATGGAACCTCTTACCCCTTACATTGCTGCAAGCTTATTATACTGTGAGCATGAATCAAGCAAAATTCCTTGTTGAATAACTGCAAGTTTCCCACAATTGAGGATGACTGCAGAAGAATTTACCCCTTCGTCACTGAGCTCCTAATGCTGTATTTTAATGCAAAATGCTGCATCCTTGAAGCAAAAATTGCAAAATTCAGTGGTTGCGTCTAGACTGGCAAGTTTTTGTACAAAAGCAGGCGCTTTTAAAAGCATTTGCGGAAAATAATGCCAGTCTAGACGCAGCCAGTGTGTTTAGAAACAGATGACTATTCAAGCAAATCTCCTCCTGCAGACAGACCTCCTGTAGTGCACATTTGAGTAAAGCCCTAGCTTCAGCTAGCCCTAGCTTCTCCCCTAGCTTCCTTTGTCCCCAAATCCTGAACTATATCTTCTGCTAAGGATAGATTTGTTCCAATATGGTGAAAGTAAGCCTGGAAGTAATATTTCCAAAAGCAGCTTGGAAGTTAAGGGAATATGGAGAATTTCCTGTTAAACAGGAAAATGGGGAAGTCTGCAACAGCCACAACACAGAGCTGTGATTCAAGAGAAGACATCCTTATTTTCCATGGTGCTTAAGCTGTTGTCACTCCTCCTCAACATAAAACAGTTTGAACTCCACACTGGACCAAGCTGAGTAAACATCACACCTGTACAAGGAAGAGAGAGATGAGTCAGGGACTCCTTGCAGGTTTGTCAGCATTTTCTAAGCCTGCCCTAGAGGTGCAAGATGTGGGTATCTGAAGGGATACATTATCAACAATAGCTAAGTAATCTGTCCGTTGTTGGTCGTGTGCAAATTATGATACCTCTGGGAGGCCAGACAGCTATTAAGAAAATTGTTCCTGTTCAGTGGGAGAATCATGCTTAACCAGAACCTAATCATAACATCACAAAATATGTGTCTCTAGGCTGGCCAACGTGTTAAGTACAGGACAATGCAGTCCATTCACTAAGAAGAAATGTAAGGACAAAACAGATTTTGCTTTCCCTTACAACAGCTACTTGGTGGGGATTTATGATTGCTAATATGGTGTGAAGGGAGAGATGGGGAACTTGGCAAAAGGAGAAAGGAGAGAAAAGAGGAATTATAACCTGTTTTATTTCATACCAGTTTAAATGGCTCTTCACATAGTGTGGGCAATTTCTTTAACTGAACCAGTGCAAAAAACACCATATCCTAAGCACACTTCAACCACTGTGGTCAGGGGCCAGAGAAAACTTTTAGCAGAACCAAATGTTTCTTCTTCCCCAGCAGTAAACAAACCAAATTCTGCTGTGCTGCTGTTACTCCTCCAGAAATTAATTCTATTTCATCTACATAGTTGCTGCAGCTCCTATTGATTCCAATGGGGGCATGCATTTGTAGTACTGAGAGCAGAATATGGCTAAACATCTGTAAAACTGAACATTTACTGGGCTAAACGCATCCATCCAGGGTAAGACCACAATAGTTAATGGGATTGTAGCATGATTAAATTTGGCTCTCAGATTTTTAAATCATATCTCTTGGCTTGAAACTGCACTTTTAATACAACCCCCGGGGGGTTGCAGCCCATGAGGAGAAGGAGGAGGACAATGAGGAGCTGAAGGAGAAGGAAGAGATGGTTAACACAATCACCACCATAATGTTGGACCCAGTACCCCAGGGCCTGGATCTGTTGCAGGCATCCTCCGAAGCCGGGGAGGGATCAGTTTTTCACATACACAGGTGGGTGCTGAGGGGCTGTGGTTCAATCGTTGCTCCATCTTCCCAGCCTGGCCATCCCACTGCAGTCCATGCAGTGCCAGTCAGTGCCATGCAGCCCCAGGAGGTAGCCCTAGAGCACCCCCAGCTCCTGTTCCCAGGCTCTGGGGAGGCCAGACACACTTCTGACCCCTGGAGGGGATGCTCTCCCACCACCAGCCACCACTATAAGTAGGCTGGGGACAAGGGAACATTCCTGCCTCCACACAGACCAAGGAGTGAACACATGGCACACAGGCATGCCTGCACGCACGAGG
>CM057848.1:92510398-92521146 GCA_030068395.1 Apalone spinifera
CCCATTGCTGGCAGGCTTGCAGCAGCAAGTCCAAAAACTGGAGCAGAATGCCCACAGTGAGCTCTGGCTCCATGGTGCCAACTGCGGCAGCGTCCCCAATGGGAAGCACCGACACAGACAGGCGGAGAGAAAAATGCTTTGCTATCCTTTGGCGAGGTAGGCAAGCAAGCAGAAAAGCTGAGAAACGGCTGTCCAGGGGGGTCCCTTTAAGCACGAGCCTCAGATAGCCTTAGACAGCAGCCACACAAAGCAATTATTGACCTGATGCCCTGCCGGAACCGGTTTCAGCTGCCCTGACATGTGATCCAGCGTCCAATCAGTGTGGACATGCTAGTTCAAATTAGCAAAACGCTAATTCGAATTAGTTTTTAAGTCTAGATGCGCTCATTCGAATTAGCTTAGTTCAAATTAACTAATTCGAATTAGTTAGTTCGAATTAGTGCTGTAGTGTAGCCATACCCTCACTGATTATGAGAGGAAGAGGAAGAAGAGCAAGCAACATCCCAATATACATGGCTGTAGCCCCCCCGGCTTCCAGGAAATGTTAACCACTAAGCATCATTTTAAATGGGTGATGCTTACCAGTTCCAGATAACTGGTAACCAGCCATGGGCAGGGAGCTGCTTCAGCCTTCCAGGGGCCCCACTGCAGACAAAGGCTGCCCTTATCTGGAGCAGCTCCTGTCCCTGATGGGCTTGGGTGCTGTGCAGGTCTGGGAGCCAGCAGCTAGACACAGTTTGGGGCTGGGAGAGAAAGCCCCATAAGTTGGGGGGGCTGCTGCAGCCAGGCTGGATCCCCAGCCCAGATCCTGCTTAGACAGTTAACCAGTTAAACTTTAGGGTTAACCAATTAGCTAATTATCCAGGATTTTGCATCCCTATCAGATAACATAAAACAATACCTATCTGCCTCAAATTTGCAAAGCCTTAATGGTGATGTCAGTAAGGAAAAGGCAGAAATAACATTCCAAATGCATGCCACATGTCAGATAAGCTCAAAAAAGACTTGAATAAGTTCATGGAGGAGAGGCCCATCAGTGCCATGGTCAGGGATATAGCCCTATGCACAGGGTGTCCCTAAAAAGCTGATTGCTAGAAGCTGCGTCTAGATGACAGGGGATGGATTACTCAATGAATTGCCCTGTTTTGTTTAGTCCCTCTGATGCAACTGACACTGACCATTTTTGGAGCTGGGACACTGGCTAGATGGAGCTGACTCAGTATGACTATTCTTATCTGCTAATGTGGAAATTGACTGTAGTCTAGGAGACTGACCCTAAGATTTTGCATTCTTTCTGCATTTGCTCACTAGTGTCTCATGTATTGATCTTTCTCCCTACCCTTTTATTATTTATTATTTATATACATAAAAGTTTGTGGAGCAATACTTGAAAGGGTGTCTCACAGCCATTTGGAAATGGCAAAGGAATGTATTTTTTAATTTCCTGACAAAAATTATATTTCATTGTGAGCTGTGAATCATAACAATTTCTTCTGCATTCAGACTTGTTATGCATGATCTCAGAAAGAATTTATTGTGGTAAAGTAATCTGAAAAACTCTTTCTGGAATACAAATATAGTATTTCTATTGTAATTTGCATTTTTATTTCCACAGAATAATCTTGGATTAAAGTGAGCAAAAATGGACAGAATTTCCTAATTATAGAAGAACTGTCAGTCTTTATAAAAATTGCGTATGTACACATGTGCGCACACACACACACACACACACACACACACACACACACACACACAGTGACAAGTGCCAGAAAAGAGGAGGGTTCCATTTGCAAAACTTCAATATTTCAGTAAATTGGATGCATCCTCAGGTTTCAGCTAAAATTAAATGAAGAAAGTTGAAGGTGTTTCAAAGTTAATAGCCCATTTGGCAGATACATATTCTTATGCATACCCTTCAGCATCGCTTCAGCATCTGAACAGTACCATAAAACCATACACACTTCAATGGATGACATGATCATCAAGGGCTCAATGGAAGAGGAACATGATCAGAGGTGAAAGTAAGCCCGTGTGCCCCGGTGCAACACTCTGGCTAGAAGATGGCTGGCAAGCTGGGACACTCAACTACATGGGAGGGGAGGGGCACTCCCAGCCTGTCTCCCAGCTTCCTGCAGACTGCTACACTCACCAAGAAAGAGCCTGGCAGGTTAGAGGGGCTCACTGGAGGTGCTCCCCAGGGCTGCTCCAGCCCTGAGCCCTCCACCCATGACTGCCATTTTGGGGAATAGAGGCGAGGCTAAAGCTGCATATACTGGGCCCCTGTTGCTTATCCTGCTTCCTGCTTCCTCTGACTATGGAGCAAGGGGAAAGTGCAAATCCTGCTGCATTCCTCCTCTGCCCCTCTTCTGGACAGCCAGGAATGTGAGAATGCAGCAAGCTCTGCACTTTCCCCTTGCTCCCTAGTCACAGGAAGTGGGAAAAGCAATACACATGGACCTTGAATGTGTGACTGCAGCTTCCTTATCCTCCAAAATGACACCCTTGACACCTGCACTCACCCTTACACCCCTCATCCCCCTGCCCTGAATCCTGCACCCTAATATCACCCTGCTCCACCACACACTCCCAGCCCTCTGCCCTGACTCCACATACCCTAAACCTATGCCCCATCTCATACCCCCACCCTGAGCCCCCATGAACTCCAACCCTGACTCCACGACCCCTCCCCCCCACCTCCCCAGCCCTCTGCCCCAATTCCTATATCCCCACACACCCCAACACTTTTCCCTGAGCTCTTCATATACCCTAACTATGATTCCTGCACGCCCACACACGCCAAACTCCTGCCCTTCATACACCGCAACCCCTGCCCTGAGCCTCTCATACATCCCAACCCTAATTCCTGCATCCTCCCACACCTCAACTCTCTGTTCTGAGCCCCCTGAACTCCACTGCATGTTTATATTTCTTATAGGTAGTGTTGAATCACAACACCCCACCCATAGGCTGCTTCCTTTATCAATGCCCATGCTCCCTCCTCAGGTGATGTCTATGGCCCCTCCTCCTGCCCCCCCTGCCAATCCTGACTCCGCTCTAGCAGCTCCTCCTCTCCACCCTTTTGTGGCCCCCAGACCAACCCAACCCAACAAGGTCCCTGCACCCGAGGAGACACCTTGAGCCACCCCAATACTCCTCCCAGTCCTGATTCCCCTCCCAATTCACAATTCTCCCTCCCCCTTCCCACCTTCTCTTAATGTTCAATAAAAAAGACTGCTTTTTTTTTTATACAAACCACACAGGTTTATTGGGAGGTCAGGGAACAGGCAAGGGGAGGGATTGAGAGGGGGAAGGGATAGAGCAGCAAGACAGAAGCCCCTACTGGAGAGGCCCTGGTGAGAGTTACTGGGGTGCTTGAGAGAACCTCTCCCTCAGAGCCCCCAGATGTGCATCCCAGCCTAATGGGCCTGGTGGGTGGCAGCTGTCCAGAGCTGCTCAAACGCATGGCCCTCACAGCTGCCATCTGTCCCCCACCCCGGGAGGAAGGCCTCCCTTGAGGCAGCTGAAGGCACATTCGACCTGCATCCAGGCTTAGTTGAGGTGGACATTGTACTGCTCCCTGCTGGGGTCAAGGTGGCCGGTATATGGCTTCATCAGCCAGGGCATTAGTGGGTATGCCGCGTCCCCCACTATGCACAGTGGCATGTTCACATCACCCAACACAAAGTCCCGGTGTGGGAAAAAGGTGCCCACCTCAAGCTTGTGGCATAGGCTAGAGTTTCTAAAGACTCAGGCATTGTGTGCTCCGCCCGACCACCCCACAAAAATGTCTGTGAATTGTCCCCAGTGGTCCATCAGGGCCTGCAGAACAATAAAAGTAGACCTTTTGATTTATGTACTGGGCTACTCGATGGTCTGGTTCGCTGATCAGGATGTGCATCCCATCAATGGCTCCCCACAGTTCTGGAACCTCAAGGCAGCAAATCTGGCCATGGTTGGTCTAGGACTCCTACAGGGATGATACGCCGCAGTAGCAGGGATTTGATGGCCCTGATCACGTGCAGAAGGAGACAATAAAACACACCAAACAGAGAATGAGAGAGGAGGTGTGTGAGCTCTTGGGAGGTGCCCATCCCCCTCTCCTGCCCTGATCTTCCCAAACATCCCAGGACCCAGCCTCCTATGAGGCTGCTACCCCCCCCTCCCCCCGCAGCAGGGCTGTGTGAGGGCAGGATGGCACAAGCCCCCGGGGCCAAGGCTTTCCCCCCACCCCCACTCCACCCCCTTCAGTCCCCAACTTCCCCCTCCCAAGGGTCCCCTTTATCCAACACTCTCACCCACCCCACCCACCCCGGTGCAGGGACTGCAGCCTGAGAGCTCCTTACCTCCATAAGGAGAGCCCCAACAGTGGACTTTCCCACCCCTAACTGGTTGCCCACCGACTGGTAGCTGTCTCGGGTGGTGAGTTTCCACAGGGTAATTGCAACCTGCTTTTGCAGGGGGATGGCAGGCTGCAGGTGGGTGTCATGTCTCCAGAGGGTGGATGCACAGAGCCCTAGCAAAGTGGCCTTGTGCATTCAAAAGTTCTGTACCCACTGCTGGTCGTCCCACTGCTGCAGGACCAGCTGGTCCTACCAGTCCAAACTGGTCTCCAGCCTCCAGAACCTTCTCTGTCTCCTGGGGAAAGGTTGCCAGAGAGGAGCAGCCATAGCCACTGAGAGGATCCCCAGAAGGATCTTGGGGTCCAGGTCCTCCAGGAATAGGAAGGCAGCTGGCAGCAAATGCTGCAAAAACGTCAGCATGGCCTTGTGGGGACATCGCCTGCCCAGGGGCAGCTCTGGCTCCATGGCACTCAAGAACAAAGCTGTGGCATCCAAGAAAGAAAAGGGCAACAACAGCAGGCACCGCAAGAGCTTTGCTGGCCTTCGAAGAGATAGCAAGCAGGCAGCAGAAGCAGATAAACGGCTGTCCAGGGAGGTCCCTTTAAGCGCGTGTCTCTGCAAGGCTCCAGCACCAACAGTTGGAAGCAACTGATCCATTTGCATGAACATGGCTACCACTTTTTTCCGTCTTGGAGCTTTGACGGAAAAAAGCGCCAGTCTAGACAGGGCTCTTGCAGAAAATAAAGCCTTTTCCACAAGATCTCTTATTCTTTAAATATTTATCAGAGCTCTGCTCTGGCCTGCTCCAGCTGAATTTAAGTCCTACCAAATAATGTCAATGGGAATGAGAGGTCGATAAAGATCTCTGATGATCTTTGCCTCAATGTCTCTGTGCTTCAGTTTCCTCTCATGAAACGTTTCTCTCCCCCTCTCCTCCTCCCAATTTTAGCCATGTCATTTATTTCAACTGACATTCTTGGTTGCTAATCCAGCGCTTTAGATGTACAGGCACAGATCTCGGCTGGGAGCTGTAGATGCACATACAATGCAAATAAATAACTTTTTTATATTCTGTATTTAATGCTAGGACTAGATTTGTGACTAAACCTCTCTTTTACATAGTGTAGTGTCTTTCATAGAAGGATCTCAAAGTACAATAGAAGCCACGAGTCCGTGGTCTGCTCTAAACACTGAACAATCACCCTCATCCTTGACATAGCAGATATGTACCAGATAAAGAACCCTGCAGCCTGTTTTTTTTAATTAGCTTTTAAGAGCCTCGTATCTTTCCAGTGAAACTCTACATTATCCAGTGTCAGAAGAGAACAGGGATGATAACGTATTTATTAGTCAGCAGCAAGGTCTTTTAATTTCCTGTAAAACAAGAATGTTGAGGTAACTCCTGTATCTGAAGTGTCCATTCAATGGCTGTAATTCACAGACTGGCAGTCAATGTACCATTGCAGGAGTGCATTAGCAAAAGAACACTGTTTGTTTTAATTGAAAATGAACGTCAGAAACTGTGCTCCTTCCTTGGACTCCCTTTTAAGAAGATGCACCAGAGATGTCAGTTGAAACCTGGACATTTCAAGCACAACAACTAACTGCAATTCCAAAAATTAGACACCCTCCAGTTCATTTTATTAATGGCTATGTAATTTCAGTGCTAAAACTGATCTGGGTTGAAAGGCAGCATTTTGTTTTGGAGCCTGTAAACTTTAACTGACAGCTTTGATTCTAGAGTCAAACATAGATGAACTAACTAAATAAATAAATAAATACACACACAAACAAAACACTGCAGATAATCTGCTACTGCTACCATGACTTTCAGGCACAGTCACACATGCCATGACCCAAAGTCTCAGGGTGCAAAATCTACTGCAGCAAGTCAAAAGTAATGCCTATGCTGCACTTCTATCAACACTAAACCTTTATTAAATGCATACTCTGGATTTCAATTCATTTAGACTATTCCACCTCACTACACCTGTTCAATCTCCCCTGGGGAATTAGCTGCACCACTAGCCCATGGTCAGTCCACACTCACAGTCTGAAGTCCCAAGGAACCTCTTCCACCCTACCGAAGTCCAGGAGCATATGCACCTCTTGAAGTAGAAGTTGCTCAAGAGAGAGGTCCTTGAAGAGGGACAGGCAGAGGGAAGGGAAGGTGGTAAAGAACTGAACAGGATAAAGTAGCCCACTTCCAATCCACAAAAGGACCTTCCCTCTTATCCCATGACAACTTACTTTACTTTTACCTTTGGTGAGGGATCTTGTCAAAGGCTTTCTGGAAATCTAAGTATACTATATGCACTGGATCCCCCTTGTCCACATGTTTTTGACCCTCTCAAAGAACTCTAGCAGGTTAGAAAGACATGATTTCCCTTTACAGAAATCATGTTGACTTCCCCCCAACAAATTACATTCATCCATGTGTCTGACAATTTTATTCTTTACTATGGTTTCAACTAATTTGCTTGGTACTGACATTAGACTTACTGGTCTGTAATTGCCAGGACCTCTAGAGCCCTTTTAGAACATTGGCTATCTTCCACTCATTAGGTATGGAAGCCAATTTAAAGGATAGGTTACAAACCACAGTTAATAGTTCCACAATTTCCCATTTGAGTTCTTTCAGAATTCTTGGGGTGAATGCCATCTGGTCCCGGTGACTTGTTACTGTTAAGTTTATCAATTTGTTCCAAAACCTCTTCTAATGACACCTTAATCTGTGATAATTCCTCACATTTGTCACCTAAAAAGAATGGCTCAGGTTTAGGAATCGCCCCAATAGCCGTGAAGATTGAAGCAAAGAATTAAGTTAGCTTCTCCGCTATGACTTTATCATCTTTGAGTGCTCCTTTAGCATCTTGATCATTGTTTAGCCAGCTTCTGGCTTCTGATGTACTTAAAAAACTTTTTACTATTACTTTTTGAGATTTTGGCTTGCTGTTCTTCAATCTTCTTTTTGGCTTTTCTTATTATATTGTTAACACTTAATTTGACAAAGTTTATTATCCTTTCTATTTTCCTCACTAGGATTTGAATTCCCCTTTTTAAAATATATCTTTTTATCTGTCACTACTTATTTTACCTGGTTGTTTAGGAACAGTAGCACTTTTTTGGTTCTTTTACTGTGTTCTTTAATTTGTGGTATATATTTAAGTTGGGCTTCTATTATGGTGTCTTTGAAAAATTTCCATGCAGCTTGTAGAGATTTTGTTTTTGTCACTGTACCTTTTAATTTCTGTTTAACTAAGTTCCTCGTTTTTGTGTAATTCCTCTTTTTGAAATTAAATGCCACAGTGTTGGGCTGCTGAGGTGTTTTTCCCACCCCAGGGATGTTAAATTTGTATTACATTATGGGCACTATTTCCAAGCAGTCCAGTTATATTTACCTCTTGAACCAGATCCTACACTCCACTTAGGACTAAATCAAGAATTGCCTCTCCTCTTGTGAGTTCCAGAACCAGCTGCTGCAAGAAGCAGTCATTTAAGGTATCAAGAATTTTATCTCTGAATCCCATCCTGAGGTGACATGTACCCAGTCAATATGGGGATAGTTGAAATCCCCCACTATTATTGAGTTTTTTTAATTTGATAGCCTCTCTAATCTCCCTTAGCATTTCATAGTCACTATCACTGTCCTGATCAGATAATATATCCCTACTGCTATATTCTTATTATTGGAGCATGGAATTACTATCCATAGATTCTATGGAACATTTTGGCTCATTTAAGATTTTTTTACTTCATTTGGTTCTACATTTTTTTTCACAGATAGTGCCACTCCCCCACAAGAACAACCTGTTATGTCCTTCTGATATATTTTGTACCCTGGTATGACTATGTCCCATTGATTGTCCTCATTCCACTAAGTTTCCATAATGCCTATTATATCAATATCCTCCTTTAAACTAGGCAATTTAGTTCACCTGTTTTACTATTTAGACTTCTAGCATTTGTGTATAAGCATTTTAATAATTTATCACTATTTATCTGTCTGCCATTTCTTGATGTCTTAGACGCTTTTCTTTTGATTGTGTCTCATCTGATGTGACCCATACTTCCATCCTCTCCTCCTGACTAGAGCATCTATATTAATAAATCCTCCCCTAATAGATGTCTCTGTCTCATCCATGTGCTCCTCCGCACCTGTTGGCTTTCCCATAGCCCAAGTTTAAAAACTGCTCTATAACCTTTTTAATGTTAAGTGCCAGCAGTCTGGATCCATTTTGGTTTAGGTGGAGCCCATCCTTCCTGTATTGGCTCTCCATCCCAAAAGTTTCCTCAGTTCCTAATAAATTTAAATCCCTCCTCTCTACACCATCGACTCAACCATGCATTGAGACTCTGAAGCTCTTCCTGCCTTCCTGGCCCTGCGTGTGGAACTGGAAGCTTTTCAGAGCTAATCTACCATAGAGGTCCTGGATTTCAATATCTTTTCTAGCAGCCTAAATATGGCCTCCAGAACCTCTCTCCTACCCTTCCCTAAGTCATTGGTACCTACATGTACCATGACTACTGGCTCCTCCCCACCACTACACATACATCTATCTAGATGCCTTGAGAGATCTGTAACCTTCGCACCAGGCAGGCAAGTCACCATATGGTTCGCCCAGTCATCACAAGGCCAGCTATCTATATTTCTAATGATCGAATCCCCCATTACTAACACCGGCCTTTTCCTAATAACTGGATTTCCCTCCCCCCAAAAAGGTTCCAACTATGGGATTCTATGGATCCTTCTGCTCCAGTTGAATGTTTTCGTTCCATGAGCCTTTCATCCTCCTGAACAGCACAGACGCTGGGACAGTTATACAGTGCCCCAGAAAGCCTCATCTATGTACCTCTCAGCCTCCCTTAGCTCCTCCAATTCAGCCACCCTGGCCTCCAAAGCCTGTACGCAGTCTCTGAGGACCAGGAGTTCCTTGTACTGAATGCACACAACCAGATTTACTCCAGTCCCACAGACAGAGAAAAACACCTACAGGATTTACATAAACCATTCTTAAAACTGAAACACCCAGCTGGACGAGTGAAAAAAACAGATCAACAGAGCCAGATGAGTACTGAGACACCAGCTACTTCATAGAATCATAGCGCCGGAAGAGACCTCAGGAGGTCATCAAGTCTAGCCCTCTGCCCAAGGCAGGAGCAATCCGAACTAAATCAACCCAGCCAGGGCTTTGTCAAGCCGGGACTTAAAAACCGCTGGAGATGGAGATTCCACCACTTCCCTAGGTAACCCATTCCAGTGCTTCACCACCCTCCAAGGGAAATAGTTTTCCCTAATATCCAATCTAGACGTTTCCCATTGTAACTTGAGACCATTGTCTCTTGTTGTGCCATCCGTCACTACTGAGAACAGCCTCTCTCCATCCTCTTTGGAACCTCCCCTTAGGAAGTTGTAGGGTGCTATCAAGTCTCCCCTCACTCTTCGCTTCTGCAGCCTAAACAAACCCAAATGCCTCAGTCTCTCCTCATAGGTCATGCGCTCCAGCCCTTAATCATTCTGGTCACCAACTGCTGGAGCCTCTCTAATGCATCCACATCCTTTTTGTAGTGGGGGGGGGCCCAGATCTGGACAAAATACTCCAGATGTGGCCTCATCAAAGCTAAATAAAGGGGAATAATCACATCTCTAGCTCTGCTAGCAATGCGCCTCCTAATGCGCCCGAATATGCCATTAGCCATCTTAGCTACAGGGCACACTGTTGAATCATATCCAACTTCTCATCCACTGTAATCCTCAGGTCCTTTTCTGCAGAACTGCTACTTAGCCAGCCAGTCCCCAGCCTGTAACAATGCTTGGGATTCTTCCGTCCCAAGTACAGGACGCTACATTTGCCCTTGTTGAACTTCATCAGATTTCTTTTGCCTCAATCCTCTAATCTGTCTAGGTCACTCTGGACCCTATCCCTGCCCTCCAACGTATCTACCTCTCCCCCTAGCTTAGCGTCATCTGCAAATTTGCTGGGGGTGCAATCCATTCCCTCAGCCAGGTCATTAAGAAAGATGTTGAACAAAACTGGTCCTAGAACAGATCTTTGGGGCACTCCGCTAGAAACCAACTGCCAACCTGACATCGAGCCGTTAATCACTACCTGTTGGATCCAACAGTCTAGCCAGCTTTCTATCCATCTTACAGTCCATTTATCCAATCCATAGTCCCTTAACTTGCTGGCAAGATTATTGTGGGAGACCATATCAAAAGCTTTGCTAAAGTCAAGGTATCATAGAATCATAGAATTATAGAACCATAGAGCTGAAAGAGACCTCAGAAGGTCATCAAGTCCAGCCCCCTGCTCTAGACAGGACCAATCCCAACTAAAGCAACCCAGCCAGGGTTTGGTCAAGCCGAGACTTAAACACCTCTATGGATGGAGACTCCACTACTTCCCT
>CM057848.1:92538057-92549847 GCA_030068395.1 Apalone spinifera
CAATACATAAGCACAAAAATGCAGTTCCTATGCTTCCAAAATGGTCTACTACAATGATGGGCAACCTAGGCTAGTAAATGGACCACATGAGTGTCCCTCCTTCATCTCAGTGGGCCACAAGATTGTCATAACCAAGAAGGTCTCCATCGCTAAGGTAGTTTTGTTCCCTGTGCTTGCATACCTCGAATTTGTGGAGTCTGCTGATTGAATCGCAGCAGTACTTTCATAGGATGCAGAGGGAACACATGGCTTTTATAGTAAATGTTGCATGCACTCAGCAGCCCTTGCTTTACATGCATATTACTTTAGTAATACCAGCAGGAAAAAAACTACACTGACAGAAAGAAGCAGAATATGACAACACTGCAAAGGGATAGCAGTAAACAAAATGTCTCATGGGCAACACATAGAACCCTGAAGGCCATTGGATTACTACCTTTAAAGGAACATATATGTGTGAAGCTTAGAGATGGGTAGAGATGGTGAGTATCAGATGCTTTCATTTTTTATCCTCCATTTGTTTTGGACTGATGGCAATCTCCCCGGCAGAATTAGCTCTTTATCTTCTGATGGCTTCTTCTAAAGAAGAGAGCTGATAGGTAAGGTCCCATGGGAATCAAGACTGATGGGAAAAACAACTGAGGAGAGTTGGCAGTTTTTCAAAGGGACATTGTTAAGGGCGCAAAAGCAAGCTATTCCGCTGCATCAGAAAGATAGAAAATATGGCAAAAGACCGCCTTGGCTCTACCACGAGATCTTGCATACCTGGACCATGGGGGTAGTGATCCTCCCCTGGGATGTCCATTCCTCTGCAGGAAAGTAACCACTGTGTAGGCAACAGATGGCCTTGCTCAAAGCACATCATCTGAACAGAGACCTTTGGTGTCAGCTCAGAGATTAGGGATAGACTTCATGCATAGTGATGCCTGGGATGACTGCCCTTGTCACTTTTCTTCACAGCTGGCCAGCTGCAAGCGTGGCACATCCACCACCTCCCATGCCTTTAGCATGACCCCATGAGATCCGCAGGCAGAGGCAAACCCACGAGGATCTGGTATGGGAATATCTGGACTGCCTCTATTCCCTCATCTGCAGCTTCAATGAGGAGCATCAGGAGCAGGTTACCAGCCACCAGGTGCACCAGACTGACAGGGAGCTGAGGAAGGCCATGTGGGAGTATGTTCTTTTCCCTGATGTTAAATAGTAATATCAACTGTGGGGAGCTATTGCAAAGTATCTTGAAAGGCAGTTGGCAGTTAGCACCTGTACCAAACCATACCACAGTTTATAAATACTCTCTGCTTTGGAGGATTTCAGTTTTTTATGGGTTTACTTTTGTATTCACATTATCAGGATTTGTATTAATCCTCAATATTCTGTAAGAAAAGCAAGGCCTTCATAGTTCAACTCTGTTGACCAGAGTTCTTCAGAATAAAAACCTTGGCCTACCTTGTGACTCTGGGGAGCTTGTTAAGTTTCTATGTATATACCCCAGCTCACTATAGAAAAGTCATAGCTTAATGATCAATAGCTCTAATTATGAATAAGATTCCCATTTCCCACCATGAAAGAAAGCAGCCAGAGTAAACGTCTCTGTAAAAAAAATTATTAGTAAATCCCAGATAGCCCAACTTTGAACAGACTGAGTCAGCCTGACTACTGCTGATAACCAACATTATGTTAAGAATTTAGATTTAGCAGATAATATAAATTGTAATTTTACATTTAAAAAAGATGCTTTAGAAGAAGGCAACTTAGATGGGGCTACTATAAGGTGGGTGAATAACTGGCTAGATAACCGTACTCAGAGAGTAGTTATTAATGGTTCACAATCCTGCTGGAAAGGTATAACAAGTGGGGTTCCGCAGGGGTCTGTTTTGGGACCGGCTCTGTTCAATATCTTCATCAACGATTTAGATATTGGCATAGAAAGTACTCTTATTAAGTTTGCGGATGATACCAAGCTGGGAGGGGTTGTGATTAATCTGGAAGATAGGGTCATAATTCAAAATGATCTGGATAAATTGGAGAAATGGTCTGAGATAAACAGGATGAAGATTAATAAAGACAAATGCAAAGTGCTCCACTTAGGAAGGAACAATCAGTTTCACACATACAGAATGGGAAGTGACTGTCTAGGAAGGAGTATGGCAGAAAGGTATTTAGGGTTATAGTGGACCACAAGCTGAATATAAGTCAGCAGTGTGATGCTGTTGCAAAAAAAGCAAACATGATTTTGGGATGCATTAACAGGTGTGTTGTAAGCAAGACATGAGAAGTCATTCTTCCGCTCTACTCTGCGCTAGTTAGGCCTCAGTTGGAGTATTGTGTCCAGTTCTGGGCACCACATTTCAAGAAAGATATGGAGAAATTGGAGAGGGTCCAGAGAAGAGAAACAAGAATGATTAAAGGTCTAGAGAACATGAGCTATGAAGGAAGGCTGAAAGAACTGGGTTTGTTTAGTGTAGAAAAGCGAAGATTTACATGATAGCAGTTTTCAGGTATCTAAAAGGGTGTCATAAGGAGAAGGGAGAACTTGTTCATCTTGGCCTCTGAGGATAGAACAAGAAGCAATGGGCTGAAACTGCAGCAAGGGAGGTTTAGGTTGAACATTAGGAAAAAGTTCCTAACTGTCAGGGTAGTCAAACACTGGAATAAATTGCTCAGGGTGGTTGTTGAATCTCCATCTCTGGAGATATTTAAGAGTAGGTTAGATAAATGTTTATCAGGGATGGTCTAGACAGTATTTGGTACTGCCATGTGGACAGGAGACTGGACTCGATGATGTCTCGAGGTCCCTTCCAGTCCTAGTAGTCTATGTTTCTATGATATATTTGGAGGCATGGAGGTCAGGGTCCAGGGTGGGGAAGTGGGTGCATCAATGACTTCCCCACAGTTGGGGAAGCTCATAGTGGCAAAGCCAGCGATGATGGGGTCCATGTTCCCCAGGGTGATGACCCTCAACAGCAGGATAGTATTGATGGCCTTGAGCTCCTAGATAATCTTAGAAACATATCTGATTAAGTGGGTCTTTGCCCACAAAAGCTTATGTTCTAATAAATCTGTTAGTCTATAAGGTGCCACAGGACTCCTCGTCACTTTTGCAGATTCAGACTAACACCCCCTGATACATAGTAACATAAAATCATAGAGTTGGAAGAAATCTCAGGAGGTCATCAACCCCCTACCCAAAGCAGGACCAACCAAACCTATATCATCCCAGCCAGGGCTTTATCAAGCTGGGACTTAAAAACCTCTAGGGATGGAGATTCCACCACCTCCCTAGGGAATCCATCCCAGTGCTTCTTTTACCCTCATAGTAAAATAGTCAAACCTGCATGAGACTGGCCACAACCATGGATTTCCCCACACTGAACTGGTTCCCCACTAAGAGGCGGTGAGCTTCCACAGGGCAATGGCAACACACTCCTGCAGGGGGATGTCAGGCTGCAGACAGCTGTGGCATCACCTGAGGGCAAGGGCGAGCCATTTGCAGGGCTCCAGGAAGGTGGCTTTCACATGCAGAAATTCTGAAACCACTGCTGGTCATCCCACCACTTCAGAAAGATGTGGTCCCATCAGTTGGAACTGGTTTCCCATGGCCAGAAGAAGTATTGCAAGGTGTGCAGAAGATGGATGGGAATTTGGTGCATCATGAGTGCTAGAGCCTGGGTGAAGAGGTCCCCCATTCAGGGCTGCTTATTGTCGTACTGCCAGTGTCGTACTGTCAGTGTTCAGTGTCGTCTGGTCAGGGTTCTTGGGGTTGTCCCAGTGCATTCCTGACAGGACCTCTACTCCTTCGTGATGATAAACTTTCGGCTGCATGCTTTAATATCAGTGCTCCCTTTATCTAGAGTGTTAGACCCCCGTGCACTTGGGTCAACACAGGAGATCTCTGAGAGCCCCCGGAAAAGTCAGATTCAGGCAAGGTGTGAAAGCAATTGAGCAGGTTTATTGTCAAATGTGATTGACTAACAGTTGTTAGCAGAAATTCTCAGTGCTAAACCACTGTGCATTTGGCACGCGTTGACAATATACTAAAACATAGTAGACCTGTTATCAAATAACAGGTATTAACAGCGCTAAGCCAGAGTTAAGCCACTGTCCATTCTGTAAGTCTAGGCAATGACACCTGCCATTTCAGATGCCTAGTGCACTCCCCACCCCAAAGATTGGTCAGAGCGTACCCTTTGCTGTGTCCTTTTATAGACAGGTACAAACAACTTACATCATTTCTTTACAGACCAGGTTGCCGCCTTAAACGTATTAGGTTGACACCCCCGACATACCTAGATACAACCAATTACCTTTTCCATGGTGGTTTGATCAAAATATCCCTATCCATCATGCTGTCATCCCGAACCTATGCTGAACCTGGGTTGGTATGTCCTTGCTATCTATGGGGAGTCTACTGGTATCAAGATGTTTCTGCAGCAATATGATCTGCTATTCCCTTTTGGTTTACAGTCTGTACCTGCTGCCTCCCTATGTCCTATCTTACCTAATCACACAGTTAACACTAGGGCCTCTTTCTTGGCTCCTGTGTTACTGTGTTACTGAACCAAAGTTTTGCTCACTAGATTTTAGGCCTGTAGCTGTTTTCATGTTACAGTCCTCTATTCAGGCCTGCTGACTCCATGTTATGAACCCTCAACTTACTACCCTTATCTTGGTCCTAAAGCATCACATGAGCAGGCTGGTTGAAGTGCTCCATGAGATGCAGCACAAGGCCCAAAAGCCTGGCACTGCTTTGCAGCAGTTCCGGGTCCATGGTGTCAGTGCTATAGAATCTGCAAGGGCAACCAGAGCACACGGTGTGAGTTTGGTGTCCCATGAGGCGGTAGGCAGTGAAGAAGTTATGTGTGAGACATGGCTGTATAGAGGAGCTCCTTTAAACACGAGTCTCAGCAAGCAGCTACAAGAAGTTACTGGTCTCCTGATGCCTTGCCTGGAGTGCTTCTGGGGCTCTAAATGTTTTTCAGACTCCTATGAGTATGGACATGCTATTTTGATATAATTCTGCGCTATTTCGATGTACCCCTTGTAGTGTGGACGTGCTATTTCTAAATAGTTATTTTGGGAGTTATTATTTTGAAATAACTTATTTCAAAATAATTTCCCAGTGTAGACATGCCTTGAATGTGGACGAATGACTGATGAAGGCTGTTGAAAGACTGTGCAGGATTTCAACAAGATCTCATCATTATAAAACACTACTAACATAGTAAATGTTTGTAAAGTGAAATTTTAAGTGTATCCTTAAACCAGTCGGCCTGAGACTAAAATGGCCCATTGCCCTGTCTCCCATCCCTGCCAAAATGTTTCATCCACCTTTTATGTCTTGCCATTTATATTGTAATCTCTTCAGGGCAGGGACTAAGATTTACTAACTAATTTTTGTTGCCTACCACAGTGAGCCTTGACTTCACTGCGGCCTCTAGATGCTTCTGTAATACAAATGGTAAGTAATACAATACATAATCTTATAAATATTTCCGAAAGTTTGTTAGTTTGCTTATTTGTCCTGAAAGATCTCCGAAACAGTAAGAGCTAGAAACACCAAATTATGCACGGATATTACTAATTTCCTAACTTAAATAACTGGATTGGTTATATCTTTAAATTGATTCCCCCGGTTCCCCTAGAGCCCCAATTGGGCCCACTGATAATTAGCTTTTAGTAGCACCTGATCATAGAAACACAAACTTTTGCACGGATACTACTGAATTCCTCACTTAAATAACTGGATTGGTTATATCTCAAAATCGATTCCCCCAGAACCCCAATTAGGCCACTAATTCGCTTTTAGTAGTGCCTGATCATAGGCATTTGCTGGACTCTTCTGTTAAGCGTGTCACATAAGTTGCACCTACGAGATCCTTTCCCTATGATAACAGAACAAGTATTTCCAATAATATATGTTATGTTAATATCATTGACATAATTCATTCATCACACCTTTTGTTAGCAAGTAATGAGTTAAATGTAAATGCATTTTGTAAGCACATCACTAGCTATGCTAATATCTTAAAGTAATATATAAGAGAAAAGTATTTCCAATAAAATATGCTGTTAATATCATTGACATAGTTCATTCATCACACCTTCTACTATATTTTCCCCAGGCAATGCAGGGTATTTCTGCTAGTAATAAATATTTCCAGTGACTGTCTGTATTTTGCTGAAAAAAGAAATGGAAAATAAGAGTTGTCAAAGGTTAGCCAGCAGAAAGAGATGAATCATTCATGGAACAAAGGTACAAAGGAAAGTCATGATTTTAAGACCTTTTTTTTCTGTTTCTTTGTTCTAGTTAGAGAGATCAAAGCAGCTGGGTAGCTAGGGATTTCCCTGATAAAGAGGAATCCCTAGGTAAGATGAAGATGGGGCAGGTTGTATACCACCTGGTCCTTTCCCTCCCACAGCCCTTGGCACAGAAGGTGTTCTGAGATGGGAGTACATGTTGGTACATAGCCCAGCCAGACCCAGGAATCTGGCACTTCTTATTTAGCTCTGTGAAGATTGACATGAATTGCTGGGAGAAGGGAGATGGAACAGGTACAGAATGTACTGAATTAAAACCACCTGAAGTAACTTTGGCAGTGGTTACTTAGGTAGTTCCCTCTCCCCCAATTCAATGGAAGTTTTACTTAAGTAATATCTGCTGAACTGAGCCTCACAGCAGTTAAAAAAAGGGATTGACCAGGGCTGGTAACTGACTTTGCTGGGCCCTAGGAAAGGTGGGACGAGCTTGGTTCCAGGCCCTCTGGAAGGCATGGGGCTTTGGACAGAAAGGTGTTGCCAGTCTTATCCACCCAGCCCATAGTGCTGTTGGGACTGCTCCGTTCAGGGCTCTGGCAATGATGTAAAGGTCCTGAGGCTTTGGCTAGTGCTGCTGGTGTAGTAGCAGCAGTGGCCATTTTGAGCTCTGGGTATTTGAAATTGACGGGCCTTGGGGCAGCTGCCCTGGGATTGTCCTACTGTATATGAGAGAGTGTCAGGAAGGCTGTGTTAAATGCCCAAATCCCCTAACTGAAAAGGGCCTAGAGGAAGAACCCTGAACAGCAGTGCAACATGTTGGGAAATCCTATTGCACCAGAACAGAGGCTGGTTTTCTATACCTGAATATTCCTTTGGAAACAGAAATATGGAAGTAAGGTTGAAAGAGCAAGCCCTCAGAAGTCAGAAAATTGCAAAAATTCTTAAGATTTCTCATGAAATGTCAGCTTTGCACATTATGCATATGGTAGAGATTAATAATGTAAGGAATAGATAGTTCCACTGAAGTCAAGAGGAATACCCATATGAATAATGATGCTCACATGAGCAGCAAGGTTTGTAGAGATGCTTTGCTCAACCTGGAGAATGTTTAGGGCTATTTGGAATAGGTCCATTATACAGATACCGGTGACGCCAGCTTTGAGGTTTGAAAATTGGATAGGTCCAAAATTCCAGGGATGTCCAGAATTCTTGATTGGACCATCTCTAACAATAAGATTAACTGGAATATGGAATACTACACATGTGCTGTATGGCAGAATTGTTAGAATTGTTCCCAAGAAAATCTCAAGACACAAAGAAGTCAGGGCCAGATATTTAACTGGCATAATTCTCACAGTGCAATTGACCTCCATGGATCTTTGATTATTTAGACCAATGGCTTTCAAATTTTCTGGACTACTGCTTATCTTTCAGGATTCTAACTCGTCTTGTGTACCCCCCAAGTTTCACCTCACTTAAAAGGTGCCTTTTTACAAAATTAGACATAAAAATAAAGGAGTGTCACAGCACAGTGTTACTGAAAAAATTGCCTATTTTTACGATATAACTATATGTAAGCAGGGTCTGAACTGCTGCTTGCTAACAGCTAAAAGGAGAGAGCTGCCCTGGGCGTGGGTGTTTAGCTCTGCAATTGTTTAGCTCACTACAATTGTTTAGCTCTGCAAGATAATTAACTGTTAACTGTTGATATGTAAATATAGCTCATGCCAGGAGGGGGAGGGAATACGAGGTGCGGCTATGTAAATCCAATTCAGCCAGGGCTGATGGAGGATCAGTGTTGGAATGGAATGTGGTGTATTGTAAATAATTTGGGGCTGTTGTGGGGGTCACAAATCATGCTACCCCTAAATGTGGGAACTGTAAAACATGCCATCAGTGCTTGCAGGAGAGACACCATCATTGTAAGAGGTCTCCGAGGAACAAGCCTCCCCCCTTCCAGAGTTGAGTGAACTGAGCTGGGGGGGGAGTTAAAGGGCTTGACTCAGCCTGTGGCACACCTGTCAGATGTGAGCTGTAAGATTGGCTCAACCTGTCCCTTTCCCCCTGGCTACGTCTAGACTAGCAAGATTTTTGCTTTTGCGCAAAAGTGTGCCAGCTGTCTACACTGGCTGCTTGAATTTGCACAATTTGAATTTGATTTGTACATTACAAAATCAGTGCTTCTTGCGCAAATACAATGATGCTCCCATTCGGGCAAAAGCCCTCTTGAGCAAATGCTTTTGTGCAAGAGGGCCAATTTAGACAGCTAAAAAGTGTTTTGCGCAAAAAAGCCCTGATGGCTAAAATGGCAATCGGGGCTTTCTTGCGTAAAAGCGCATCTAGACTGGTATGGACGCTTTTCTGCAAAAAGTGCTTTTGCGCAAAAGCGTCTGTGCCAATCTAGACGCTCTTTTCTGCAAATACTTTTAACGGAAAAACTTTTCCGTTAAAAGCATTTGCGGAAAATCATGCCAGTCTAGATGCAGCCAGGTAAGTATTAAGGTCAATGAGACTATTGATATAAAAGTTGAATATCTGGGCCTTCAGTGTTGTCTTTATCCTTAAAGTTTGCCTCAGTTCAAATTGCTGGGCTTTTTCCCTTCCCTAAGATTTATATTTTGATTTTTTTTAGGGTTGTCAACTTATTTAACAAAAACAATTGCTATTAATCAGTTTGAATTGAACTGTTAAACATAATAAACCATCATTTATTGAAATATTTGTGTGTTTTCTGCATTTTCCAGTATACTGATTTCAATTACAACATAGAATACAAAGTGTATAGTACTCATTATTAATCAATTACAAATATTTGCACCATTAAAAAGAAATATTTTTCAATTCATCTCATGCAAGTACTGTAGAGAAAACGCTATAGTGAAAGTGCAGCTCAAAAATGTACATTTGTTTTTGTTACATAATTGCACTCAAAACCAAAATAATGTAAAACTTCAGAATGTACAAGTCCATTCAGTTCTACTTCTTGTTCAGCCAATAGCTAGGTCAAACCATTTTGTTTACATTTATTGGTGATAATTGTGCCTGCTTATTATTTACAATATCACCTGAAAGTGAAAACATGCCACTATTATAGTTGATGCTGCAAGATATTTAAGTGCCACATATGCTAAACATTTGTATGCCCCTTCATATATGGACCATCCTTCCAGAGGACAGGCTTCCATCTATCAAGCAGAAGCCATCATTATCCTTCCAAAGAAGTGCAAGCCTACTCATATTCATTTTTGTCATCTGAGTCAGATGCCACCAACAGAAAGTCTTTCTTAGTGATTCACTTTCTATAGTTTTTACATCAGACATTGCTCTTAAGATTTGCGACAGCATGCTCCACACTTCCTTCCTCCCAAATTCTGGAAGACATTTCAGGTTCTTAAACCTTGGACCAAGTTCTATAGCTGTCTTTAGAAATCTCACATTGGTACCGTATTTGTGTGGGGTGGGGGAGTTCAAATTGGCAGTGAAAATGTTCTTAAATCAAACATATGCTGGCTTGACAACCGAGACTGCAATAACACAAAATATATAGAAGTGTGCAGGTAAAATCCCAGAGCAGGAGACATACAATTCTCCCCCTAGTGGTTCAGTCATAAATTTAACCCTTTTATTAAACAAGTATCATCATGATGAAAATGTGATCTCTGGAATGGTGGCTGAAGCACAAAGGGGCATACAAATATTTAATATAACTGGCACATACATGCCTTCCAACATCAGCTACAAAAGTGCTATTCAAATACCTGTTCTCACCTTTTGGTAACATTTTAAATAAGAAGCAGGCAGCATCTCCCTACAAGGTAAACAAACTTCTTTGTCTTCATGATTGACTAAAAAAGAAGCAGGTCTGAGTGGACTTGTAAGCTCCAAATATTTACATTGTTTTGATATTGAGTGCAGTTACGTAACAAAAACAAATCTACATTTGCAAGTTGCACTTTAATGATAAAAAGATTAAAGGACTTGCATGAGTGTATAGTGCTTGTTTGAGGTGAATTGAAAAAAATACTATTTATTTTGTTTCTCTTTTTTACAGTGCAAATATTTGTATAAAAAATAATATGAGCATTGTGCACTTTGTATTCTGTGCTGTAATCGAAATCAATATATTTGAAATGTAGAAAAAATTTCAAATATATTGGCCAAAATATTTATAATAAATACAATTTAGTATTCTATTATTGTTTAACACTCTGACTAAAACCGCAATTGATGTTTAATTGGGTTAATTTGTTTTGAATTAATTGCTTTACTGTGATTGACAGCTTTTTTCCTTCACCTTACATTTCAAGTGCTTAATGGACTAAAAATGCTGCAGAGCTCCATATGTGAATTTCAGAGTTCATGGGCATTCATTTGAATTTTTTAGCTGAAAAAAATAAATTGAAAAGATAAAAGATAAGCCATAGAGCCAGCTGTCCCAGTGGCAACCAACTAATAAAACCCTTCACTTCCATTTCTGAAGCAACTACAGGAAACTGCTGTTCAAAAGCAAGTTTTTCTATTTATGGCCATCAACTGAGAATGAAAGCTCCTGCAGCATTTTTTTTTCTCTTGTGCTGTCTTAAACATAAATACTAGTGATTGATTTTTTTAAAAAGTGATGATTCACATATGGAAGATTTGAGTAGGACACAAATGTACGATGAACTCACCGGCATTAGCAGCCCCATAAAGAATATCTCATTTTTGAAAATAAATAACCAGATTTTCCCCAAAACTCTTTTACAGCACCACTCTATAGTTTGCAGCTCAGCAGCATGAAATAATATACTTTTCTCCATCAATGAATCAGACTTAGCACCTCAGTTTATGACTTTTCTTGTTAGCAAAGTTAGCCAAAATAGAAAAATGCAGGGATAATTCACTTTAAGTTTCTAAATCAAAACAAGCCTGTTTCTAAAAGAATAGTTGTGCTGTTCTGGAAAAAGAAACAGTAGCTCTACCTGCACATGGGATATTTTGCAAAATTTCACAGTTAGCAACTTTGCGAGAAGAAATGTGACAAGCTGCTAGTCCCTGTGAATATTTGAAGCACCGTGTCACTTAGACCTTCTCTGAGCAAGTTAGAAGATGTTAGGCTGGAATTCAGGTGCCCATCTTCCTTAGATACTCCTAAAAAAATCCCAGCCTAAAATGCTGTTAATTGGTCCCAAATATTGCTAGCAATGGTAAAGTGCTAACAATGGCAGGAAATTTGTACAAAATTTTCCTAGCATAGACAAAGCTATTGGCAGATATTTAAATAGTAGTCTCGATCACTGTGTTTTCAGCCGAGTAAAAATGATGGGGCAAAGTTAACTGATTATTACAACAGTTTATTTCTAGTATAATTCCACTAAAGTAATTGTAATAACTCCAAAGCGAAAGGGCAATGTTATGCCTTGGGACTCATTAGCTGTGTCTAGACTGGAGCGATCTTGCGCCAGAGCTATGCAAATGAGGCTCAGCGTGCAATATCGTCGAGCCTCATTTGCATAGCTAATGAGCTGCCATTTTCGCGGAAGAGGCTCTTGC
>CM057848.1:92549947-92563641 GCA_030068395.1 Apalone spinifera
CCCCTTCTTGCGCAAGAAAAACCCTCTTCTGCAAAGTCGTTATGCCTGAAAATATGTTAAAATATTTTAAGGCACTGTATTCTAAGAGCTCACTTAAAATGGGGTCTAGTTCCAGAGGGGTTTTGGGGTTTTTTACATTATATTATGCTTAGTTTTGGGCACCTTACTTTTTAATAGTAACAAGGAGTCCTGTGGCACCTTATAGACTAACAGATGTATTGGAGCATAAGCTTTCATGGGCAAAGACCCACTTTGTCTTTGCCCACGAAAGCTTATGCCCAATACATCTAAGGTGCCACAGGACTCCTTGTTGCTTTTGCAGATCTAGACTAACATGGCTACCCCTCTGATACTTTACTTTTTAATGAATTCCATTTCATGGTCATTGGCTCTAAAATATTAGGTGCACCAGATCATAGGCCAATAGTGACATCTTTGACAATTTATTCTTGGGTGGCCCATCCAAACTGTTCTTATATGGAGGCAAAATTCCATTATAGTCTGATTCTGAGTGTGAACCCAAAATGACTAAATCATTTTAATCACTTTTTTCATTACACTTTGAACAGGCATTGGAATGGCAGAATGACGTAGTATTTAGTACAAGCAAGCTAAACAATTTTGGGCAAATTTTGATCTCAGTTTTCCACATGATTCTCTGATGCATCCACATGATTCCACATGATTTCCACATGAGTCTACACTGTGGTGCTATTTTGGAATACTTCCGGTATACCGAAATAGCTATTCCATGTCTTGACAGTGGGCCTGTTATTTCAAAATATCTTTCAAAATAACAGGCGTGCTATTCTGATGTCCCTGTAAATCTCGTTCCACGAGGAGTAAAGGATATTGCAGAATAGTGTTTTGTTTCAAAATTTAGCACTGCAAAGACAGCACCAAATTACAAACGTAGCTATTTCAAAATACACTTGAAATAAGCTATGCAATTTGTGTAGCTTATTTTGAGCTAAGGGAGCAATGTAGGCACACTCTGATGGACTTCAATGGGAGTAGTGTATATGAATGCAATGGCAGAATCTAGCCCTCCAAAAACCCCTCTGGACTTCTAGCTTGAGGAATAGAACTCTGGAAACAAAATCTGTCTGTGTTTTATCATTAGAACTTCATAGACTTGATTTCTTGTATCAAACAAAAAATTCTGAGCACATAATTGAAAGTTGTCTCTAGAGTATTTTGGTAACATGAGTGTGTTCCAGATATCTTTGTTTTTCTAAGCCATCTCATGGGTTTATCAATCTGTATTCCGTTTAGACATGAAAAAATATTATAGAGGTGATTTAAAGTAAATTGCAGTATTTATAATTTGTATTTTAGAGCTAATCCTCTGAAAGGAAATCTTTAATCTAGATTTACAGTATGATGGTGAAGCAGAGGATAAAATAAAAGCTAGTCATCCCAGCATGGAGCAATTTGTGAAATGTGATACAATGACACAAGATCTGCAGAGAGAATTGTCAAAATCCTCTGAACGTTAGCATTCTGCTCTGCATACCTCAACTTGCCAGACTAAGAGTTTCTTTAATGTGGATGGAAAAAAAAAGTAGCTGGATGTGCCTTAGCTTCCTGTTATTTCAATTGCAGCAGCACCTTGAGCTCCTAGATTGCGTATCGGGGTGTCATTGTGTTAGGTGTGGTACATAAATATAGTAATAAGACAGCCTCTCACCTAATTTGGCTCCACAAATATGGTAAGAAAACAGCAGGTGGGTAAAATTAAAAAACTGGTGTGTGAGGACAAGGTGAAAATGTCCTGATTAGTAAATAAACAGATATGTTGGCTTGGTACAGGGGTCCTTCAACAAGCCATTAAAGCTGTGGTGACATTAGCAAGTTCCTTTGCAGTTTCAGCTTGACTAGATACGTGAGTATCGAGAGAAGTACTATTAATCTCACAGTTGTTGTGCTCTGAGTAACAAAGGCTGATGGCATATTCATGCTTGGTTATTTTTTTCACAGTGCTGGCCAGTCTCTGCAATGAGTGCTGGAGTGATTATTCTTCCCTAGCAACAAGCACTAACAGAGTATGCTCCAACACCATCCCAGCTGGTCTCACAGCACAAAAGTAAGCACATTGCTGGTTGCCTGTGTGAGGGGGCAGAAGAGAGGCAGTGCCAACATTTCTAAATCAGCCAGAACAGGAAATATTCATTGTGAGTGACAGAGACCGCACAAGGTAGAGGCATCACTAACATTCTGCTTGTTCCCAAAGGGCTCAAGGAGAGATGTCAGATGCTCAGCACTCTAGAAAAATCAGACGGTTTTTAGGTGCCAAAATACAGATCAAGAAGCTGAACTTTCAAGCCTATTTTTTAAACTCTTGGCTGTTGTTCTTACAGCAAAAGCTCCATTGAACCTGATCATGACTTGAAATGTTTATTCAGGGCATGTTTCACTCCCAGGAAGGAAAGAGAAAAGAGTGAGAGTAAAAAAGGTTAAAGAAAAAAATGAGTAAGAAAGAAAGGATAAATCTTGTATACATGGAATTAAGGAAGAGAGATGTGTCATTCACTCAATCACCCTTTTTACAGCTATTCCAGCTCATTTGTTCTGCACTATACCATCTTATTACTAGAGGCATTAGACTTGCAAACTTACCTACTGATTCTTGACCACTGGAGTACACAGTTACATTAAATCAGAGCTATTACAATAGTATAAATAGGCTTTGTCATTTTAAGTACAATCAGTTAACACAACTTAAAATTTGGTAGCTATGCCTATCTACAGCAGCAGTGACTCTGGCCCACTGTGTTTAAAATTACTGAATGGCAGGATAGTTAGCTGGAAAAGTAGAGCGGAAAAAACCCTTAAAAATCCCACAGGTCCATAAGTCTCCAATATGGAAGTAGACCACCTACTGGAAGAGTAATATTGTTAATCTTTGTTTTCTGAGTAGCACACAGAGAGCGTCCATCTGCAGCTACTTGAAAGCCTCAAGTTCCCACAACTGGGATCTCACTCTGGGGGGAAATATCTATAGAGCAGAAAGCTTGGTTCATTGTTGAAGCTCTGTTCAGTGGCTGGTTATAAAAATAGAAGCTTTGGTGTCAGATAGAAATAAATCTTCTTTGAAAAATGAATAAACTACTTTTAGGAAGCATGATTTGGATCTGAATTCTCAGCAACCCTTTTCCAGGGAATCTGAATACTAAAACACAGAGCCAAGTGATTCAAATCAAGAGGAAGTATCCATGCATGACAGAGTTCATGCAAGAAAAATTGTTCTTCATTAAGCACCTTCAGAAGATTATTGGGAAATAGAAGGATGCTAAACTATGGTTAAACCAACATTTCCTCCATTTAATTAATCCAGAAAAGAACCATTCTTCACAGTCTCTGCAAGGTCCCTTCAACCTTGTCCAGAAATATTTTTGCTCTTTGATAGCATTAAAATTGTTTCATAGCCCTGGTCAGAGCTTTCTGTTTGACACCATGGCCCTCTCTCAATACACATATAAATCACAGGCTAAAAAACTGCCTTTTATCCTTTACAAAACGTGGCTCCCCTCTGGAGCTGCTTGAAGCTCCATTATACAGAGATATTGATTCATATGCAGCTATCCGCCAGGTGTAAGCACAGTCATTCCTCTAGATCATCCTTCCTTTGGCTTTTGTCTTGTGATTACAGCATGTTCAAAGTACTACTGCTGGACTAAACACATACAAAGTTTTCACCGCCCTCCTGTTATGCAGTGTTCTGTTTTGAGATCCCCAGCAAGTGTCAATCTGCATAGTTCTATGGCTTCACCCCTAGTTTTTGTGGTTAGCTTCTGATATCCTAAGTCCACAGAGCAACAGTTTAATCCATAAATGGTCCCATTGGTTTCAAACAAGGAATAACAGTTCCACATGGCAAGAGTATCAGAATCTGCTATTAATGTTTTTATCTTTTGCACATATGCTCGGTGTGTTTTTATCTTGAGCTCCACTGTGCTAAATTAACGTGATTTATTTTTAAAATAAGACTTGATCTATATTTTAAAAATATGGTTTATAGCTTCTACCATACAACATTCATGACATGCATTCATTTTGGATAAGAATGTTCTGACCCATGAGAATGTTTGGCTAGGTGGATCTTTAGGAATCTAGCCCCTCTTTGCCATAAACTCAATGGATATTCTCTTCAGCCTTTTGAAATATTGATCCTTCTCCAATGTGGATTCTCTAGACCATTATCCACTTCAAGCAATAGTTATGATTTCTAATTAAGTATAAAACTATGAGCTTACATTTAAATATGTATAAATACTTATATGTGTAATATTTAAATGCATCTTATTTGATTTTATGCTGTATATTTATGGTATAAAATGGTCATGTCTAACCAAGCTGATTACCTTCTATCACAATTGGCTCTGTGGATATGGGGAAGGAGTAGGCTGTGATATACTTTGTCTTTAGCAAGGCTTTTGATACAGTCTTCCACAGTATTCTTGCCAATTTAAGGAAGTATGGATTGGATACATGGACTTTAAGGTGGATAGAAAGCTGGCTAGATCATCATGCTCAATAGGTAACGATCAACATCTTGATGTCTGGTTGGCAGTTGGTATCAAGGGAAGTGCCCCAAGGGTCAATTCTGGGGCCGTTTTTGTTCAACATATTTATTAATGACCTGAATGAGGGGATGGACTGCACCCTCAGCAAGTTTGGGATGACACAAAGCTAGGGGGAGACGTAGATACACTGGACTTACGACTTACGAGGGAGAGACAGTGGGATTTGGTATTATTTAGTCTTCAGAAGAAAAGGGTGAGGTGGGATTTGATAGCAGCCTTCAACTTCCTCAAGGGAGGTTTCAAAGAGGATGGAGAGAGGCTGTTCTCAGTAGTGATGGATGGCAGAACAAGGAGCAATGGTCTCAAGTTACAGTGGGGGAGGTCTAGGTTGGATATTAGGAAAAACTGTTTCCCTAGGAGGGTGGTGAAGCACTGGAATTGGTCATCGAGGAAGGTGATGGAATCTCCATCCCTAGAGATTAAGTCCTGGCTTGATAAAGTCCTGGCTGGGATGATTTAGTTGAGGTTCGTCCTGCTTTTAGCAATGAGCTGGACTTGATGACCTTTTGAGCCCTATAATGAGCCCTATAATTCTATGACATGATAAATAAATGTTATTCAAAGCAGTCTGTGTGTTTTTGAATAAAGTCTTTGATGCAGAAGAGATTGTGGTTTGAATGAAGTGCCTTTTGTACTTCAAAAAGAAAAACTGGGACTTGAACTGAACTCTTTCCAGAATTGCAATTATTCAGCAGCAAACACCACCTAGCATTGTTTGCATTTACACATACTAATAGTTTGTACATCAGTAACTGCATTTATTTTACTCAATGCTCTTGTTGCTCCTGTTGCTGGAATCCAAGGGAAAGACCCTGACTCAACCTCCTCTAATGCTCTGCCCATACCTCAAGAAAACGTTCTTGGTGGGCACAAGTATTTTTTCTATAAACTGAGTTTCATTATTTCAAAGCTATCATAAAAGTGGATATCCATCTACTGCATATTGAAGAACTGGCAAATACTCTGAGCCTGCTAAAGCTGCTACTTTTCTTTGCTCAGCCCTCAGCATAATCTCATTTTTCTCTACAGCAGCTATATGGTGAAATTTTGGACCCAAAGTTAATAGCAAAATTCCTGTTGACTTAAGTACAGTTTCACTCTCATTAGACACAGCAAAACCTGCAGCTTGGTAGGAGTTAGACTAGATGCGCCTTAAGGCGCCTTCTAATCCTATGGTTCTATGAAAAGTGAGGTCTGTTCTGCTGTTGAAAAGTGCCTGATCCCTCTTTCAATAGGAAAGGCTCCCCTTGACTTCATGGGGCTTTGTGGCTCTCTCCCCCTAAAATAGGCAAGTCTGTACAATTACCTTTTAAATATATGTATCTCTGTGCCTGGCAGCAGTCATTCTCCTTAGTTGTCACCACTGGTTCTGTGTCATATCTGACCATCTCTATGAAACTTACTATTCTTTAGAAAAATGCTCATCCAACTGAAAAATGTGTTTTTCTAAGAGGAGTAGGAGAAGGGTGTGGACTTGCTAGAATTCAAGGACATGTTTGGGCAAAACAGAAAGGGATAGCAATGACACTTGAAGGGAGACCAAGAAATACGGTTGCGAGGTATCAGGTTTTCAAAGGGAACACCCAGTCAAAATAAGTAGTGTGGGTGGTGGCACAGAAGGACTTGCAAGATCCCTATCTGGCTTCACACAGCTCCTGGGAAGCAGCCGGCATGTCCCTTCAGCTCCTAGGTGGAGAGGCAGCCAATGGGGGCTCTGTACACTGCTCCCACTGTGAGTACCTCATGGCTGGCCATACCCACAGTTGGCACTCCCAGCTGAAGCCCTCTCACCTCCCTGTACCCCACCCCAGTGCAGAGCCCACTCCTGCACTCCAAACCCATTGGCCTCAGCCTAGAGCCCCCTCCTCACCCCAGAGCCCGCACCTCTACCCATCCATAGCTCAACTACCTTCCCCATTTCAGAACCCCCTCACAAACTCTGAACCTCTCAACCCCAGACCAGAGTCTCCTCCTGCATTCAAAACTCCCCATCCCTGATCCCACCCCAGAGTTCAATCCTACCCCTGATCCCACCCCCAGCCAGACTTCTCCCACATCCCCATCCCTTGCCCCAGTCCAGTGAAAATGAGTGAGTGTTTCAAGGAGGCAGATGGAGTAAGAAGGCACGAGGCCTCGGGGAGAGGCAGAGCAGTAGTCTAGGCAAAGTTGTTTGTTTTTCTGCCTTTGGAAAGTTGGCAACCCTACCATGAAACCTGCAGCGTCTCAGTAAAGAGGCGCCTCCGCCCCGCACTCCGAAGGGCCGCGGAGAGCTAGCTGGGGAAGGCAGAGAGGGTGCCGGGGCGGTGCACGAGGCCGCGCGCCTAACGTCTGCCAGCGCTACTGAACTGAGAATGAACGCACAGCCTGAGGCGTGGGCAGATGACGTCACCGGGGACATCACCTTCCGGCTTGGCGGGTTATTTGAAAAGCAGCCGGGCCACGCGGGAGAGAGGAGCACGGGGCGGAACGGGACATGGGGCGAGTTGGGAACCCTCCTTGGGAAGGGGTCGACGGCGTAACAGAGTACCGCGAGGGCGGAGTAGGAAGCGGCCCAGGTCGGGGCTGTGGAACCCGAGAGCGGGTGGGTTTAGGGATTACTACCCCAGCCGCTGCGCAGGGATACGCTATCCCTGCCTTAGGGCCCTGGGCTGGGGCTTGGAGAGGGGGCAGACCCGAGCCCCCCTACTCCGCCCCGGGAGTAAATGACGGTTCCAACGTGATCGGGACTTTAAAGAATGTTTTCGGTGTTACGGACTCATCGTGGTCGACTTGGTGTGAGCACACGAGAGTAAAGGGGGGGGGAGCACGAAATGCCACTTAATAAAGGGGCCATCTGGTGAGAACCCTTGTGACTAGACGATTATTTTACAGTCTCCCTTTGTCAAAGATAAATAATGTAGATACAGGTATGTCTAGCAGACAAAGAGAGATGAGATCCAGAAAAAGAGAGAAAAATTAACAGTATTGTGAACATCACTCCAACATTTTTTTTCTGAAAAACTTGCGATTGTTTTATATTTCATTATTTTAACCCAATAATCAGTGGCTTTTTAAAAAAATTGTATTTTGGTTTTAATTCATCCAATTCACATTTTCAAGCATTTGTCTGCAATCATCATGGTCAGCAACTTAACATTTTCTCCCACATAAAACCTGAAATTCTCATGCAATCTCATGATTCCAGCAACTGGGCATTTAAGAAAGCTTCCAGTATTGTAAGACTCAAGAAAATGAAGAGAGCTGGCAAAACTGCATGAGATGTGAGGGTGGGACAGGGACAGGGAGAGGGAGGGGAACAAGGGTGGCCAAAAGAGAAGGGCCCTGAAATAGAATCATAGAATACCAGAATTGGAAAAGACCGTGAGAGATCATCAAGTCCAGTCCCCTCCCCTCATGGCAGGACCAACTAGATCATCCCTGACAGGTATCTGTCCAACCTGCTCTTAAATATCTCCAATGATGGAGATTCCACAACCCCCTGAGGCAATTTATTCCAGTGTTTAACACACTTGACAGTTAGGTAGTTTTTTTCCTAGTGTCCAACCTAAACCTCCCTTCCTGCAGTTTAAGCCCATTGCTTCTTGTCCTATCATCAGAGGCCAAGGAGAACAGTTTTTCGCCCTCTTTCTTGTAACACCTTTATAGATACTTGAAAACTACTATCACATCCCCTCTCAATCTTCTCTTTTCTAAACTAAACAAGCCCAGTTATTTCAGTTTTCCCTTATAACTCATGTTTTCTAGACGTTTAATCATTTATGTTGCTCTTCTCTGGACCGTCTCCAATTTCTCCACATCTTTCTTGAAATGTGGTGCCCAGAACTGGACACAGTACTCCAACTGAGGCCCAATCAGCACAGAGTAGAGCGGAAGAATGACTTCTTATGTCTTGCTCTCAACACTACAGTTAATGCATCCCAGAATCTTTTTGCTTGTTTTGCAACAGTGTCACACTGTTGACTCTTGTCCTCATTTACACATTGTTATTTACATTATTGTCTGTTTACCTCAGACCATTTCTCAAGTTTGTCCGGATCACTTTGAATTTTCACTCTGTCCTCCAAAGCACTTGCAAAGCACTCCCAGCTAGGTATCATCTGCAAACTTAATAATCGTACTCCCTATGACTAGGTCTACACCTCAATTGTAAGTTGGAAAAAGAAACACAATTTGTGATATGCAATTTGCATATCTTTTTCCGCTTTACTGTCAAAAGAGGCTTTTCCGAAATTTGGCACGTCTACACGGCGCCAAATTTCAGAAAAAAAGTGCTCTTTTGACACATCCCTTATTCCTCGTTAAACAATTCCTCATTTTCACTGTACTTGGTCTCCATATTATAGATCTCTGGGTTTATTTTGGTATTTAAGGGTCTGGTTAAACTCTCAATGAAGCCGATGAAAATCTTTCAATTGATTTCAATGTGAGTTTCATAAGAGATTAACTCAATCATTTTTTTCAAGCTCATTTACTTGTCTCAGTTTTGCTGGTGTTTTTTAATGCATTGTCTGATTAGACATCAAATGCTCTCTGAGCCGCTACAAAAGAAAAATGTGTATGACTTGTATTCAATAGGACAGAAATCTCTTTATGCCCTATTATGCATTAATTAAGGAGCTTTATTGAAAGGAAGGATTGAAGTGCAGGTGGCAAAGACATTTTTCATTTGAATATTTAATTGTGAAGAGGGGTTTCCTTCTGTGTCCAAGAATATTCTGAAAACGGCCAGCTGGATTCAGTAAGGGAACACATGGGGCAAACAATATCTTCTGCTTTCAATGATCAGTCAGTGTGATTCTAGCTGCGAAGTCAGTATTTTAAAACAATGTAATAAGACCTTTCCACAAACTATTGTATATAGTGTCTGAAGAGTTAGTGTGAACAGAGTTATTGAGAGGAGGTTTATCCATAAAATCTACAGTATTCACTTTTCCCCATGAAATTATGAATAATAGGTTGATATTTTTCTGTTTGAAAACTTACATTTCCTGCGGGAAAAATTAAGAAAATTAAGTATTTCGATAAAAGGTGTATTTTCAAAATGCAAAGTTTCCATTTTGGTTTAGAAATTACTTTTTGGTTTAAAATATGTCTATTATAAAAAAAGAACATAATCAAAACAAAAAAGCTTCAATTGACCCAAAGCTCCATTTTTTTTCCCAGAAAAATTCATTGTGGGAAATGTCAAAATTTTCTTCCAGTTCAGACTGTTTATATTCCTGCAAATAGCAGAAATTCACACAAAATAGAAATTCCAGTCTTTTCTCAACTCTGTAAAGTTGTTTAATAGAATGACTGGACTTGTCTGAACAGTTATTTGACCAAAAAAGGAAGAAGTAAAAATGGCAGCAGATTCTTAGGTGCTGGCTGTTGAATTACATCTGATCTTCAAGAAGTGATGTTGATCTAGGAAACTTACTCAGTGAGAAGGATTATTCATAGAATCATAGAGTTCAAGGTAAAAAGGGAAAACTGGATTATCTAGTCTGACCTCATTAATATCACACTATATTTCATTTAGTTACCCTGTACTAAGCTCAATTTTTTGTTTAGCTAAAGCGTAGCTTCCAGAAAAGGTATCCCAATTTGATTTGAAGAGTTAAAAGGATCATGACACAGTAACAGTGTTCACTATTGAATCAAATTTACACAAAGTTTGTTGTCACTAAAAGAAAGCTAAGAATTGATATCTCAAAATTATAATAAATTGCCAGTTGCATCCCCATTTTTTTTGTTTTTTATTTTCTGGTAGAAGCAACAATCAGTTCAGAAAGAGTTGCTAAAGGGAGTAAGATAAACCATTTCAGATTTCAAACCACATAAAAGGTTCCTGCATCCCTCTTCTGCTTGCTCTGCATAGCTACTATTGATTCATTTCTTCTTAGTCTTCTCAAGTAATGAGAAACTATGGATTTGGCTCCTGCCTCCATTGACATTAATGAAAATATGTTATTGGATTTAATAGGCCCTATTTACAGTTGCCCCTTGGTCACCATGCACTAGAGCCAGGGAGATGTAGGCATATGGGAGCTCAAGAAATTCTCTGGGAGAGGGTAAGCCCTCAGCAAGGGACTCTTAGGAAGAATGTTGTAAAGTGCCCAAAGCACATTATCCATTCCTTATCCATGTCTCCCTGTTTCTCCTTTAGATCTTCTCTGGGATACAAACAAAACCATATTGCTTTTATCAGAGTTGAATAATCACTTTCACTGCCTGTTTCCACTTCTGAAAAATAGGATCAGTAATTTATTGGTGCTTTATTGCACTTTCAATGCAAAGACTTGCTTGTAAATTAATGGGCCTGATTTACCTCCACTAAGCTAAGCTTAGTGAAATGTAATTTGGACAGTTATTCTTCAGGGAATATTCACCCCTTGCTGAGGTCTAGCAGCGGTCACACTTCCCACTGGGGAAGGGCAGCTTTAAACTGCAAGGAAACCCAGCCAATAGAGAGTCAGAACATCTCATTGATACTCTTCCCACCCTCCGCAATTCTGCCCATTAAATCAGACCTCTGACTGAATGGGGATGCCTGCACTATTGTATATAGCCTTTTAACATCTACTCTAAAATAGACTCAGGAAGATGGGGAAAGAAAGCTTGCATCTGTTCCTGACTATGGGAGATCCCAGAAAATGTTAACTGTTACAAAGCTTTTAGGTAATTGCATTTTTGATTGTGCTTTTACATACTTTAGAGGTTAATACGGTATCCTTGGAAAACATCTTTCAGTAAGCCTGCATCTTACTGGAAGGGTCTTATTTATCTGTGCTAAGATGGGTCTTCTGATACTCACATCTGTTAGTGAAGACTACATAATCCTTATGTAAGGACTCCTAACAGACATGTAGGAACTTTCACTAGATAATTGTTTTAATAGGCTTTTAGCAATCAATGCTAACAAGCTAACCAAGTTTTCCTCTTTTGATGTCTATGTACATTGGTATAGCAATATCTTCCATTCATTCTCCTAGTTCAGAGTTTAGGATGAAAAAATATCCTTCAGGGTAGGGAATGACAAAAAGGAAGACTCTCGATGGGCATATTAATGTTAGGAATTTATTATCCGTTTCACACACAGAAGGGATCAATACTGGGAAATTCAGACTCTTAAGTCTGAACGCGCTTGAAAACAGTGGATCTACAAGATGATCACATCAAAAACCCCACTAGCATCATACAAGTGTGAATTACATTTGATCTTCAGTTTTACCACATAACTATTTTTCCCTGATACACTGGGAAAGTCTCATATAAATCTTTGATTGGACTTCAAATAACTCACAAAACACAACAAACAATCAACCTGTTCAAACAAGCCAACACATGCTTTGGCTCAAGAAAGCAAGAAAACAAACATTTTGAACTTTATATGGACTGGACCAGGGCAGTGAGGGGCAACCTAGGCTAATGAGAGGGCCCTATGAGTGGCACTCCCTCATTTCAGTGGGCTGCTGAATTTGCCGAGTGTGCTGATTGAACCATAGCAGTGATTTGATTGGACGCAGAGGGATTTTACAGCTCTCACAATGTTGTATTCAATCAGAATGTGCAATGTGGACAGGTTGAACCAAACCTTGGACCTCTGAAGCTTAGTGCATGAGCCTCTATAGCTTGAGCTAAAAGCCACTGGGCTCTCAGCTTAGGTTGCAGAGCTCGCTCATTCTTATCTCTTGCTGTAAGGGGTCTGAATGCCGTTGCATGGGACAGTGAACCACATCCACTAAGAGTGTGGGTGATTCACTTACCTCAATTCATGTGCTTTACGTGCATGTCACTTTTGTAATACTTGTAGGATAAAAATGAAGCAGACAAAAATCAGTAGAATCTGGCAACCCTGTGCATGGGAAACATTAAACAAAGTGTCTCATGGGCCACATATAAAGCCCCAGTGGGCCACAGGTTGCCCACCACTGGTACAGGGAGATTAGCATAAAACTCATCATACTGGCAAACTATTATCCAAGGTGTTATTTGTGCTGAAAATGAACGCTGTAACCTTGAAGGGAAAGATATATTATCTTAGCTCACTTCTCCCAACCCCTGTTAAAAAAAAATCTATGAACTGCTGATGGTACAGATTCCTAGTCTATTTGCCTATGTTTTTTTCCAGTTTTAGAAATGCTGGGCCAAAACCAATAGTGCATTTTAATGGGATCTTTCTTGATGTAGGGCAAAATTTTCATAAGTGATTCAACACCCATGTCTTATTTTCAAAGTGAAATGCTAAGAGAAACGCTGCAAGTGAAAGACCACCCTGTCTCCAATACTAGCAGCTGCTTCAGGAAAAGATGCAAGACACCTCCACTGGCTGTAATGGAGTAGCTTGTCCACAGGACAAGGTTGGTCCTCATCCTGTTCAGTACGGAGCAGGATTGCCCTGAAGCAGGAGGGGTCTATATCAGTTCTGAAACTCAAATTGCTATTGAAAATGGGACTTGGTGCTTTTGAAAATTTGCCTATAGGCTTGAATATAAAACTCCAGATCAATTTTAGGTTTTGAAACCCTTCTTTCTCTCTATGAGTATGACTTAAAAGTAAAAAAGGAGTTCTAAGGTGCACATTTATCTTCACTATATCTCTTTCCTGTTTTCGTTCTTAGGCTTGAAGCTATAATAGTGACATACACACACAGTGCTCTCTGACGGAGTCTTTACTCATGCTCTCTGTTGCTCTTTGTGCATACAGAAATGTAAACATTCTAGTGACAAGGATGGGATTGTAAAATAGTCACACAAAGCAAAAGCGGCAAAAATCTCCATGAGTATAGGAGTACCATGTGTGAGAGAATGCAAATTAGACTAGAAGCAAGCCAGAGAAGAAACTGCTGCTGTGGACTGCACAAAGGGAGGGAGCCAAACAATTAAAAAGCTACAGGGTGACAAAAAGATTTCAGTTTTGTAACTACAAATTCCTCCCTTTTTCTGTGTTGAGTCAGTACAGAGCTGTTCAGCTCTGCTATATTATTGGATATTCAGAGTAGGAAGAGGAAATTCCATGTTTTAAATAAGGTAATATGCAATGTAATCTTACCTCAGAAAAATCATGGAGGGAATCCTCAAGGAATCCACTTTGAAGCACTTGGAAGAGGGGAAAGTGATCAGGAAT
>CM057848.1:92582532-92593317 GCA_030068395.1 Apalone spinifera
GACCCCGATGATGACGAGGCTGTAGCCTGAGGGGAAGCCCTAAACCCTGACAGGCCCCCAACAGGGAGGGAAGATGACCACCCTGCCTCAGGTATAGGGGAGGGGGCACCCACAAACCCAGGATCCGGCTACTTGGCACCATCCATCTCCCCTGAGGGCTCGGCAGCCTCAGACGTGGCACCTGAGATGGTCGGGCCAATGGCGACATTAGGGGTACCCAGAGGGTGAGGATGGAGGTGGACGTCTGGGGCATGGGTGAGGGTGGAGGAGGGGGCGGTGCAACAGAGTCACCGCCCAGACTGAGGCCCATTGGCAGAGGGTCATCCTCCCCCTGAGCAAGCAGGGTCAGACTCAGGGCCTCAATCTCCTCAAAGATGGAACCAAAGTCCATCCCCCGGTCCCAGAGTTCTCCCCGCTGGCCGCCCAGGCAACGATTATCTCAGCAGTGACAACTGGGGGCACAGATAGTACCAGGTCTGGGGGAATTCCACCTGAGGCCTCCTCGGGGATGGGCTCTGCAGGGGGGACAATGCCGTCCCCCCTCGCTGTCATGCCTTCATTGGCCGGCCGCTGGTGCTCGTCGGGGGCGTTCTCGGCAGCACTGTCCCCCCTCAGTATTTTGCAGAGGGGGACCTTCCCGCCCTCCTCATCAGAGCGGGAAGATTGAGCCTGCAGGCTCTGTGCTTCCCCCAAACGAGCGTTCAGACCTCAGAGGTCAACAGGGGCAGGGCTGTGGAGCGCAGATGGTTTCCTGTGGGGTCTTGGAGGCAAGGGAGGAAGAGACAGGGGTAGGGAAACTTCTCCCTGGGGGGAGCCCTCTCCCTCGCCCGGCAGTGACCATGCCAGCCTCTCCTACTCGGGCCCCGCCAAGTTGGGTTGTACAGCGGCAGGGCCCACCTGCTTCCTCAGGCATACCGGGGGGGCACCTCTGGCACCCGAGCAGAGCCATTGGTTGGAGGAGGTGTAGCCATGGAGGCCAGACTACTGGGGGGCCAGCGGTATTGGGGCTGGGATGTCCAAATGCCTCCTCCAACTGGACCAGAGGGCAGTCCCTCTGGACATGCCCTGTCACCCAGCAGAGGAAGCACTGGGTCTCCCCCATTGAATAATGGACCCAGTAGATGGTCCCCTGGTAGGGCACCAGGAAGGACCCCTCCAGTACCTCCCTGCCATGCGCCTCCAGCGGCATTTGTAGTTGTACCTGCCAGCGGAAGGATAGTACGTGACAGAGGGTGGGGTCCTTACAGCCCAGCGGGAGAGGGCTTATGGTGGAAATTGGCCTCCCCAGGGTGGAGAGGGTGCAAAAACTAACCAGACTGCACCTGAGGTCTGGTTAGGACTCGTTGGATTTGCAAGTGGCCAAGGACTGGCCTGGATCACCAGGACCCCAGCTGGACCTCACAGCATCTGAACCCCCAAGAGACCGGCCTGATGCTCAGGTATGCACTGAGGGGGAGAAGGGAAGTGGCCCAGGGAACATTGATGACAGTTAAATGCCTGGAGTCAGAGTGTTTCGGGCTGGAGCCCCGCTGACCCAGCAGCAGACCATGCTACTGCTATTAGGGCCTTTTGGCTGGGACACAATGGAATGGATGGGCCTGCATCCCTCCTGCCACCCACCTACCAGGTAGCAGTCTCCCCCTCTCTGCCACCACAGGTGAACTGCCTGAGCAAAAAGACAAACTATTGGCTACTGATTACCTGGGTTTGTTTGCTGCCCCACCTGGAACCAGGCTTGAGCCACTGAAGTAACTGTGTTTATTTGCAGCCCTGCCCTCAACCAAGGCCAGGGAGCCTGAACTGACTTCATTTGTTTGCTGCTCCACCTGAACCAAGGCTTGGGCTCCTAGATTGCTAAACTGAATGTTTGTCTATTGCCCCGCCCTGACCTAGGGTCAGGGATCCTCTCTGTGTTTGTTGCTGCTCCTCCTGAAACAAGGCCTGAGCTATCGAACTCTTTGAACTGTTTGTTTGCTGCCCCATCCTGACCTAGGGACAGGGCCCTTTACTGTATTTGTTTACTGCCCCGCCCTGACTAGGGCCTGGACTCCCTGAACTGACTGTTTGGTTGCTGCCACGCCCTGAACCAAGGCTGCGAATTCTGGACTAACTGGCTGCGTCTAGACTGGCCAGTTTTTGCGGAAAATCATCTGCTTTTCCGCAAAAACTGGCCAGCTGTCTACACTGGCCGCTTGAATTTCCGCAAAAGCACTGACTTCCTAATGTATGAAATCAGTGCTTCTTGCGGAAATACTTTGCCCTTCCCGTTCGGGCAAAAGTCCCTTTTGCGCAAAACTTTTGCGCAAAAGGGCCAGTGTAGACAGCTGACATTTGTTTTGCGCAAAAAAGCCCTGATGGCTAAAACAGCGATTGGGGCTTTCTTGCGCAAAAGCGCATCTAGACTGGCACGGACGCTTTTCCGCAAAAAGTGCTTTTGCGCAAAAGCGTCTGTGCCAATCTAGACGCTTTTTTGCGGAAATACTTTTAACGGAAAAACTTTTCCGTTAAAAGTATTTCCGCAAAATCATGCCAGTCTAGACGTAGCCACTGTGTTTATTTGCTGCCCCACCCTGACCTAGAGCCCAGGCTCTCTATGAACTACTGTTTTTGCCTCCTGCCCTGCCCTGTACCAGGACCAGAGCTTCTGAACTGTTTGCTTGTCTCCTGCCCTGAACCAAGGCCGGGGCTACAGGACTTCCGATTGGCCTCTCTTTGTTGTTGCTGCCTGAGAACCAGGCTTGGATTATTGAACTGGGGGTTTGTTTTAGTCCCTGCTGTAGTGGGGTGGAGTGGCTGCCCACTGATATGGAGGTGGAGGACCCCCTCCAGGAGGGCTAATGGGCTACACTTATTTTCTATTGGTAATTGCCCACCAGAAATCACAAATGGAGGCTATCCAAGAACTTTGTGAGCATCAGTCAGTGCCTGCTCCTTGCAATGGCAATAAAGCTTTTCACCTGCTAAGGGCTGTGTTGTATTCTCAGAATAATAATGTGAGCTCGAATTTATTGTGAGTGTTTATTTGTTATGACACCCTGCTATCCCACTACAAGCAATATGAGGGTACTGGGGACACCAGCCAAGCCCATAGTTTGACATAGCTGCTGCTGGAGGATGTAATGCAGACATCCCTCCCTCACGCCCCGGCATCTGGGTATGGAGGTGGATTTACACTACAACTTGCATGTTCATCACCTGCATAGAGCTCCAGGTCTCTTGGTCCCTGATGCTTGGTGCCCTTTTATGACTTCTACCTTTGTTCTCCCTTATCATCTCTCTCTCTCTCTCTCCCCAAAATCCCCATATTTTCTTTTCCCATTCCTGACCCTGGAGATTGGTTGGGATTGGTCCTGCCTTGGGCAGGGGGCTGGACTTGATGACCTCGTGAGGTCTCTTCCAGCTCTGTGATTCTATAATCCAATGCAGGCTCACTTGCCTCTGCTGCTCTGAGGCAATAATGTTCTGGTGCCTTCAGGCAGCCATTAGGCTTGAGCTGCTAGCGTCACAGCGTTATTGCATGATCTTCTCCAATGAAGGATGTCAGGACAATCGGAGGGTCCCAGCTGGTCTTGAAAACATCCGGGTTTCCACAGTTCTGTTGACTGAATCTGTGCACTATATGGATGGGGCTCAGCAAAAGAGGCCGCTGCTAAGTATTTCTTATATCTTTCACATAGATAGATATGGAGTCCAGACTGTGTGACCTAACCCTTATCTTCTGCACACCATCCTAATCCTGCACTCAACTCAGAAGTTTGAGAGAATTATTCAACCCAAACAAGCTTTTCCTTCTTGCTTTTCTTCCTGTGAGGGGCAAATATCTCCCTCCCACCACAGACACCAAGGCATTAGTAACCCAATGCATCAACTCTTATTTTGAGCCTTGCTTGGAAACGTTGCTATTTTGACTATGAGATTGATGATCTTCAATCTCCAAATTGGTTGCATTAATTACAAAAATTAAAACATACTTAATAAAGAAAATTATGTGAAGATTGCCACCATCCCAAAGAGTATTAAGGATACCTGATGAAAATTAATATGTTTAATCTGATGGATGTGGCTACTTATTTGTTTCTTCTTGAGTGTTGGGTTTGATTTTTATTACTCAAAACTAATTCTCATTTTGTGGCCTGCAATATACAGCACCGGATCCCTTTGCAATTTGGTTCTGTCTTCATTTTTGTTTACTACACCCTCTAGTTTTTGAGTAACCTACAAGTCTATCACAGCTGAATTTACATATGCTAGGACTGGATTCATCCATGCAGTCTGTAGGGATATTTGTTAGGTTTTTATTGTCTTTTTCAATTAGCAGATTAAAATTGAATAAAAATTCTACAAAAGCAGCTTTAACTAGCAGGAAGCATCTCTGTATGAAATTGGAAAGATATAACATTTCACCTAGGAGCTCCACTCACAGCAATGTAAGAAGTACTTCTTTAGGAGTTAGTGGAAAGACTCCTATTAACTTCAGTGAATATTGGATTAGACCCTTAAAATATTTTACTTACTTGATACAAACAAACAATCTAAAAATCCATAAGTACTTCTGTGTTTATATTACATTTTTAAAACTGTCACAGCTTGTGTCAATTCAGCATAGTGGCATCTAACCTCACTGTAGGAAGAACTACGTACTCATTACCACAGCATCAAGACATTACTGTAGGTCAGAAAAAAAATCCCTAATAAAAGGGAATCTCTGTCTCTCTCACACACACACATACACACACACATACACACCAAAAAATAAGAAAAAAGCCTATAATAAAGAGGGGAGTGTATTTCTTACTTTAAGAGTTAATTAAAACTAATCTATTTTTGCTAGCTCCCAACCCCCTGCAAACATGAGAAATAGTTGATCCTTCTCTGTGCTGCTGTAATCATAATCATTGTTCTTTTTTTATTTTATCTTCTAAACCTACCCCTTTCCCACTAGCATTCACTATGTTAGGCATTCCTTTATCATCAGACTTCTTGGTGAAGACTGAAACAAAGAAGTAAATAAGCATCTCTGACATTTTCAAGTTTCCTGTTACTGTTTCTCACTCCTTACTGAGCAGTGGGCCAACCCTGTCCTTGGTCTTCCTCTTGCTTCTAATATATTTATAGATGGTTTTCTTGTTTCCCTTTATGACTGTAGCTAGTTTGAGCTTGTAATGACATAACAAACTATTCATTATATATCATTGTACATAGGCAGCTAGTTGCTAGGACCACTCTTGCAAGTACAATGTAATGGATTCCTTTTTGCTTAATTGCACCTGATATTTTGGAGGCAGAGCTGTAAAGTATAATTAAATATACAACAGGACAGAAGCTAAGTGAAGTGTATGTTTAAGAGCTTTCTGTGTTCTCCTATTTAGCTATTGAATTGGTGTGAGTCAGTGGACAGGATGCAGAGGTGAGTCAGAAGACTTCACTTCTGTCTGACCTGAGGATGGTAAATAATGGCACATATACAGGTATCATTTTCTTTTTTCTTTAGGTTGCTTTTCCTAGTCAGATTTGCGGCAGCTGCATGGAGAGGAAGCCTCCCTTTCCCCTTCCCTCCCTCCCTCCCCCGCACAGGTTCCAGCTCCTCCTGGGATATTCCTCCATGTGCCCAGGTCAGCTGGGAGCTACAATGTCTCTAGCATGTCCTGGGCTGGCCTCAGGGCCTGCTTGCAGTGGGATGTTCCTAGTAAATTTCCAAATGCTGCCTACCAGGGGCATCTTTATCAAGTGTCTGAATCACCATTGTTTCCTTCTCTCGATCCAGAAAAGCAGCAACTCTAAGGCTCTCCCAAATAGCAGAGACCCTCACCCTGTCTTGGAGAGTGAGCCCAGCCAGTGACCTCCTTAAGACATGGATCTTATAGCTTCCCCCAAAACAATTCCTAGAATATCTTTCAGGAAAACATCAAATCGGGCCCTGGTAAATTGTTCTAGTGGTTTTCCTTATTTCTAAAAATGTGACCCATTTCTAGCCTGAATATATCTAGGTTACAACTTCTAGCCACTGGATCATGTTCTCTGTCAGGTTTAAGAGACAATTATCCAATATTTTCCCCATATGTTTATTTCTAGACTGTAATCAAGTCACCTTTAACCCTTTGTTTTAAAATAGATTTTTAAGAGTTTAATACTTTTATCACTAAGTGCTATGTTTTCTAAACCTTTAAATCATTCTTGCAGATCTTCTCAATTTCCTCCAATTTATCAACATAATTTTTGAATTATTGACACCATATTCTAGCAGTGCTCCTTGAAGTTCCAAGTACAGAATTGTAAGAGTCAGTGCTTCACCCGAGATAGGCTTCCCCAACCTGTAAGTGTGGCCAATATTCTTTATTCCCAGATGTATAGCTTCATATTTAGCAGTATTAAAACATATGGCTACATCTACACTGGCAGCTTCTTGCGGACGAACAGCCGTTCTTCTGCAAAAACTTGCCGGCTGTCTACACTGCACGAGCATTCTTCCAGAAGTAAATTTACAGTATAGCGTTGTAAAACAGGGCTTCTTCCAGAAGAGTTATTCCTCTCCCCACAAGGAATAAGCCCTCTTGCACAAGAACTCTTCCAGAAGAGGGCAGTGTAGACAGGCAACATGAATTTCTTGCGCAAGAAGCCCCTATGGTTAAAATGGCCATCACAGCTTTCTTGCGGAAGGGAGCGTCTATACTGCCATGGATGCTCTTGCGCAAAAGCACATCTCTTGCGCAAAAGCACATGGCAGTGTAGATGATCTCTTGTGGAAGAGTTTTTACACAAGAACTCTTCCACAAAAGAGTTCTTGTGCAAGAAGCTGCCAGTGTAGAAGTAGCCATATTGTTAACTTGCATTCAGCTTATCAACTGATTCAAGTCACTATGTACCAGTGATATGAGGTAGTGGGGGAAAGAGAGATTAAGTGATTTGCCAAAAGTCACAAAGCCAGGGATTGAATTCTGATCTCCTGAATCCCAGTAGAGTGCCATTGATCATCCTGTCTGTAGGACAAGAATTTACTCTTTGCTTCTCTTCACTAAGGGCTTGATCTCATGGGTTGCTGAAGGAAGTGAAGGAAACCAGTAATTATATGTCAAGTGCCCAGTGTTGGTACAGAATCTGTGATGAGCCTTCTGTCTTCTCCAGAGTGTGCAGAGATTTGCACAATGACTATAGTCAATTTCTCATTAGAGAGACTATTGAATGTTGTAGGGCAGAGACAAGGCATAGTCAAGGCATGAGTGCTTCTATTCAAGACTGTCAATGCAAATGATGTGTGTTCCCACCACTTTTAGAGTTTTCCAGCTCACTCCAGCATGCCTGAGGAGTGTACTCAGAAGCAAAGGAAAGCAAGATCAGCTGGAGACACAAATACCTCCAAGGTACTGAAAGAAATAATATCCCTCATATGATATTACTTAATGCCACTGGACACATGCTGGGTTCAGCACTTTTGCCAGCCCACTACACTGCATTTCCCAGCATCCTCACTAATTCTCACTACTAGCTCATGCAGTACAAAGCCTGACTGTCTAACCAATGGCTTAAAGATGCTTTCACAATCCTTGCAAAGTAAAGCTCTGCCAGAGGATTTTGACTTCAGTGCATTAACCTGTGAAGTTAGGCAAATGAGCGCTTTAATCTCATCACCAGTCTCTAAAATATAGTCAAAGGGAAATACAGAAGATACCTGGCCAAATTTATTGTTTTTCTATAGCTTTTTTAAAGGTTTCCATCTCTCTTTTTGAACTATCAAATAAAAAAACCTGCCAGTTACCTTGTGGCTAATCATAAAAAAGAATCATTTATCCAGCTATCAGAACAGCAAAATTATCAGTATTAAGGGGATATTATTCAGTTTTTCCCCCATCCTCCAGCAGACTCAGAGTAGTTAAACAGCATAAGGCCAGTCATAATGGGGGTTTATTTGGCTCATCTGAAGTTTATGAAGATGGGCATTGAGAGGTCTATAAAACTAGGAACCACCAGGAAGACATAATAGGAAACAATAGTTTTCAAAAAAAGCTACAGAACATAGAAGGTGTGTGTGTGTATGTCAAATTTTTAAGTTAGAAATTTGTGGTTCTAATCAGACCGCCTTCTCCCTGTATTTCAGAAAGATAGAGGGGGAGAGCTCTGATTTCAGGGTCAGATCCAAAAGGAACAACTTTTTCAAGCCCCAAAAGGAGAGGGGAACCAAAAATGAATTAAGAGAGATATTTCAACCGTATAGATTTCCCTCATGCCCCTCACTGTGTCCTCTTTGGGCCACCCAAAGTGAACATTTTAACTGAAGGCCGCTTTCCATAAGCCATACTAAAAATGATGACTAACAGCACCCACCTTCTTCTACCCTCTCTTAAGTACTCATTCTCTACTTATTCTTCCTGACAAACCGCTCTTCTCTCACCTCCCATTTTTTCACTTCTCTCCCTTTATCTGAATATCAAGATAGTCATGGGATTACTGCTCGAAGCCCTTCTCGGTAGTACAACTTGTCTCTCTTAGGGGTAAGCAACTGTCCACGGCCACTACTACCAGCGGCAGAGCTGGCCAGTCCTGACTACTGTGCTGTCATGCTCATGTCACGGTTCTTGCCATACACTTTTCTACACAACAAACTCAAAACCTTGTCTTGCAGGCTCAGTTCCATGAGTACTTCTCACATGATGGAACTCATTGACTTCAATGGGGGCTATGCTTGTAACTAAGTGCTACCCCTGCAAGAGAGAAGTTTGTAGGGCTAGAGCTAATGGGTGGGAGAAATTGAAGATTTTTTTTCACATTGAATCCTCCCTCCCATTGCTATGTTAGAATACAAAATGTTTATTGAAATGTATCTTCTCAGGTCCAGTATTGTATTGCTGGTCAAGGACACCCTGACCTCTGGATTATACCATCTTCCACATTTCAGAAGACATCCATATGTCTAATTTTTGTTCCAGTGCAGAACAAATAATTCTGAAGCCCTGAAGAGTTTTACAAAACTGAATTGTTGTTCCCAGACAGCTCTACGCTGAGCCTTGCTCAGGAGTTATATATATTCATTACTTTCCTAAATATCCTGATAGTTCAGGATTTGACAAGGGGACTAGAAATTTAACACTTGTCTTCAGCATTTTCTCACATCCCCCATCTTTGCCCTAACTAATTGCCTCTGAGGCCTGCAGCTGCTGATAGCAGAAGACTACTTTGCTTCCCCTGCATGTATTGTCAAATTCAGAACACAGGGCCCATGGAGCTGGCTGTAACCAATAAAAAAAAGGGTGGGGGGAAACTCTGTGGCAGGCAAAACTAATATCTAGGAGCTGATCATAAATAGATGTCATTTAAAAACTGGTGGGAGATAAATCAGGACTGTGGATTAGTGTGCTTATAGCAACTCTCACCCTGCAAATGAGAGTCACCCAGGTGACTAAGAAATTGCATCATAGACATTATCTGAAAGCTAAAAAAGAGTAAAGGGTTAGGCAAAGCAAAGCAAAAAAAAAAGTGTATTCCTTTTTTATGCTTTCACATCAGACAGCACCAATTTGCTTGGAGCAAAGTCTCAGATATTGCTATTTCACAGATTTCTGTTAGACTCTCCATGGGAAACTTACAGTAAAGTCAGCTTTCAGCACCTGTACTATCAAATAAGGAGAAAGACTCTTCACTTCCTTTTCTCTAGCTTAATTACTCATCATACATTCCCACAAGGGGTTAAGAGGAATACAGGCTTCTATTAATCCTAATTCACAGCTCTCAGCTCTTTGACATGAAAGTCAAGAACATCTCTTTAAAAAATTCAGGGACAAAGGATTCACATCAGGCAAACGTCTGTGAAAGCAGGGCGAATAAACACACTGAAAAAGCTGTGACATTAAGTGGTTTTTATATTTTAAATGAATATTTTAAAAAATGGTTCTTAAAAATATGACAGCCTGTTCTGCTTTTCAAATCTCAGTCCTCCATGAAAAGTGACATTGGACTGTTCCAAGGGATTGAGTGCATTTTTGTTGTTCAATTAGGGACATCATCTATCCTAAGAAATCTGGAGAGCAGTATTTTGACTATACTTGCATCTATCTTCTGCATTTTAAGGCATACTAGCTAGCACTAGCTAGTCATGTGATAGTAATTTTGGGAGGTTTTACTAACGTTATTGTTTGCGGATCCATTAGAGACACATCAAGTATTGAATTAACACAGAGACAGAATTGCTTGATGACTGTGAAGGATATGACTGCTGGCACTAGAGTATGGGTGAGGCAGTGATAGGGAGGCTTGTGATCGTGTTAAGAATAAGTGAAGGATTTCACCCCCCCAGAGCTGTCAGTTAATCCAGCACTAAAATAATAAACCCCACCAATGCAGACTCTTCCATAGGCTCTGACTTTGTCATTTTTTGATAGGTTACTCAGTATGGTTAAGGATGTCAGAATTTGGCACACTGAATTGAGAGCATTTTTCTATTGAGTCACCAGTAGCAGGATCAAGTCTCTAAGGTAGGGGTTCTTAACCTTTTTACCTTCACACCTCCCCCTGAAAGTGAACTTCATGTTCACACCCTCCTGGGAGCCATTTTGTGCACAGTCTAACCCCGCTCCCTCACCTGACAGGAAGCTAAGGGGCGTGGCTAGGACTATAAGAACTCTGCCAGGGAGTTCAGTCAGGGCCCAGCCTCTGAGGGAGACAGAGGCCTGCCCAGAGCTCCTGGCTGACGAGGCTGAGACCTGGCCCAGGCCTCCCACAGCCGCCTTCCCTAAGGCCAGCGAAGGCTTCCCTGCCTGGGCTGCCGAGGCCTGGCCAAGCTGGCCAGCAGGGCTA
>CM057848.1:92680639-92698220 GCA_030068395.1 Apalone spinifera
GACCCAGTACGGCCATTCTTATGTTCTTATGTTCTAAGCTCAGGGTCGGGGGTCCCACTGGACTGACTTGATTTTCATGCAAACCTGCTCCTGGGTCCGCATGTGGCCTCTGGTGGCCAGGCTGGTTCCTGTGCCTAGTGCGGAGGTAGTGGACGTTGGAGGACTCCCCCCAAACCTCGATGAGGTCCACGATCTCCACACTAGACCAGGCGGGTGGGCGCCCGCTTCTTGTGGTCCCAGGCAGGCTCCGGGGAAGAGGCAGAAGGCTGGGTGGCAGTGGGTGGCTGGCTCATGCCATGCCAGGTGCAGGGTCTGTTGGCTGGGTGCTGGCAAGCTTGCAACTGGCACAAGCACTGTAGCCAGACCGTGACCCTTTAAGGGCTCCAGGGCCGGGAGGGGGACAGAAAAGTTTCCCTGGTTTGGCCCAGAGTGGCCACCAGGGCAAGCTGGGAAAGACTAGCCTCCAACAAGTTTGAATTAAGTGGCTACACAGCCCTTAATTCGAACTAGGCGTTACTCCTCGTAAAATGAGGTTTACCTAGTTCGAATTAAGTGCTCTGCTAGTTTGAATTAAGTTTGAACTAGCGGTTTGTATGTGTAGACGCTATGAAAGTTAATTCAAACTAACGGCTGTTAGTTCGAATTAACTTTGTTGTGTAGACATACCCTCACCTCTGCTCTGGCCCTTTCATGCTTCATAAAAGGGTGAGACCAGTATAAAGAGTCCCTAAAAGCTCCATATCTGCCTACGAGAGAATTCCCCAAGGGCAGAACATCATTTGACTCTCAAGAGTCCTGGGGGCAGACTGCATGTGGGAGGGGTATTTCAAGTGAGTCCACACACTGTGGAGATCTAAGGCAGTAAAAGTGCCATAGGGCAAACAGGGAAGCTTGTCATAAGTTAGGCAGGCGCTCAAGAGACCACAGAGCAACCCAGGATCAGGAGAGAACAAAAAAGGGCTTAAAACCACTACAGTCCCCCTTTCTAGTGGATTGCAAGTTTTGGGCTGCATCTTTAATCTCACCCCAGCTCATTACTTTTTGGCTGTTCGTGGAAAGACAAATTCTGATACCCTGACTGACACAAAGGCTGCGTCTAGACTGGCATGGTTTTGCGGAAATACTTTTAATGGAAAAGTTTTTCCGTTAAAAGTATTTCCGCAAAAGAGCGTCTAGATTGGCATGGATGATTTTGCGCAAAAAGTGTTTTTGCGCAAAAGCATCCGTGGCCAGTATAGATGCACTTTTGCATAAGAAATCTCCGATGGCCATTTTAGCCATCGGGCTTTCTTGCACAAGAAATTAAGATGCCTGTCTACACTGGCCCTCTTGGGCAAGTATTCTTGCGCAAGAGGGCTTATCCCTGAGTGGGAGCGTCAAAGTATTTGTGCAAGAAGCACTGAATTCTTACATTAGAACGTCAGTGCTCTTGTGCAAATTCTCATGGCCAGTGTAGACAGGCGGCAAGTTTTGCCAGTCTTGCCAGTCTAGATGCACTCAAAGGGTATGTCTAGACTACATGGCTCCGTCAACGGAGCCATGTAGATGAGTTTACTAGACATAGGAAAATGAAGCTTACATCAAAATTGCCACTGCACTGTGCCGATCAGCTGTTTAGAGGAACAGCGGGGCAGTCTGGATGCGCCGCTGTCGACAAGGGAAGCCTTTGTCGACCGCTCCAGTAAACCTCATTTCATGAGGCATACAGACTGCCCTGCTGTGCTGCCAAACAGCTGATTGGCAAAGTGTGGTAGCCATTGTTATGTAAATGAAGCGGCGATTATTTAAATCGCCACTTCATTTTGCTATGTCTAGTAAACTCATCTACATGGCTCCGTCGACATTTAGACATACCCTAAATGATTCCACAAGTCATCTCACTAACATCGTCATGCACCATGGCGTGCAGAATTTAGATGCAAATGGGATGTCTCAAAGTGAGTCAGAACAAAGCTCCATGAAAATTAATGCAAAGTTTCAATGGAAATATCCACATCCACTACTTCCAGCCAGACCTCAGTCGTTTCATCACAAATCCAGCATACAAGGCACACATGATAAAATAAAGAGATGACAAAGCCATGCTAGAACGCGAGATTCAATCAGGTTATATTGCAGTTCCAGCTCTAGGGTTCATGACCGTTACCAACAGTTGTTACCAGCTTGGAAGGGGAGCTCCATAAGTGACTCTATAAAGTTGCAGCCGTACATGAATGACAAAAACCAAGCACTGGATTTCATTAGAGATTAATCCAAACCAAAATGTCAAATCTAAACACCCCAAATTGGTTAGTCATAAACGTGAATAAGTGTAATAAGACAGTGGTTCCCAACTGGTGGTCCCCGGACCCCTGATGGTTCATGATGGTAAGGCAGGGGGACCATGGAAAGTTTAAAAATAAGGATCAGACCGACTGAACCTTACCTTTCTTTTTCTTTCCTTCCTTTTCTTTTTTTCTCCTCCAGGAAGGGTAGTCTGTTACATTTTAATAGACTGAAAATGTGTCCATATGCTCGAAAAGGTTGGGAACCACTGTAATAAGCAATACTACCATCTACTGGTAAAATTGTAGCTTCACATGGATAGCTAAGAAACATTTTAGCAGACTCACATATGGAAATAGAAAATTTCACCCACAGGACTCATACTTTAGTAATATCAGCTTATTTCCTCCCAGTCAAGAAGTTATTCTTGACTGAGAGGTAAATAGGTTGAAACTTTTTAATTCATTTGTTTGGCCTATCCCTGACTGGGATGGGTGACATAACTTGCACCAAAGTGGCCCACAGGGTGAGATCTAAAATGAGTATAAAAGAAAACAGCATTTTTTGTTTTTAAAGAGACTGCTGAGAGCACAAACCCCCAAATAATCAATATCTCACCTCTAATTCCATGTATTAGTGGAAAAGCTTTAAGAGGAAATTATTTTGGACAACAATGGATTACTGTGGATGAGAAGCTGATATGAGTCAACAATGTGCCTTTGTGGCCAAGAAGGATAATAGTATATTGGGCTATGTCTACACTGCACGCTTATTTTGAAATAACTCATGTTATTCCAAAATAACAGTGTGCATCTACACAGCAAGCCCATTATTTCAAAATAGTGGGCTTCTTACTCTGTCTTCTGTAACCCTCGTGTCACGAGGAGGAAGGAAAGTTGAAGGAAGACTGTTCTTCCTTCGACTTACTGCTGTGTAGGTAGCGCCTAAAGCCGAGTTAATGTACTTCAACTTCAGTTAGGGTATGTCTACACTACAGTGCTATTTCCAATTAACTTATTTAATTCAAAATAAGCTAATTCAAAATGATGCATCTAGACACAAAATCTAATTCGAAATAGCATTTTGCTATTTCAAAATAGTGCGTCCACACTGATTGGACACTGGATCGCATTTAAGGGCAGCTGAAACCGGTTCCAGCAGGGCATCAGGTCAGTAGTTGCTTTGTGTGGCTGCTGTCTGAGGCTCGTGCTTAAAGGGACTCCTCACCCTGGACAGCCGGTTCTCAGCTTTCCCGCTTGCTTACCTCATCGAGGGACAGAAAAGCATTTTCCTCTCCGCCTGCTTTGGTCGCTCTTGTTTGGGACACCTCAGCACTCGGCACCATGGAGCCAGAGCCGCCCCTGGGCACTCTGGTGCTCATGTTGAGCATCTTGCTGCAAGAGTGGCAGCAATTGCTGGAGGCTGCCTGGCACCTTCTGCTGCAGACCAGCCCCCTAGCCCTCCCTTTGCTCCTCCTGGGAGGCCCTGGAGGAGCGGTGCCCAGACGCCAGCGTGCCCCACTGCATCAGGCGTCTGGACACCAGCAGCGACTGGTGGGGCCACATTGTCCTGGAGCGCTGGGGAGACCAACATTGGACCCAGAACTTCAGGATGAAGGACACTTTTCTGGAGCTCTGCAAGTGGCTCGCCCCTGCTCTGCAGCAATGGGACACACGCATGAGCCCTGTCATTCCCCTCCACAAGCAAGTAGCCATCGCCCTCTGGAAGCTCTCCACGCCGGATAGCTACCGATCTGTTGGCAACCAGTTTGGCGTGGGGAGATCCACCATCAGAGCGGTGCTCATGCAGGTACAGCACTCACTGGCCACTGGGCCAGGAGGGAGCAGGCTGCAAGGAGGACATGTGCCGCCCCAGGGAAAACGGGGGGGAGGTGGTTTAAGTGCCCTCCCCAGGAGGGTTCAGTCTGTCCTGGCCATGCTACAGACCGCCCGCAGTGGCCAGGATTGCAGCGGGGGTTGCTCCTGGGAGAGGGGTGCAGGGCAGTGGCGGGGAACGAACACTCCCAGCCACCCGAGCGCCCCAGTGACCCTCGGTTTTGTGTGTCTCTCTGCAAGTGGTCAAGGCCATCAACAGGGTGCTGCTCCACAGAGTCATTTGCCTCACCGACCTGGACACGGTCATCCAGGGGTTCGGCGCCCTGGGCTTCCCCAACTGCAGGGGCACAATCGACAGGATGCACATCCCCATCCGTGCCCCAGACCACCAGGCCTCCCTCTACATCAACAGGAAGGGGTACGTCTCTGTGATACTGCAGGCCGTATCTGACCACCGGGGCCAGTTCATGGACATCAATGTGGGCTGGTCCGGCAAGGCACACGACGTACGGGTGTACGCAACTCCTCCGTGTGCCAGAGGCTGCATGCTGGGACTTTCTTCCCCAACTGCCACATCAAGGTCGGGAACGTGGACATGCCAGTGTGCCTGCTGGGGGATGCAGCCTACCCCCTACAGCCCTGGCTGATGAAATCCTCTACACGCGACACCTCAGCCCCTCCTGGCAGGCCTTCAATGCCAGGCTCAGCAGAGCCCGCATTGTGGTCAAGGAGGCCTTTGCCCGACTGAAAGCACAATTTAGATGCCTCCTCACCCGCCTCGACCTCTCCCAGCACAATATTCCACACGTGGTGGCAGAAGAAGTGGGAGGGGAAGCAGGGGTGGGAGGAGGAGTGATAGCTGGGGCGGCCTCCCCCCAAACCTCAATGAGGCCCACAATCTCCACATTAGACCAGGAAGGTGCCCACCTTTTGCAGCCCCTGGCAGGCTCCTGAGAGCCGCCAGCCTGGTCCTGGGGAGCGGTGGAGGGCTGGGTAGCAGCGGGTTGCTGGCTCATCCTGTGCCAGGTGCACGGTCTGCTGGCTGTGTGCTGACAGGCTGGCAACTGGCCCAGGCACCGTAGCCAGTGTCTGCCCCTTTTAAGGGCTCTGGGGCTGGGCGGGGAGAGCAGATGAGTTTTCCTGGCTGTGCCTAGAGTGGCCACCAGGGCTCCCTAGAAAGGGCTGGAAGCCCCCTAATTCAAAATAAGTGTCTACACAGCACTTATTTCAAATTAGCTATTTCGAATTTGGTGTTATTCCTCGTAGAATGAGGTTTACCAAATTCGAAATAAGGGCTCCACTATTTCGAATTTATTTCAAAATAGTGGTTTGTATGTGTAGATGCTATTAAAGTTAATTCGAAATAACGGCTGTTATTTTGAATTAACTTTGTAGTGTAGACATAGCCTTATGCAGTTAACATAGCTGGGTTGCATATCTTAACTGTACTTTAGCCCACAGTGTAGACATAGCCTTGGGTTGCATTAGTAGGAGCATTGCCAGCAGATCTAGGAAAGTGAGGCCACATTTGGAGTATTGCATCCAATTCTGGGTCCCCTTTACAGAAAGGATGTGGATGTATTACATAAAGTCCAGCAGAGGGCAAAAAATGAGTAGTGGACTGGAGCACGTGACCTATGAGAAGAGGCTGAGGGATTTGGACTTTAGTCCATAGAAGAGAAGAGTGAGGAGGGATTTGATAACTACCTGAAAGGGGGGTGTTCCAAAGAAGATGGAGAGATGTTCGCAGTGGTGACAGATGACAGAACAAGGAGCAATGGTCTCATGTTGCAGTGGGGGATGTCTAGGTTGGATATTAGGAAAAAGCATTGGAATGGGCTACCTAGGGAAGTGGTGGAATCACTAGAGCAGCGGTTCTCAAACTTTTTGGGTTCCGAAGCCCTTTACATGCATAAAAATGTATGCAGAGCCCACTGATTGTATGTGTTGTACCTATCAATGTTTCCAGTTTGTCAACTTCGCGGAGCCCCTGGAGATGTCTCGTGGAGCCCTGGGGCTCTACAGAGCACAGTTTGAGAAACACTGCACTGGAGGTTTTAAAGTCCTGGCTGGGATGATTTAATTGGGGTTGGTCCTGCTTTGGGCAGGGGGCTGGACTCGATGACCTTCTGAGGTCTCTTCTAGCCCTTTCTGATAGGACTTTTCCTGTGAATTTATCAGTAACATACAATACAAGGTAAAAATTCAGGGCTCTAAATCATTACAAGATATAAAAGGGAAAGAAAAATACAAGTAAAAGCCAAATCATTCCATTTATATCAAGACTAGGTCATGCTGCACTTTACAATGTGAGCAAAGTGTCAGGTGATTGAGTGCATTTGTCTGTTAATCAGTTACCCAACTCAGGCTACGTCTAAACTACACCCTTCTGTCGGCAGAGGGATGTAAATTAGACATTTCGAAAGTGCAAATGAAGCAGGCATTTAAATATCCCGTGCTTCATTTGCATAATCGCATTCTGGCGCTCTTTTGAGCAAGCGCCATTTCGAAACTGAAACCGCTTTTTCGAAAGCTCCTGTACTCCCCCTAATTTACATCCCTCTGTAGGTTAGATGTGGCATCAATGGGGCTCCTACACCAGAATGAGGTTTGTATGTAATGTAAACTTACCTATGGCAGGAGTGCCAAACTCATTCTGCAGAGGGGTCAACTCCACTTTGAATTATGATTCATGTATTGTGGGCTCTCCCACTGATGTCAATGAGATGTTTACACCAAAATCAATAGTAAAGTATGGTCATTGCATTGTAACTGTACTTTTCATTGTAATTATCTTTATGTTCTGTGTTTGTACAGCTCCTAACACAATGCAATCCTGGTCCATGACTAGTACTTGTAGCTGCTACTGAAGTACACATCATAATCAATCATTACTATTCACATTCAGCTTCATTAGGTGAGGAAATGTGGTTGTTCTTTGGTTCAATGCTGTTTCTGCCCTGTGTCATACCTTCCCTGTCCTTTTTCTCTGCTTCTCTCATCTTTTGTATGCTTTGTCTTCTTTTCTTTCTTCAATTTGCATTTCCTTTGCTGCAGCAATTCCCAATTCTCCATCTATAGACTTTGCTGGGAGCCCAGTTCCCAGTCCCTTTGATAAAACCATCAGTGAGAAAATAGCTCATAGTATGTCATATATCCTCAGTACATTAGTTAACAGTTCAATTAGACTAATGCAGAACTGGGATATCTACTTTGTTCTGATTCATTGTTTTAAACTGTCTGCAGAATCCAATATTCAATGCTGCTTTAGTTATACTCTGTTCTCATTTGAAAAGAGAATTTTGTGAGGACTGGAAACTTTATTTTAATTTTAATGAGGACTGGAAACTTTATTTTAATTTTAATGAGGACTGGAAACTTTATTTTAATTTTAATGGAATATTATAAAAAGGCAGCCAGAGCGAATGCAGAGAGCAGCAAACAGGGCAACGACCAACAAGGGAGTCTGCCTGGGAAACATCCGAGAGGAACTGAGGTAAGTGTGGCTTTTGAGGGGCTATGTTGTGAGCTGGTGGTGTGAGTATCAAAGTGTTTGTCTGTCTGTGAGCATTTGTTTGACTGTGTTTGGCGGTTTGAAAAGAGCGGCAGTTGGAATGTTTGAGAAATGTGAATTGGGAGTGCTTTCTTCCAGCTGGGCCTTCAGGAGCTGATTGGATTAGAGGCAAGGTTTTGAGCCGGGCCTAGCCTCAGCCTTATGAAAAGGCAGCCAGCGTGAATGCAGTGAGCAGCCAACAGGGGAGTTTGCCTGGGAGTTTGCCCTGGGGGTGGGGGGAGGCATAGTGTTTGGTGGTCTTTTCCTTGAAATATTTTTTTCTCTTCTGCCCTTCAAGGGGGCATTTTAAAACATCTGAGAAATCTCTCATAAGGAAGGCAGGTATGGATAGTGACATGTCTGCTGTTACCTGCACAGCATGTGCCATGTTTGTCTTCCTCCTGGAAGATAGAAGGGATTTCATCATCTGCACTAAATGCAAGCTGATCACCATTTTGGAAGAAAAAAATTAGAGGACTTGAAGCCCAAGTATCAACCCTACATTCCATCAGAGAGAGGATAAAGACTTCCTCGATAGAAGGCAGCATTTAATCATGCAGGCACATCACGCTGAAGAGCCAGTGAGGGCAGAACAGGACAAGGAAGAAAACTGATGGCATGTAACCACTAGAAGAAGAAGGCCAACTCAGGTATCCCCCATTTCTGTAGAGATAAGTTACCATTTTCAGACTCTCTGCACAGGCACTATGGTGGAGAAAGCTTTGGCAGGGACCTCTCAGTGAAGAAATCAGAAGGAGACACCATCTACTGGAAGGCATGTGATGTGTAGTCCTATGGATGGGGGGTTCTATGACCACCACCCCCAAAAGAAGAAGATGGGTGGTGGTGGTCAGGGACTCTCTCCTTAGAGGGATGGAGTCATCCATCTGCCATCCAGACCTGGAATCTCAAGAAGTGTACTGCTTATCAGGAGCTCAAATTCAGGATGTGACTGAGAGTCTTGCAAAACTGATCAAACCTTTGGATTGCTACCCCTTCCTGCTTCTCCAAGTAGGAACTAATGATCCAGCCAGGAATTACCTTGAGCGGGTCACTGCAGATTAGGTAGCGCTGGGAAGAAGGATCAAGGAATTTGAAGCACAAATGATGTTCTCGTCCATCCTCCCTGTTGAAGGAAAAGGTCCAGGTAGGGATTGTTGAATCGTGAAAGCAAATGCATGGTTGCACAGGTGGTGTCGGAGAAAGGGCTTTGGTTTCTTTAACCATGGGACACTGTTCCGGGCACAAGGATTGCTAGGAAGAGATGGGATCCACCTAACCAAGAGAGCATCTTCACAGGCAGGCTTGCAAACCTAGTGACGAGGCCTTCAAACTAGGTTCATTGGGGGACGGTGACCAAAGCCCTGAGCTAAGTGGGGAAGTCGGATACTAGGAAGAAATACAAGAAAGAAGGAGCAACAAAAGAGGATGCCTGATTCAAATGGAGAAGGTAGGGCAATCAGCTGGCTATCCAAGCTGTTTGTACATGAATGAAAAGGAGGAGGAGTTGCACTGTAAGTAAGAGAGCAGTATGAATGCTCAGAGCTTCAGTATATAGAGGGAGAAAAATCTATTGAGAGTCTATGGATTAAGTTTAGAAGTGGAAGCAACAGGAGTGATGTTGTGGTTGGAGTCTGCTATAGGATCAAGTGGATGAGATAGATGAGGCTTTCTTCAGATAATTAAGAGAAGCTTCCAGATCACAGGCCCTGGTTCTCGTGGGGGACTTTAATCACCCTGACAGCAGCTGGGAGACCAATACAGCAGTACACAGACAATCCAGAAACTTTTTGGAGAATGTTGGGGATAACTTGTTGGTACAAGTGCTGAAGGAACCAACCAGGGGCCATATGCAGCTTAATCTGCTGCTCACAAACAGGGAGGAACTAATAGGGGAAGTAGATGTGGGTGGCAACCTGGGAAGCAGTGCTCATGAGATGGTGAATTTCAGGATCCTGACAAAAGGAAGAAAGGAGAATAGCAAAATAAACACCCTGGACTGCAGAAAAGCAGACTTTGACTTCCTCAGAGAACTGATGGGCAGTATTCCCTGGGTTGCTAACATGAAGGGGAAAGGAGTCCAGCAGAGCTGGTTGTATTTTAAAGAAGCTTTATTTTAAAGAAGCACAGTAAGAAAAGCAAATATAGTAGGCAATCAGATTGACTTACCAGGGAAATCCTTGGTGAGCTAAAACACAAAAAGGAAGCTTACAAGAAGGGGAAACTTGGACAGATGACTTGGGAGGAGTATAAATATATTGCTTGAGAATGTAGGGGAGTTATCAGGAAGGCAAAAGCGCAATTGGAATTGCAGCTAGCTAGAACTGTGAAGGGTAACAAGAAAGGTTACTACAGGAATGTTTGCAATAAGAGGGTGATCTGAGAAGGTGTGGGGCCCTTACTGGATGAGGGAGGTAACCTAATGACAGATGACATGGGAAAAGCTGAAATACTCAATGCTTTTTTGCCTCTGTCTTCACAGACAAGGTCAGCTCCCAGACTACTGCTCTAGACAATGCAGTATGGGAAGGAGGTGGCAGCCCTTGGTGGAGACATACACAAATCCATGGGTCTAGATTTAATGCAGCCGAGGGTACTGAGGGAGTTGGCAAATGTCATTGAGGAGCCTTTGGCCATTATCTTTGAACATAAGAACATAAGAATGGCCGTACCGGGTCAGACCAAAGGTCCATCTAGCCCAGTATCCTGTCTGCCGACAGTGGCCAGCACCAGGTGCCCCGGAGGGGGTGGACCGAAGACAATGATCAAGAATTTGTCTCCTGCCATCCCTCTCCAGCCTCTGACAAACAGAGGCCAAGGACACCATTTCATCCCCTGGCTAGTAGCCATTTATAGACCTAACCTCCATGAAATTATCTAGCTCCATGAAAACTCATGGAGATCGGGAGAGATCCCAGATGATTGGAAAAAGGCAAATGTAGTGCCCATCTTTTAAAAAGGGAAGAAGGACAATCCAGGAAACTACAGACCAGTCAGCTGTACTTCAGTCCCCAGAAAAATCATGGAGGGGATCCTCAAGGAATCCATTTTGAAGCACTTGGAAGAGGGGAAAGTGATCAGGAATAGTCAACAAGGATTCACCAAGGGCAAGTCATGTCTGACCAATCTGATTAACTTCTATGATTAGGTAACTGGCTCTGCGGATATGGGAAAGTCAGTGGATGTGATATACTTCTGTAAGGTGGATAGAAAGCTGGCTAGACTATCGGGACCAACAGGTAGTAATCAATGGCGGCTCAATTTCTAGTGGAGTGCCCCAATGATCTGATCGAGGGCCGGTTTTGTTCAAAATCTTTATTAATGTTCTGGATGAGGGGATGTATTGCACCCTCAGCAAGTTTGCATATGACACTAAGCTAGGGAGAGTGGTAGATATGTTGGAGGGCAGGAATATGTTGGAAGGTAGATATGGTGGAAGGCAGAGTGACCTAGACAGATTAGAGGTTTGGGCTAAAAGAAATCTGAGGAGGTTCAATAAGGACAATGCAGACTCCTGCACTTGGGACGGAATTATCCCAAGCATTTTTACAGGCTGGGGACCTACAGGCTAAGTACCAGTTCAGCAGAAAAGGACCTGGGGATTACAGTGGATGAGAAGCTGGACATGAGTTAACAGTGTGCACTTGTAGCCAAGAAAGCGAATGGAATATTAGGTTTCATGAGAAGGAGCACTGCCAGAAGAACTAGAGAAGTGATTATTCCCCTTTATTTGGTTCTGGGCCCCCCACTACAGAAAGTATGTGAACAAATTGGAGAGGGTCCAGCAGAGGCAACCAAAATGATTCAAGGGCAAGAACACATGACCTATGAGGAGAGGCTGAGGGATTTGGGTTTGTTTAGTCTGCAGAAGAGAAGAGTGCGGGGGGATTTGATAGCAGCCTTCAACTTCCTAAAGTGAGGTTCTAAAGAGGATGGAGAGAGGCTGTTCTCAGTAGTGACAGATGGCAGAACAAGGAGCAATGGTCTCAAGTTATAGTGGGGGAGGTCTAGGTTGGATTGTAGGAAAAACTATTTTACTTTACTAGGAGGGTGGTCAAGTACTGGAATGGGTTACCTATCATTCTCATCACAGGCCAGTTCTTAGGATTCAGCATTTCCCTGCTCTCCTCTGCGCACCTTCCAAAAACTCCCCCCTTGCTACCTGGGGGGAATCCTTTTATAGGAACCCTAGAGACCTTAATTGGCAGCAGGTGCTTAATTAACCCCAGCCAGGGGCGGCCCGTGAGCATAGGCAGACTCGGCGGTCACCTAGGGTGCTGCCGGCCCAGGGCGCCTGACAACAACATCACGGGGTACCTAGGCACCCGATGATTACGTCATGGCCATTAATGGCCGTGCAGGCGGGGGCGCCAATCGCACCTTCCACCTGGGGAGCCAGCTGCCGCAGCTGGCCTCAGGCCACTCCTGACCCCAGCTGAAAGTTGCCTCCTAATTAGGCCTCTATTTTCTACCCTGGCTGCTGGGCTGTGTTCGGGTGATGCTAATTTGGAAACAAGAAAGCATTAACACACCTCCCAATATGGCTGCCCTCTGAAAGAGTTTTGCAGTTTGTAGACTCTGGTCTGTCACAAGACGTGTAGTTCAGTGGGAGGTGTTTCTTTTAAATCTGAAGTGGCAGGAAGTTTTCATTTATTCTGGATGCTCTCGCTCCTCTTCTGGCCTTATCTGCAGTTTATTAAATGCAAGAAGTTATCAACTGTCTATCCTGGTTATTATCACTAATGTGAGAGATGAATGAAATGTATACACCAGCTGGAGGAAAAGATTTTATTCTGAGATGACCTTACATTTATATGCAGTTTAGAGCCTATCCCCTCATCATCTGTTTTTATGTGATCCCAGCCATTCAGGGTTGGCATATTTTAGCAGGGCCCTTTCATTTCTTAATTCACTTTCCTGAGGTATAGTCCTTCAGCTGTTACCACTCCGTATGCATAATAGCCCAGATCATCTGCCTAGGAAAAATCTCCACTTACATTCCTTTCCTCTTGAGGGGGAGAGGTCAGCTATCTTCACAACCTTATTGTGCCCTGTCTGGTGCCTCTGAGGTCAAGGATTTTGGAATGAACAGCTGTGGGCCCTTTTTCACAATCACTCTTGGGAATAGGAAAGCCCTCCTCAAAGCATTGGCTAGAGAGAAGCTCCAAAAAAAGCAACTTCACTATTAAATAATCAGAGGCAGCAGAGCATCTCTGTCGTATGAAATCACAGTCTGACAACTAAAAGATGATAATCAAGGAAAACTATCACAAATTATGGACACCAGCAAGAAAGTTTCCACACAGATTGAGTTCTAATTTTATCTTTCTTGTTTAACAGTCAAGATACGGAAATGTTAGTAATATACAGCACTGGTGAGACCTCATCTGGAACACAGTGTGCAGTTCCCATCTCCCATGTTTAAGAAAGATGCATTCAAACTCTAAATGCAAAGAAGGGCTACTAGAATGATCAGAGGCATGAAAAACCTATCTTATAAGAGGATCTTGACTTCAGCCTAACGAAATGGAGGCTGGGGGAGATATGATAAATAATGGGTTAGGATTCATCACAGAGATCAAGCAATTAGACCAAAAGACCTAAGGGGCTTCAAGACTGAGCTTGATAAATTTATGGAGCTTGATAACCCCCAGGCATAAACTTATCAGGAAGGCGAAAGCGCAATTGGAATTGCGACAGGCAAAGGATGTGAAGGATAACAAGAAAGGTTTCTACAGGCATGTTAGCAAGAAGAAGGTGATCAGAAAGGGTGTAGGGGCCCCTACTGGATGAAGGAGATAACCTAGTGACAGATGATGTGGGGAAAGCTGAAGTACTCAATGCTTTCTTTGCCTCTGTCTTCATGGACAAGGTCAGCTCCCAGACTAATGTACTAAGTGACGCAAGATGGGATGAAGATGGACAGCCCTTGGTGGGTAAAGAACAGGTTAGTAACTATTTAGAAAAGCTAAACGTACATAAATCCATGGGTCTGGACTTAATGCATCCAAGAGTACTGAGGGAGTTGGCAAATGTCATTCATTGAGGAGCCTTTGGCCATTATCTTTGAAAAGTTGTGGAGATCGGGAGAGATTCCTGATGATTGGAAAAAGGCAAATGTAGTGCCCATCTTCAAAAAAGGGAAGAAGGACGATCCAGGGAACTATAGGCAAGTCAGTCTTTCCTCAGTCCCTGGAAAAATCATGGGGGGGATCCTTAAGGAATCCATTTTGAAGCACTTGGAAGAGAGGAAAGTGATCAAGAATAGTCAGAATGGATTCACCAAGGGCAAGTCATGCCTGACCTTCTATGATGAGATAACTGGCTCTGTAGACATGGGAAAGTCAGTGGATGTGATATACCTTGATTTTAGCAAGGCTTTTGATATGGTCTCCCATAATATTCTTGCCAGCAAGTTAAGGGAATGTAGATTGGATAAATGGATGGATGGATAAGATGGATAGAAAGCTGGCTACAAGGCTGGGCCCAGCGGGTTGTGATCAACTCTTGTATTCAGTTCTGGGCCCTCCCTCCCCCCACTACAAAAAGGATGTGGATGCATTGCAGAGGGTCCAGCGGACGGCAACCAAAATGATTAGGGGGCTAGAGCATATGACCTATGAGGAGAGGCTGAGGGAGTTGGATCTGTTTAGTCTGCAGAATCAAAGAGTGAGGGGGGATTTGATAGCAGCCTTCAGCTTCCTGAAGGGAGGTTCCAAAGAGGCTGGAGAAAGGCTATTCTCAGTAGTGACGGATGGCAGAACAAGGAACAATGGTCTCAAATTGCGGTGGGAGAGGTCCAGGTTGGATATTAGGAAAATAGAAAAACTATTTCACTAGGAGAGTGGTGAAGCACTGGAATGGGGTTACCGAGGGAAGTAGTGGAGTCTCCATCCCTAGAGATTAAGTCTCAGCTTGACAAAGCCCTGGCTGGGTTGATTTAGTTGGGATTGGTCTTGCCTAGGGCAGGGGGCTGGACTTGATGACCTTCTGAGGTCTTTTCCAGCTCTATGGTTCTATGAAGGGGGTGGTATGATGTAGCCGATTTGTAAGAAAATATCCCCAACCTTCAATGTTGGGACACTAGATGCGGCAGAGTTCAGTTATTACACTTCCTAGGTTTCTGACTGGTGTGTCTTGACAAAATTCTCAGGGTCCAAATGAGCACCATATATGGGGTCATTTTCCCCCAGATTAGATGGGCACAGACCTAGGATTTTTTTTGGATGGTGGGATAGAGGGTTGCCTTTCTTTGCAGCATGGATAACAGGCCATTTGCAGATTTAAACTAAAGTACACAGTGGATTCTCTGGAGCTTGAAGTCTTTAAGTCATGATTTGAGGACTTCGGAACTCAGCTAGAGGTTTCGGATCAATTATGGGAGTGAATGGGCAATATTCTGTGGCCTGCATTGTGCAACAAGTCAGATTAGATGATCACGATGGTCCCTTATACCCTTTAGCTGCGTCTAGATTGGCAAGATTTTGTGCAAATACTTTTAATGGAAAAGTTTTTCTGTTAAAAGTATTTGCGCAAGAGATGTGCCTTTGCGCAAAAGATTTGCTTTTGTGCAAAAGCATCTGTGCCCAGTATAGACGCTCTCTTGTGCAAGAAAGCGTCGATGGCCATTTTAGCAATCGGGCTTTCTTGTGCAAGAAATTAACGTTCCTGTCAAGTATTCTTGAGCAAGAGGGCTTATGCCTGAGCGGGAGCATCAAAGTATTTGTGCAAGAAGCATTGATTTTGTACATTACAAAGTCAGTGTTCTTGTGCAAAGTCTCACGGCCAGTGTAGACAGGCGGCAAGTTTTTGCGCAAAAGCAACTGCTTTTGCACAAAATCTTGCCAGTCTAGACGGACCCTTAAAGTCTATGAGCAGCAGCAGTGTGCGTTTTCCTAGATAATCCTGCTAATGTTTCCCAACTCTGAAGTGGGGACCACATCTTGGGATGAGATGATTATTTAGGACACAGTCCAACACCCACTTAACCAAAGTAGTTATGCCACTGGCTTAATTAAGACTATAATTCTTCAGATCCCTTCAGTTCTTGCCCTTTCTGCTGAGATTACTTTGCACAGGGGCTAAAAGGGGTAGGTGTTCATTTGCTTATAAAAGGATCAATGATTAGAACTATGAAAAGCAACAGTTTCTCCGTATAGGTCACTGTTTGTTTATTCTTTTAAACAATCTTTGTCCCAAACTCAAGCCAGTTTAAAGTGGATTGTGCTGGGAACAGAAAGAGCTGGCAGATTCATTTTTTCCCCACTGATTATGCATGTATAGATCACTTTTTATCCAAAAGGGCAGGCTTTTACAAATAAGGGAATATAATAAGAGGGTTGTAGGGTCACATGCATAAATAACTCATTACAGAAAGCTTATAAGCCTATAGTGCATGAACACACTATATTTACAATACTTGAGAATAAATTTTTGTAGGATTGGTGGCGGGGAGAGAATTGACAAAACTGGATATATATAAAGGATCTGTTTTTAAAATCATAGCTGACTCATTGAGGTCTCTACCTGCAGTTGCAAAACTTCTATTGCCTGAGAATGGATTGTACAATTAAATGTAAAAGTGGTTCACTGGCTGGGATACTCCAATTTCAGTACACATCATCTAAAAGTAGGATTGGCTGGAAAAAAAGAGAAAGTAGCAATATGTGTGGGAAAACATTAATGTGTGAATAAAAAGGTTGCACATGTAAATTAGGTACTGCAGCAGATCATTTGGATTAAAGTTACAAATAGAAATCGTCAAAAGGATAGTGAGAAGTCATTACAGACCTTCAGGGGCACAGTGAAAATGCAAATCTGCCAATGTTTATGCAGATAACTAAAGAAGCTATAGTATCGATCATAGGGAATTTCAATCACCCTGGAATGGATTCAAGTGGTAACTATGGAATGCCTTGAGCTCATGTTTCTAAATGTAATTCAGAATTGTTCTCTTGCACAATTTGTAGAATGATCAAAAAGATCAGACATTATATAGAATCAATCCTGGTGAATGAACTGGATGTGATAAGGAAGATGAAAGGGGAAAATTTAGGGTCTAGCAAGCATTGGTTGATTAAATTAAAATGCACTTGCCAATGAATATACATAAGGCAGTTTAGCAAAAATTGAAAATAATGAATTTTAAAATGGGGAACTGCAGAGAATGATGATTGAGATTAAAAGAAATTGTTCAACTGTGAAAAGCTCAGGAGTGGAGGAGGAGAGAAGTGAGAAATGGCCAGTATGATTTTCCACAAGGTATTATTGCTAGTAATAAGAAAAGCATAACTTATAGCACCAGTTATATCACCACTGAATGTGGTCTCATACTATATTATACTACTGGCTTTTACAGTAAAACATATCTAATCATAGCAGATCGTAATCACCATATGCCTTAATTATGAATGTGATTAGAGAGAATGTTGACCATTGTTCTCTAGCTCCCATATTATATACATAATGCCCTTACATTGCTTTACCATGATTATTATGGTTAAAAGCCATGTTTTCATTTAGTAGATATCACTAAAGATCATGGATTCTGCTTTAGGTGCTACAAATAAAACTGGGTCTTCCCCAAGGATCTCTCCCACACAAGGAAATCATCAGGGGGCATATGAGCTATTCTGTCTACACCAGGTTCCCCATCTGGACACAAAATGTCTTTTACATACCAACACTGGGAACCACTAGCAACTAGCATACAAGAGAACAGCCATGAGGCTGCTGTGTTTTATGCTACAAGAGATCAGTCTTGTGACTGGTCTGTTGCAAGATCAGGATTGGTAGAAGCAGCGTGGAAGAGATTTAAAGGACTATGATCCCCTAATCTCTTTCTGCCACACTGTTTCCTAGGCTGTCCTTTCCTACTTTATGGCTGCATCTAGACTGGCCAGTTTTTGCGGAAAATCATCTGCTTTTC
>CM057848.1:92698320-92709604 GCA_030068395.1 Apalone spinifera
CGTTAAAAGCATTTTCGGAAAATCATGCCAGTCTAGACGTAGCCTATATGTGTGTAACTGACTGTTCCTTCCTAAGTGGAGAGTCCTCATGCTTTTAAGTGTTCTGATCTTAAATGTTTGTGTTGTGAGTGTATTTTGGTATTTTTCATGCTTCCACCATGGGTCCATTCTTGTCTGGTTCTGAGTATTGCCTGTAAGTTTTTCGGGGCCCTCATCTGCTATTAACTTCAATCTGCTGGATGCTAGGATGATGTAACTCCACAAAGAAGTGGGATGAACTCATCAGACCTTTATACTTTAGGTGACTCCTGCAGAATTTATTCAGTGCACTAAACTGAAGGGTGTTCAGAAATACACCCAAGGTTCATAGTGGTTCTACCCCTGAGTCTGGATAATATAGTCAGTCCTGTTGGGATTGGTCCTGCCTTGGGCAGGGGACTGGACTTGATGACCTCCTAAGGCCTCTTCCAGCTCGATGATAATATTCTATTCAGTGCACAGAGATCATCATTTATAAGTATTTGAATACTGTAACACTCTAATCATTTTTACAATACAAATATAACTTATATAGAATATCACTGAGCTACCCTGACCTGTGACAAGGAACATAAAAATGAAACAAAGTGATGTCCATATGATACCACAGATGCAAGAGATCAACAGCCCCAGCCTTTATCTTCATTGATCTTTTACAATATTAGAGTTGAAAAGACATTGCTAAAACAGAATTTCTAGCAGAGAAGTCCCAGAACAGCTTGAATTACTGCTTCTTCTGCTATGCTGTCCACACACCCTCCTCTTTTTTCTGTACTGTTGCCTTGATTTTCTGAGTAATTTTAAATAGTTTGTACCTAAACTGGCACATACCCTACATATTTACATTGCTTTCTTCATTAGCTCATGTAACAAGATGAGGCATCCTTTTGGCTCACTAATGGTGACATTCACATGTGTACAGATAGGCTATATAAAGCTGATACATCACTCAAGTCACAAGTAGACCAGCATCACTGAAGTGGGAATTAAGAGGCGTACATATTGTGCTAACCGTCCCCACCCACCCACACTGCAAATTTTAATCCAGCAGAGCTTCTTTGATACTGTGGGTTAATGATTCTTGGGATATTTATAATGGGGCAGATCCTCAGCAGGTGAAAATTGTCAGAGCTCCATTAAAGTCTGTTTAATTTAATGTTCTGACAATTTAGGTACCTGTACCATGATATCTAGCCAGTTATCTTTTCTAGTTACTGATGTTCTTTTGTTCTTTCTAGCATATCTGACTGTCAGCAAAGAGACTAAGGGCTCATCTAGACTATGCGAAAGTGTTAAAAGAGGATATGCAAATTCTGCAGAACAGTCTTAAAGAGAAATGAAGGGGGGAAAAGGAGAAAACCACCATGTTTCAGCCTCTTATCATAGCAATACCAGAGAATAAAAACCACGTCTTCTGCAGATATTGTGTGGTACTATTTCTCTACAGGGTAAGAGGTATTTGAAATGGCATATGTTGAGAGATTAGTTAGCACATGAAAAAAAAAAAATCAATCTCCAAAGAACTAGGGATAATCTACACTGCAGGGCAAAACTCGAATTAAGCTATGCAACTTGAGCTATGTCAATTGTGTAGCTGAAGTCAAAATAGCTTAATTCGGCTTTTGGTGCTGCCTACATGGCAGGAAGTCAAAGGAAGAACATTCTTCCTTTGACTTCCCTTAATCCTCCTAAAATGAGGGTTACAGGAGTCAGAGTAAGAAGTCCTCCAGCTTGCCATTATTTCAAAATAATGGCTTGATATGTGGATGCATACTATGGGTGCATCTAGACTACATGGCTCCATTGATGGAGCCATGTAAAGTATTTTACTCGGCATAGTCAATGAAGTGAGGATTTAAATAATCCCCACTTCATTAAAATAAAAATGGCCGCCGCACTGTGCCGACAAGGTTTACCGGAGAGGTCGACAAAGGCTTCCTTTGTCGACCGCGCCACCTCTAGACTGCCACACTGTGCCGGATCAGCTGATTGTCGGCACAGCGCGGCAGCCATTTTTATTTTCATAGAATACTAGAATACTTGAACTGGAAGGGACCTCGAGAGGTCATTGAGTCCAGTCCCCTGCATTATTTAAATCCCCGCTTCATTGACTATGCTGAGTAAACTACTTTCCGTGGCTCCATCAACGGAGCCATGTAGTCTAGATGCACCCTATAACACTCCTGTGCAGACATAGCCCAGGAAAGATTAGTATTAGAAATAGATGTTAGTAGGGGAACATCTACATTATCTGTTGTTCAATTATTATTTAAATATTGTGATAATGCAGAGAGACTCCAATTAGATTTGGTACCATAAGCCGTGGTAAACTTATGGGAGTCTGGGAGAAAAATCATCAAATAAATCTAAAAATAATTGCTGTTAGACCTATTAAAATGTAATGAGATGTATGAGTGATCAGCATCTGCAGTGGAAGATCAGCAAAAATCTATAGAAGGAGCTCTACAATAACATACATACTGAATGCATAAGTCTGAAGCTGAATGGATTCTGCAAAGTAACTTGGGAAAACAAGATGCAGCATGAAATGATTTTTTACTTATTTTTAGCATAAAGAACACACACCTAATATGCTGATTTATATCATGTCTTTGTTAATGATGTTTCAATTTGCTAAAATAACACTGTAGCCTCAGAGAAGCAGAAGCTTCAAAGCAATTGCTGTTCCAAAAATGAATAAACCAGATGTGTATTCATCAAAGTGTAACTACAAATCGAGGTTTATAAAGTAAGTAGAAGTCAGAATATTGAAAAACAAAAAAATACAAGTCATGTTTACAAGGAAGGAAGAAAAGAGACCAGTAGCTGCATCAGATTAGGTGAATTGTTATGCATCTAAAGTGAAATTAGTACATTTCAATAGGAAAAATATAAATCATTTATTGTTATGATTGGCTTTGTATAATGACAAAATGAAGGATAAAAATCCTTTCCTGGGAGCACAAATAGCTAATCTAGCAACTTATCCATGGCAAGAAAAGAACAAATATTCACTTTTCCACATACTGTAAGTATAATGGGCAATACAAAAGTAACAGAAAGATAATACATTTATTAATGATAAAGAAAAGCCTAGTTTCTTCTAGAAAAGTTTACACAATACATATATATTATCTTTTGGAACTCATGCCAACCAATAGAAAAACTAACCATAGGACTGGGAGCCCTACCAGTAAAACCCTAACCCAAGATCCAAATGTCCTTACCATAGGAACTCCAGTCCTAGGGAGGGAGCCCTACTCATAGGAACAGTGAAAGTGGGCAATAAATCTGGTAAATCTGCACTCAGTCAACAAGTCAGTGATACTTCCAATTAACTAATGTTTTCAATACAATAACTGTGTCCTTAGAGACTTTCTTTAATTTGCAAACAGTGTAAAACAGACATTTGTATCATGGCAAATGGAACAAGCCAATGATGCCAATGTTTGATAGCATAACATTGGATTTCTGCCCCTCCAGGACTGTGATAATAAAAAAAAGGAAATAATTCAGTCAACTCTTGGACATAAACATCTTCTAGGGATGATATTCATGATTCTAATGAGAACACTGATCCAATAACCGAATGCACTCTTTCCATATTACAGGTTGGACCTCCATGGTCCAGCACCTTGGGACCTGACCCGTCCCAAGCAAGGGATTTTTCAGGACCGAGGAAATCCCCTGTCACCAGTCTTCCAGGCATTTGCCAGGCTCCATTTCTGGCCCCAGCCAGTCCCTACTGCCTTCAGCCAGCTGTGCTGCCAGCCTTGGCTGGACCTCTCAGCCCCAGGACATCCAGCTGCTTTGCTGGGCCCCCTAGCTCCGGCACTCCCTGCACTGCCTGAACGCCCTGCCACAGGGTTCCATGGGGCTCTCTGCACCGCCTGAGCCCCTGCTGCATTCCTGGCTACACCACCAAAGCTCTTCACCCCACCTGAGCTCCCTACCATAGGACTGTACCTCCAGCCCATTATATATGTAAGCATGATCTGAATCAATGCTTCCACTACAGCCAGCTGGAATGGGAAAGAAATCTGAGTGTGGTTATGTAAATACAGTTCAGTTTGCTTAGGCCTGCTAGATATTCAACTGTTAGAATGGTGTTTTGCCCATTGTAGTCAATTTGGCTGTTGTGGGGTCACAAACTGTGTTAACCCTAAATGCAGGAATTGTAAGATATGACCACCAGTGCTTGTGGTTATTGGGGGAATGAAAAAAGGCGTATTTAACTCAGTTCAAAGGAGAGAAATTGTCAGTGTACATAATCTCAGCGGGACAAGGCTTTCTCTGCCAAAACTCTGTGAAGTCAGCTAGGGGGAGGGCAGAACACTGAATCAGCATGCTGCATGCCCTCCAGGCATGAGCTGTAAGACTGGTTCAACCTGTTTCTCCTTCCCTCCTCACTCCCATTCTAATAAAAGAACTAGAACATACTCTTAATTATTTTAAAATTTACTCCAGTGGATGCTGGACTGTCTTGTGGCTGGACTGTGCCAAGAGCTGAAATCACTAAGAACTGAAATCACTAGGTTTGGCCCAGAGCCAAATCCACCACAAGCATCAGCAGCCAATGGAGAGGCATGAGGAGCAGCCAGCAGAGCAGCAGCAGTGAGGGGCAACAAATGGCCAGCAGAGCAGTGCCAGAGAGCAGCGAACAGGTGGATGCTGAGTGACCAGTGGAGTGAATTATATATCTCCTACCTCCCCTTCCCCACGATCAGGACAGGAGGTGAACTGTGCAAATGCACCTCTGAATTCTGGTCTGTCCTGGCTGAGGGCAGCAACTGTGTGGGGTGCAGAGGAGGGTTGGGATGTGAAGGGGACACTTACATTACTGGACTTGTGAGCCTGAGAGGCAAAATGATACTTCCCAACCTACTTGAGCTGGGATGTTCACTCTTGGTTTGGTTATGAGTTCTGTGTGTGGTGTTTTTCCAAATTAATGCCACATTACTTCCCTCCCCTTTTATTAAAAGTTTATTTTCTACACTTAGACTCTGTGCTGCAAGTAGGGGAGCATTGCCTCCCAGAGGCATCCAGGGGCGTGTGTGAATTTCCCAGGTTATTGGATGGGGGCTCAAGCCAGTTCTGTGTTGTATGGCTGGAGAGAAACCCCTAGATATTGAACCTGGCCCTGACTGCTGCTAGTGCTACCTGGCAGAAAGGTTACATCCAGAAGTATGGCAATACTCTTACAGTGGACTCTTCCTATGCTCAGATGGTCCTTTTCAAGTGCTTCTTCATAGCCCAGTTCTAGTCAAGGCCAAAGATGGAAATTACTACATGCTGTAAAAAAGTTCATTATGGTGGAAACCAAAAAACATCATAAGAAAACCTGTTAATGTTCAAGGACCCAATCTTACAGCATGATGAGCACCTTCAGCACTCTGTGCAGTTAACTTGAGCTGCAGGAGAGATCAGGATTTTTGGAACTAAGCTCAAATGTTCCAGACCTAAATGATCCAGATAAATTTCAAAGGGAAATCCACCTAAATGAGGAGACTCAGAAAAGATGCCAGTACCCTGTAGCAGGACAATAGACTGTTATTTTTTTTTGTCACTAACTGTGGCAGAAATTAATGTCACATTAAGTGTATTGTAAAGAGTCTCCCATCAGCGGGTGGGGCACCGCTGACTCTCTTGAGTGTCCACAAGTCAATATGGCACACTTTGGCCTTGCGGTTGGCCGAGTGACAGCCCCCTACGACCCAGCCCAGGGCCAGGGCATCAGGCGGAGGGGGAAGCACAGAGGGTTTATGAACACAGTTTAAAATGCAGCCCTGGGTCAGGGTGACAAGCAATGGGGAACACAAACAGCTTAAGGTCACAGTTTAAGGCGCAGCCCTGAGTCAGGGCAACGAGCAATGGGGGAACAGTAGTTGAAGTTCTGACCGGGTTCCAGCCGGGCAGGGTTTGGATCTCCTCTCTCCGGGAGAGCCAACAAGTGCAGGGGGGTTTGTCCCACAGGGGGGGAACCTGCCACCCAATGGAAAAGGTGGCAGGGGGGACACAGGCCCACCCACTCCACAGTGTTCCAGCCCAGGGCCCTGACAGTGGTGGCCTGGCAGCCACTAGGTTGGTGGAGATCCAGGCCATTACACACCAATGAGGTCGAGAGTCAGCAGGGGTCCTGGACGCAATGCACTGCCCACCCAACCACCATATCCTCAGCTGGCCCGAGGTCAGCTATCTCTGGGCCACTTTCCAATCTCTCTGTGGGCCTACCTGACTCCAGTGCTGTTCTAGGGTGTCCTCAGGCAATAGAGGGGCTGGCAAGGTGTTCATGGGCTCCGGCTCAGGAAGGGGTCCCGGAGGGTTCGGCCAGTCGTCAGTTCCTGGCAAGGGTCCCAGTGGGATCAGCATGGGTTCAGGCAGCAGCCAGTGACACCGCAGCCCAGGCCAGAGCTCCAAGGTCGGCAGGGGTCCAGGAAGCCCAACCCAATCCTCCAGCTGGGGGTAACACGTCTGAGGCCTCTGCTGCAGGAGCTGGGGCCAGGCATCTACTCAGTTCAGCTGCCAGGCTCTGACTGAGCCCGGGGCTCTTATAGTCCTATACCCGCCCTCTGACTTCCTGTGGGTGGGGCTAGGTATGGCTGGATCTGTCCACCAAAGGGTCAAAGAGAGTGGTTCCTCTTCCGGGTCAGTGGGTGACCATGTTGTTGTCTCAGGCTCATTACATGTATATAAAGATAATAATATATTTCCCCCTCTCTAAAAGTCCTTCTATAATTAATGTGCATATAAGCTACCCCCTGCAAATACAGATACACTCTTGCTATCTTGGGCTGATTTTGAAATAAGTGCTCTTTCTTTAATCCAGAAAGTATGTCAGAGTTAAACTATTTTTAAAGCAAATACTAATATTAAGAGAAGGACACAAAACAGGCGCGGCCTGAGGCGGGCTGCGGCAGCTGGTGCCCCAGGTGGAACATGCAATTGGCGCCCCCGCTTGCACTGCCCTCAATGGTGTGGCGTCATTAAACGTCGGCATGACGTAATCATTGGGCGCCTCGGGCGCCCCGTTGAAGGTGGCACCCTAAGCGATGGCCGACTCGGCCTATACGCATGGGCCGCCCCTGACATAAAATAAGAACCATTAAGTGTTTAGAGATGGCAAAGATTTGACAGAGCTTTGTACAGTGCTGACACAGATCTGTGTAATGAAATTTTCCATGTGATGTATGTTGCTTTTTACTCTGCACACAGAGGTATTTAGGAGGTTAGCTACTTAAATAAGAAGCGAGGTTCTATTTGATGTTATTTTAGACCTGTACTTGTGACAAGCAGGTCTGTTTCTGCAGTGATATGAACCTGAGAGTAATCACTGGGATACATCTCAGATATTGAATATAGTCCTTCCAGGGGCATAATAATTTATTTAAGACCTAGAGATTTTGGGAGTATATTAAAAATTAATCAGTGTTTTAATTTATTTCCAGACTATAGCTATGTAGCCCAGTAAAATACTGCTGGAAGGTAAATGTGACCTTTGAAATATGACTTGATAACAAGTGGAAGAGAAAAATCTTAATGAATGTTACCATTTAATGTCAGCTGTAGTTAAATACATTGCAGCTTTTTATTACAATTCCATATTTAGAGTCAAAGTTAAAAAGGTTGCAGAACTAGAGAGACTGTAGCAATATGTTTCCAAGAGAAAGATGCCAGAATTCATCTGGCCTTAAGCAGTAGTATGATTTCAGCCATGCAGTATGTGAGTGTAGGCATCTTCCTGCATTGCAGAACTCCCACAAGTACATTTTACTCGTGAGTGTAACTGATTCCTCCTGTCCTTGAAGCCACTCTTCAGATGTCTCCTTCTCTGATGTAGAAACTGTCGCTAATAGTCAGCCCATGAATGCAGGGTGGAATTTCCGGGGTTATGCTGAGTCTTGTCCTTGTTGAAATCGATGAGAGTTTTGCCAAGAAAATAATAAATAGGACTTGGCCATGCGTAAATAAATTCATATAAAAGGAAGTGTAGCAGTAGGAAATTGAAATATCTTATAGGAAACATAACAAGATATCTCCTTTTAATTCAATTTAGACTTTGGCTTTTTTCAGTTGGTGCCATCACACAATTGCTTCAGCACAGTACATTTAATTACCAATTGCTAAAATATTTTTTAAACCCCTGAGAATCATAAGTCCCCACACAGAGGTGCAGATATGTCAGTTCTGAAGAGACATTTCCTTTTATTAAGTAAAAGTCAAAAAACAGCTTTTCACTGATCCTGAACAGAAGCCTTGATCCTTTCATGAAAGCATCATTTCATGAATATCTATGGCTCTTTCTCCTGAGCCTGCTTGGCACAGGGTTACACTTGAAAAAATCAGCTATGATGTGCTTGCCAGGTCTACCTTTACAACACAGAGAGGTTTTTCAAATAATTGGTTTGAAAGTTTTAAAAAAAGCAAACACATTAATGGGCCTCTTGCTCTGCCCTGCTGGGAGATGCAGGCATGATCAAACACAAGTAAAATGAGATGAAAAGGTACGTAGACACTCAGTACAGGGGAGAAGGAACCAACACAGCATGCCCTTCTAACTCTTCCCACCCCAACTCTCAGGCAGCCCATAGCTGCCAGTTGAGCTCCAGGGCTTGTGTGCAGAGCAGACAAAGGAATTTTGGCTCCATTTCTGCAGACTGCTCCTTGTATTTGGACCCCTAAACCCATGTACAGCTCGATTGCCTCCACTGGAAATCTGACCCATGGTGCTGTTTGCAGGGTTAGCAGTTTTGTGAAATTGCCCTTTTAAAGGTGTTTTGGAATGTATGGTGCCAGATTGTGTGAGGAATGTTGCAAATACTGACTTAACGTTACCTAGCAACACAGGCAAGTAGAACATTTTAGTGACAGCCACTGAATGTGCATGAATGGCAAATGGTAAATTTTGGATAGAGCCAGCCCAATTAAACCAGTGGAAAGCAGAATTTTTAGATGAAGTGTCAACCCTCCCTCCCCCCCCACCACACGCTGTCCCCTTCCTATGGAAGTAGACATAGCACAGACACTGCAAGATGACCAACAGCAACCCTGCTTCTCAGAGGAGCCTGCTTCTCAGAGAAGCAGGGTTGCTGTTGGTCATCTTGTAGTGTCTGTGCTATGTCTGAGAAGCAGGCTCCTCTGAGAAGCAGGAAGACACATCTAGGGTAGGTTTTGGTGGTTTGCATTGCAAAGAGAATACAAAATGCCAAAGGCCCTCTAGGAGTTTATCACCTTTGGAACCCTCTTCCAAGGGCTCATAAAATTCAGGGTGCATGAATGGCAAATGGTAAATTTTGGATAGAGCCAGTGCATAGCTCCATCTTATCCGCTCCTGACTCCCAGCCTAGGATTTTCCATCCCATCCTCTTCTCCTAGCTGCCCTCCCCGATTTTCTTTCCTCCCCTGCACCTAACCTCACACACTCTTGCTGCCTAAACCCAAAGTCAAAGGGTAAGGCAAAGCAAAGCAAGCCAGGCGATAGTGTGGCGCCTCTCAGATATTACTACCATTTTCTGAATACTCTTGGGATTGTATCTATGAGGCCTATAAGGTCAGTCAAGTTTTGATTTGGTAATAAAGTAATACAGGTTGCAGCTCCCTAACCAGGACTGGCAGGACCATGGATGTTTCTGAGTGAGAAAGCCCTGGGGGAGAAGGGCCAGCAGCTGAGAGCCCCACACACTTTGATCCTGGTGGTAGTGGGGCCAGGGCTTCCACAGCCCAATGGTGGGAGCAGGGCCGTAGTAACAGGGTAGTGGTAGTCTGGCAACCCTGCCCGGCAGTGAGGTTGGTGCCGCAGAAGCAGTGAGATTGGAGCTGCGTGTCCACCTGGCAGTGGGAGCAAGTCTGCGGCAGTCTGGTTGGCAAAAAGGTTGAACTGAAGCAGCTAAGGATGAAGTCTGTCTGAGGCGTGGCAGCCAGCAGCTCAATTGGGGGTGCATACCAGTATAGCAGTGGGGTTGGTGCTGTCACGTCAATGCAGCTGAGGCCAAGGCAGCTCAGCCAGTGCCATGTGCTACCAACAGTGGGGCTGATGCCATTGCAGTGGGGCTGGAGCTACATGCTGGCAGCGAGGACGGGGCAGCTGTGTCACCCAGCCAGCAGTGTGGCCAAAGGAGCCAATGCTGGGGAAGCAGAGCCGGACTAAGGGGTGAGCAAGCCGGGCAGCTGCCCAGGGTGCCAACCAATGGGGGGCGCCTGATGGCAACTGTAAGGGGCGTGCGGTGTCCCCTTATAGCTACCATCAGGTGCTGCGTGCCTGGCTCCTGCAGCGCCGGCCCTCCCCATCCCCGCAGCACCGGCCAGCAGCGCCCTTCCTCCCACGGCCGCGAGCCCCTGCATGGCCAGGCGTGGCCCCGCCCCAGACTGCGCGCCAGCAGCAGTGGCTGGGCCGGGTTGGGCAGCACATGCACCGTGTGCCCCGGGGGCAGGCCTGCGCATGCACCGCGCGACCCAGGGGTGGGCCCACGCATGTGCCGTGCGCCCGGGGGCAGCGCCGCGCGCCCAGGCCTGGGGCGGCTAAATGGCTCGGGCCAGCCCTGTGGGGAGAGGCTGCAAACTGAGGGGGCCAGTGGCAGGGAACCTTCCCCGGTCTAGCAATTCCCTCATTCCCTGAGGGTGCTGGACCAGGAAGATCCAACCTGCATTATTAATTAGATGCTACTTTATACCATGGAGATTTATGGTTTGTACACTCATACAAACAGCAACATTTTCTTTAGTCTAAAATGACTGACATTTGGAATAAGAAAAACAACAAGAGATTTTATTTTTCATATAACAGGCTGCAGCAACTCTGATCACAAAATGGCTCTTTTCCTTGCACACAGGAACAGCTCTTGAAAGTGCAGTTGACAAAAACAACAGTATCTTAGGTATGTCTACACAGCAATTAACAATGGCAGCGGGCCCGTGCCAGTTGACTCACATTAAGGGACTGTTTAATTTCAGTGTACATGTCCAAGGTAAAGGTGGCACCCAGGTATCAGAGACCTATGAGGCATGAGGATCCTAAAATTCAGCCCACGCCTCTACATCACAATTAGTTGGTCCTTTAGCACAAGTTAGCTAGTGCAGCCCAGCTATGGGTTTTTAACTGCAGTGTAGACATGCCTTTAGTTTCATAGCTGCATACAACAGACTATAAAGAATACACTCACAAACCCACTTTTCCTGTCCCTATATATTATGGTATTGTTAGGCCACAGAAAATTGGGCCTAGGGCGGTTATGCTAAGACAGACTGAGAA
>CM057848.1:92718815-92740740 GCA_030068395.1 Apalone spinifera
AGACAGCTTACAGTCCTTTTTCCTCTGTAGAGATGTGAAGTGTGTAATGTAGATGTCTTGTCTTATTTTAGTAAAGGCCATTTGTGGGGAAGGTTGGCTTTTTATGAGCGACTCCAGATTGGAGAGCTCTTTTTTGATGTTTTCCTGTTTGCTGTACAAGATGCTGATCAGGTGGTTCCTCAGTTTTTTAGATAGTGTATGGCATAATCTCTCACTGTAGTCTGTGCAGTATGTAGATAGCAATGGATTTTTCACCTTCAGTCCATTTGGTATGATGTCCATCCATTTGCATTTGGAGAGAAAGATGATATCTGTACTTGTGCAAGTTTCTTCATGAGGTTTTTTTTGGCAGAAGATTTTAAAATCATTATATCCCCTACTGTGTAACAAAGGACTAACAATTTGCAGAGTGCCATTAAAATATTCTCTACAGGCAAACTTACCTAGCATTGCCTGGGTCCTTCAGAGGTTTACAGGGATGGAGAAAAAGCACGCCCATTAATATTTTGAAAAGCAGACACGTTCAAAAGACACAGGGTAATTATTTCGGGATACCTCTGGTATCCCAAAATAACGTTGCTATGTAGACATACTCCATCGGCCCTTTTCTCTCCCCTTCCTGCCCTCCCAGCTGCCAGGATCCCTTTTCTCTCTCCTCACCCAGATCCCTCCAGTCCAGTCCCAGCTGCAAGGGGCCCTTTTCCTCTACTCCCCAGTACTCCTAGCTGTCAGGGGCCTTTTCTTCTCACCTCCACCCCTGCCCATCCACCAGGGACCTTTTTTCTCCTTCCCTCCATCTAGTGCTGTGACCATGGGCTGGGAAGGGGAAAGGGTTTGGGGTAGAGGAGCTACTTACTCGGTATGCTTGCAGGCAAGATGTTGGCGCCCCAGCCCTGATGGCTTGGAGGTAGGGCTTCCCCCAGTGAACACTCTGCAGGATAGCTCTCCCTTGCAGGCTTGCTGCCCCCAGTAGCTCTATCATATCGCATTGCCTCCAAACAGCAGCCCTCCTTTTCTATGTTATGGAAAACAGTCCTTTTCCCGGGGTTTCCCATTTTCCTGGAACAACCAAACCCTGACCTTGCTTTAAGTTAGGAGAAGAGGAAGCTGCACACCAAATTCCGTGTTCTTAGGTCTAACCATTTATGAGAAGCTCTTGAACAGATGGTCTTGCACACAGACACAGACACCCGCTCTAAAATATGCCTAATGTGACACAAGAATTGTGCTCCAATAACAGCACTCAAAAACACCATCTAGGTGAATTCTCAGGCTGTGTTATTTTGGAATAACTGACATTATTCCAAAATAACATAGTCCATGTCTACACACAAGCAGTTATTTTGACATTATGCTGAAATAATGTTGAGCTGGAGGACTTTACTCCCACTCCTGTAATCCTCATTATGCAATTAGTAAGGGAAGTTGGGGAAAGAGCTCTCTCTCGAAATAACTACTGTATAGACAGAGCCAAAAGTTGAAATAAGCTATTATCGTTGTTCAAGTTGCATAGCTTATTTTGAGTTTAGCCCTGCTGTGTAGATGTGTCCTCAGAGAGCACTCAGGCTTGTGTTTGGATTCATAAGAACATAAGAATGGTCAGACCAAAGGTCCATCTAGCCCAGTATCCTGCCTGCTGACAGTGGCCAATGCCAGGTGCCCAAGAGGAAGTGAACCGAAAAGGTAATGATCTCTCTCCTGCCATCCATCTCCACCCTCTGACAAACACAGGTGGGAACACCATTCCTTAACCATCCTGGCTAATAGCCATTAATGGACTTAACCTCCATGAATTTATCTAGTTCTCTTTTAAACCCTCTTATAGTCCTAGCCTTCACAACCTCCTCAGGCAAGTAGGTCCACAGGTTGACTGTGCGCTGTGTGAAGAAGAACTTCCTTTTATTTCTTTTAAACCTGCTGCCCATTAATTTCATTTGGTGGCCCCGAGTTCTTATATTATGGGAACAAGTAAATAACTTTTCCTTATTCACTTTCTCCACACCACTCATGATTTTATAGACCTTTATCATATCCCCCTTAGTCTCCTCTTTTCCAAGATGAAAACTCCTAGTCTCTTTAATCTCTCTTCATATGGGACTCGTTCCAAACCCCTAATCATTTTAGTTGCCCTTCTCTAAACCTTTTCTAAGGCCAGTATATATTTTTTGAGATGAGACCACATCTGTATGCAGTATTCAAGATGTGGGTGTACCATGAATTTATATAAGGGCAATACAATATTCTCAGTCTTATTCTCTATCCCTTTTTTAAATGATTCCTAACATCCTGTTTGCTTTTTTTGACTGCCTCTGCATACTGCATGGACGTCTTCAGAGAACTATCCACGATGACTCCAATATCTCTTTCCTGATTAGTTGTAGCTAAATTCGGAGCTAGATTGGTCTATTGTTAGTATGAGGGGTTTTTTTTGGGGGGGGGGGGAAGGAGCCGGGGGGTTGCCTTTCTTCCATCAATGCAGAGATATAGTTAATTTATATTGTTAAGATTTTAACATTAGTAAATTAAAAACTGTTTTAGTTTGTTGCAATCTATGGCTAGTCTTCAACGTGGATAAAGATAAAACAGAACAGTTCCCAGAAAGAAATGAAACTCAGGACTAAGGTATTTGTCCTTTTGCCTATGGAGAAAGGAGAAACCTGAAGTTTTTATTGACTTAGGTCCATTGAACCCCATCTTCAACTGGGGAAGATGGAGAGGATTCAGCAGGGATTTCAGTCTTAAGGGTGGAACTAAGGGGGTGTGTACACAGCAGGGCTTAATTCAAATAAGATAGACAAATTAAGCGACATAAATTGCGTAGCTTATTTCGAAATAGGAAGCATCTACACAGCACTTATTTTGAAATAGAGTACTCTTCCTCCAACTTTTCTTACTCCTCCTACAATAAGAGTTACAGGAATCAGAGTAAGAAGTCCTCCAGCTTGACAGTATTTCGACATTATAAATGCCTGCTATGTAGATGCAGGCTAAATTATTTTGAAAAAACACAAGTTATTTCAAAATAATGTTGCTGTGTAGATGTACTCTAAGTGGGTCTACTTCAAGCTTACAAGAAGTGGAAACTTGGACACATGACTAGGGAGGAGTATAAATATATTGCTCAAGAATGCAGGGGAGTTATCAGGAAGGTAAAAGCACAATTGGAATTGCAGCTAGCAAGGAATGTAAAGGGTAACAAGAAAGGTTTCTACAGGCATATTCATAATAAGAGGGTGATCAGAGAGGGTGTGGGGCTCTTACTGGATGAAGGAGGTAACCTAGTGACAGATGATGTGGGAAAAGCTGAAGTACTCAATGCTTTCTTTGCCTCTGTCTTCAGAGACAAGGTCAGCTCCTAGACTACTACACTAGGCAATGCAGTATGGGAAGGAGGTGGACAGGCCTTGGTGGAGAAAAAACAGGTCAAGAACTATTTAGACATACACAAATCTATGGGGCCAGATTTAATGCATCTGAAGGTACTGAGGGAGTTGGCAAATGTCATTTCAGAGCCTTTGGCCATTATCTTTGAAAACTCGTAGAGATCGAGAGAGATCCTGGATGATTGGAAAAAGGCAAATGTAGTGTCCATCTTTTAAAAAGGGAAGAAGGACAATCCAGGGAACTACAGACCAGTCAGTCTTACCTCAGTCCCCAGAAAAATCATGGAGGGGATCCTCAAGGAATCCATTTTGAAGCACTTGGGAGAGGGGAAAGTGATCAGGAATAGTCAACAAGGATTCACCAAGGGCAAGTCATGCCTGAGCAATCTTATTAACTTCTATGATGAGGTAACTGGCTCTGTGGATATGATATACCTTGACTTTAGCAAAGCTTTTGTTACAGTCTCCCACAACATTCTTGCCAGTAAGTTAAAGGGAGTATGGATTGGATAAAGTGACTGTAAAGGTAGATAGAAAGCTGGTTAGACTGTCAGATCCTACAGGTAGTGATCAACGATGCGATGTCAAGTTGGCAGTCGGTTTGTAGCGGAGTGCCCCAAGGATTGTTTCTAGGGCCGGTTTTGTTCGATGTCTTTATTAATGACCTGGCTGAGGGGATAGATTGCACCCTCAGCAAGTTTGTGGATGACACTAAGCTAGGGGAGAGGTAGATACATTGGAGGGCAGAAATAGGGTCCAGAGTGAGCTAGACAGATTAGAGGACTAGGCCAAAAGAAATCTGATGAGGTTCAACAAGGACAAGCGTCGAGTCCTGCACTTGGATGGAAGAATCCCAAGCATTGTTACAGGCTGGGGACCAACTGGCTAAGTAGTACTTCTGCAGAAGAGGACCTGGGAATTACAGTGGATGAGAAGCTGGATATGAGTCAACACTGTGCCGTTGTAGCGAAGGCGGCGAATGGAATATAAGGTTGCATTAGGAGGAGCATTGCCAGCAGAGCTAGAGAACTGATTATTCCCCTTTATTGGGCTCTGGTGAGGCTACATCTGGAGTATTGCATCCAGTTCTGGTGCCCCCACTACAGAAAGGATGTTGACTCATTGGAGGGGGTCCATTGGCGAAGGTGATCAAAATGATTAGAGGGCTAGGGTACATGACCTATGAGGAGAGGCTGAGGGATTTGGGTCTGTTTAGTCTGCAGAAGAGAAGAGTGAGGGGGGATTTGATAGCAGCCTTCAACTTCCTGAAGGGAGGTTCCAAAGAGGATGGAGAAAGGCTGTTCTCAGTAGTGACAGATGGCAGAAGGAGGAGCAATGGTCTCAAGTTACAGTGGGGGAGGTTTAGGTTGGATATTAGGAAAAACTATTTCACTAGGAGGTATGACGGACCGGGCTGGGTCTGGGCACTGCCAAGGACATCTGCTCAGGGCAAATTGCTCAAAACCAGGGCTTCTTACAACCCCAGACTGGAGACTTTTCCCAAATAGGCCACACACCAGTCACACGGAGTGCTTCAGCTTCCAATCCGGCCAGCAGGAAGCCTGGCAAGCAAAACCCCTCAGACACTGCAGCTCTCCCTTTGCCACAATCAGCCCTGGGCCTTATACACAGGTGATGGGTTATAGAACCTAATCTCACCTACCCCGAATGGGTTCTTCCAGTCCCAAAGAACCAGATCCCCTATCAATTTTCACTTTAGATCTTACCCGCAAGATCGCACTGGGCCAATCCTTTAGAATCTAAAGAAAGAAAAGGTTGAGAGTAAGGTTGTTAAGGAGAATACATTATGTACATCAGTCACCAAGTTCTCGATGCAGGCTCTTAGCAGAGATGTTACAAACTGCTAGCTTAGAAGTCGCTGGTATACATCCTATGTGAGGATGGGTCAGCAATCCTTCCCAGCTCTCTCTCCCCGTTGCAAGGCTGCATCTGGGATCAGTAGCAAGAATGAAGACCAAATGGAGTCTGCCTCATGGCACTTATATGTCTCTGGTATCTCCCAAACTGGAGCTGATCACATGATGGCATGATTCATATGTCAGCAGCCATGAGATACTGACTGGTTTGCAGGTTTCTGGATGCATTCTACAGGTATGTATTGGGCACTGTGAGAGCCATTGTCCTTGGGGCCATGCTAATTAGCATAATCATTGACTGAACAATCCTTCTTTACAACAGGCTGTCCAATTACACTGCTCTGTCCCAGGCAGACAACATTCACAGTACCAGCACAGAGTCCATATTTATAACTCCACATGCAGACATCACACAAGTACATAAGTAACATATATGGAATCGATAACGCATAAGCTTTCATTTGCCACCTCACTTGGCCCACTTTGTACAGAATTTAAATACCTGACTTGATGCCAGTTGAACCAATTTGAGCCTTCAGCAGTCATTTGATAGATATTAAAAGGCTTTTAGTGCTCCTTCTTCCCTAGTGCAAAGACTCATTTTCCAGAAAGTTTCAGTTTTGCTGCCAAAAGAATAAAATCTTCCCAGAGGACAGCTACGTTTCCGTTCTCTCCCTTTGTGACTATGATTCTCTCTCTCTGCTGGATGTAGATCTAACATCTGGTAAGAGAGAATGGGTGGCAGGGAGCACAATGCCTCTTCCAGTATTAAAGTTGCAGCCTTCTGCTTAAATCCACCCCATGTGTCTGTTATCCATTCACCTGTGTGTACTGACCGGTGGATGGATTTAACTCAACAGCATAGAGTTAAATATGCCATGAAATATGCCGTTATCTGCCAATGTGTGTTTTCCAATGTGTGGTGACATTCCTAGGGAGAGGGGCATTACAAAATAATTATGTTAACACATCAAAGTCTGGCTTTCCTAGCTTCTGGATTTCTGCAGCATTTTCCCCTCCTGCAATCGCCCACCCTCCCAATTTCATTTTATGCTCCCTCCACATTTGACTGTATAGATGCTAAAAAGTGAACAAAAATTTGAAGTTCATCTCTTCCTATCTTGTGGTGTTTTTGTCTATCGGTCATTATATGAAGGAAGGTCTTTGAAGATTTGGTAGGTGTTGACTTAAGACCCAATTAACATTTCCTCCTAATATCAGATTTTAAAGATATAACTCTAGCAATGTCTTGAAAAGAAAACCGATGGCTCAACATTAGATGCATTGAGCTTAATAATGATTTATTTTTGGACTACTCAATTGGATTGATAATTAAGGTTCCTCTGCCATGCATTCAACATTACAGCATAGCATATCTCTGAAAAAGATAGGGTTCTATGGCTTAACATTAGCCTAAGTTGTCACACACAGTCGCTCTTGATTTTGTCATGTGACATACAAAGTGGCATCTCCTGAACAGGACTGTACCCAAATCCAGATTGGTAGCCAGGCACATTGCATGTGCCTACATAAAGAAAAACCCAGAGCTGGCTCATGGCAGCTGATTGGAGCTCAGGCTGCAGGGCTTTTCCATTGCTGGATAGAGCTCTAGTCTTGGGCTACAGTCTGAGCTCTGGGACCCTCCTGCCTCTCAGCATCTGAGAGCCCAAGCCTTGAAGTCTACATGGTGATAAAACAACTCTGCAGCTTAATCCCTGAAAAGCTGAGTTGGTTGGCGAAGGCCATCGACAGGAGCCTAGTTACTCTGTAGGCATGCCATTTTGACAGGAGTCATCATATTTCACAGTACCTACTGGAAAAATAAATGATCAGAAGCAAGTGCTGCCTCTCTCTCGTGTATCTAAATCAGCACAATTGAGAGAGTGGAGGTAAGGATATCACTCTTGTTTCCTTATAAGCTTTCCTCATGGCAAGGAATTCAACTTTCAAAAATCAAAATGTTTTGCCGTGTGAAAATCCTAAATTTCAGCCAGCTCCAGTGCAGAGTGCTTCTAGGTGCTGTACAATGCCCTACACTTCTGAGCTTGAGGGCACTTGGCACCTTCTGGGTCTGGCCCTTTACCGTAGGCATGTTAAACCGTGAAATCAGCAGTCTAGGCACAAAAGCACTTGAGCAAGATCTTTAAGCTTTCCACAGGGCACTAGTTGAGTTTTTTATTTTTTCAAACAACCAAAGCAGAAATCATAAAAGAATAGTAATCCTTCTCAATAGACTTTTAGCTGCAAAAATAACTGTCACTATAGTCAGTCTCAGGTGTTCAGAAATTGTGTCAGGCCTCTGCAAACCATGAGATTTTTCTTCTTATCCATTCTTTGCCTTACAGCTTTGAAAAAGGGTTATTTGGTAGACGTTAAGGCTTTTAGCCACAACAAGGGCCAGAAACTTATCTTTCATTGTTTAAAAAAGTTTATAAAAAAAAAATCACAATCATTTGATACCCAGAGCAGGGGCTTCATAAAAAATGCCAAATATTGCAAGACTCGTTAAAATCATGAGTGTGTGTATGCATGGGGGGAGGGGGGGGGGGGAGGAGAATACTTCAATAGAAACTGGATTAATTATTGTTATATGGATCAGAATGATCCTATATCCATTAAAAATGAGATGTTCTAACTACAGGGTTTTTTTTAACCCCTGGCATCTTACAATGACAATATCAAGTCAATCCTGACTAGTTTTTTAGCTTATAATGTTGTGAATTTTGGGAAATTTGAGTTCTGGATCCAAATGTCACTGTTCAGAGCTTTATTTTAATAAATAATACCACCTCTCTCTTCTGTTTGCACTGTTATCTGTAAAACTTCACAGCACTTTACAGAGGTAAGTATCATTAACCTAATCTTACAGATGGGAAAGCTAAACCACAAAGCATCAAAAACAGTGATATAGTCAGGAATAGAACTCAAGCTGCCTGACTCCTTCTACTCAATCCATTTAGTTGCCTTGCTAAACACCATCATTGTAATGCTAGCTGAAACCTCTCAAATTTTCTGATGCAGACTGAATTTATGGACTTAGCTTTTCTACAGGATGAATCCAAACTATAATCACCAGGCCAGGGCTTTATAAAGCCCATGAGTAAGCAACCATGGAGCTTTGTGAACAGGGGCAGCTAAAGGGGAGTTTCGAGAGGGAATTTTGAAGGGGTGAGGTACACTTGCCATTCTTTAAAACTTTTAAAGTAAACTAAAAACAAAACTTCCTGATTTAAATAAAAACCCCTATCAATAACATTAAGTAGCTGCAGGAAAGCCCAGCAGTAGAGTGGGGGCTATCCTGTTTATTGCACTCAATGTAGCATGGATGACTACCTGCCCTGTGGGCAGGTGGTGTATGTGTGCATTCCATGCAAGGAGCTCCTGGCCCTCTGAGACCGCGTACGGGCTTTGGAGGCCAGGGTGGCTGAACTGGAGGAGCTAAGGGAAGCTGAGAGGTATGTAGATGAGGCTTTCTGGGGGCACTGTCCCTGCCCCTGTGTTGTTAAGGAGGATGAAAGGTTCAAGGAAGGAGAACATTCAACTGGAGCAGAGGGAAATGATCCCATAGTTGGGACCCTCCTTCCAGATGATATTGTGGTATCCTCTCACACTAAGGTTACCTCTCTGGGGGAGAGAACTCCAGTCATTAGGAAAAGGCAGATGTTAGTAATGGAAGATTCATTCATTAGAAACAGATAGCTGGGTTTGCAATGACCAGGAGAACTGTATGGTGACTTGCCTGCCTGGTGCGAAGGTTGCTTATCTCTCAAGACATCTAGATGGACTTCTGTGTAGTGCTGGGGAGGAGCCAGTGGTCGTAGTGTATGTATGTACCAATGACATAGGGAAGGGTAGAAGAGACGTCCTGGAGGCCAAATTTAGGCTGCCAGGAAAGAGATTGAAATCCAGGCCCTCTATGGTAGCATTCTCTGAAATGCTTCCAGTTCCACGCACAGGACCAGATGGGCAGGCAGAGCTTCAGAGTCTCAATGTGTGGATAAGATGGTGTAGAGAGGAGGGAGTTTAGATTTATTAGGATTCTTTTATTATTAGATTTATTTATCATCATCTGCAGCAGTCAAAGTGGGCACATATGCACTAACATGTACAAAGCATTGTCCTTGTCTCAGTCTAAGCTATGCGATCATAAGGCGAGGACTGATGGCATGTGGCTTGGATTCAAGCTAGGGGACTAGCGATGTCCTGATGGCAAGGCCAACTCCTGCTTGCCTTGGATGACCCTCGGGTAGCCCACACAGTAGCGTGAATAACCTGCTCCAACCTCTGTGAACCGGCTGGAACCAGAAATACATGTTTTGCTTACAGCTGCAACATCAATTTTTATAATGTGCAAGTTCTTTACCAATGATTGCTGTCCTGCATTCATGGCGATCATCACAATCAAGAAGTGTGCATATGTTCCAGGCTGCAAAGTGTAGTTTCTGTTTAGTCGTTGATTTTTCCCTTTTGACCACAAAAATTGGATATCCAGTCAGTCGCAGTTAGCTGACAGGGTGCAGTTGGAACAAGTTATGTTTAGGGATTATTTTCTCTCCCCTTCTTCTTGCAAAGAAAGCAGTGCTGTCCCTGCTTTGGCACCCAGGCAGGATATGGGAGCTGCTGTTGTTCCAGTTCAGCAGACAGACAACCATCACACCTGGGCCACCTACATGCAGTTTGATGACTAAATGCTTCCAGTGGTATCCTCCACGTACATCTGTCAACACTTGCCCATCGCCATAGGACTTTCATCAAGAGGTGAATCTTTGATGTCAAGAGAGATCACCACACAGGAATGGATTTAAGTGAGGCTGGCTTGTGAGTTCCAACCCCACACTTTCTTCTCACACTGACCATCATGCACAGGCACGAGAACTGTGACATGTACACTGGAGGGAAAGAGCATGGGTTTGAGATCAGAGTTGCCTTCTCATAGACTGATGCACCTAAAGAGGCTTAGGAAGCTCAGTCTGCCCCAGTTTGGAATCAGAGTTTCCATTCTCCTAGGTATTGTTGGTCCATGATGCCTCCTTATTCCATGTTATTCAGCACAACGCCTCAGGATCACTCCACGGAGGGCTTCCTCAATCCGCCCTAAGGACACCCCTCAACACTGTAGTACCCCAGTGAAAGGGCCCAATAAATCTAGACATGACTTTAAAGCATTCTATGATGGGCTGAAGGCAGTGTATGGGCCACTCATTGCTGGCTGTACACCAGTGCGCTCTGCTGATGGCCTCACTTTGATCACAGATTGTGCTAAAATCCTTGACCGCTGGACTGAACATTTTCACAAAGCACTGAACCAGATCTCAACTTTTGACAGCAGCGTTCTTGAAGAGATTCCTCAGGGGGCTAATGATTTATAGCTGGACATACCACCAACTCTTGATGAGGTTCAAAAAGCTGTTAAATGAAATCTGGAAAGGTACCTGGTACAATTCCATCAGCAGTTTATAAAGCTGCTGGTGGCCAGCTGATGTACCATCTCACCCATTTATTTAGCACCATTTGACAGAAGAAGCTATCTCCCAGCACTTCAAAGATGCCCTGATTGTACACATATATAAAAGAAAAGCTGACCGTGCATGTTGAGATGTCTATCAAGGCATCTCTCTTCTCTATAGCTGCTAAGATCCTGGCCTGCATCCTTTACAACCAGCTTTCACTACATGTGTTCAAAAATGGCATTATTCCTGAAAGCCAGTGCAGATTTCATGCTGGTCAAGGCACTGCCAATAGGATATTTACAGCCAGACAGATACAAGAGAAATGTAGAGCGCAGCATCAGGACCTCTATGTGATTTTCATTGATTTGACCAAGGCATGTGACACGGTCAACAGAAATGGGCTCTGGAAAATACTTGGGCGAATTGGCTCTCCTGAAAAATTTATCAACATTGTTTGGTCCTTTCATGACGGCATGCATTGTTGCATCTTTAACAATGGAGAGATATCAGCACCTTTTGAAATATCAAACGGTAGAAAGCAAGGATGTGTCCTTGCTCCTCTCCTGTTTAACATCTATTTCTCAATTATGCTGCTAGTTGCTTTTAAGGACTGCACATTGGGCATACCTATTCAGTTCCGAACAGATGGCAGTATTTTCAATCTCTGGAGACTTCAAGCTCGCAGCAAAGTAATTACTACAACTATCGGTGACCTTCTGTTTGCTGATGACTGTGCACTCTTGGTTCATTCAGTGAAGGATGCACAGGAGCTTTTTTATTGCTTTGTTAATTCTGCTCATCACTTTGGATTCATAGGGTATGCCTACACTTGCCCCCTACTTCAAAGTAGGGAGGCAAATGTAGCATACTGAAGTTGCAAATCAAGCCTGGGATTTAAATATCCCATGCTTGATTTGCATCTTCCCGTCCGGTCACCATTTTTAAGTGCCACTATACCAGACTAGCTGCCCGCAGCTACATGCAGCATTTAAACAGTAATTCGAATTAAGTCCTTAGTTCGAATTACCTGTTACTCTTCCTGGAATGAGGTTTCACTACATGTAAGGACTTAGTTCGAATTACCGTTTAACTGCCGCGTCTACCCGCGGGCAGTTAGTCTGGACTAGTGACATTCAAAAATGGCACCCGGATGGGAAGATGCAAATAAAGCCCAGGATATTTAAATCCCAGGCTTCATTTGCAAGTTCAAATGCCTACATTAGCCTCCCTAGTTTGAAGTAGAGGGGAGCTAGTGTAGACATACCCTATAAGTGCTCTAAAGACATTTTAAAGGCCAACGTGAAGTCATGCAGCATATCTCCCAACTATCTGGAACCTCTAGTTCAGGACAGATTGTCCTGGCAGCAAATCACTGTACAGGGCCTTAGTTGTTTTGAGAATCAGCGGAGCCAGGCATTACAGGAAAAGAGTAGGATCTGAAAAGAATGTACAACGCCTGTAGTTGGCAGCTTTTCATGTGACATCTATAACTGGCTCTGACGATCAAGGATTGGTTTAGTTGCTCATCAACAGCATCATAGAAGATGAAATCTGTAGATCAACAGCTCAATCCAAGAAGATTTATTAGGAACTAGAGAAACTTTTGGGATAGGGGGAGCCTATACAGGAAGGATGGGCTCCATCTAAACCAAAATGGAACCAGACTGCTGGCACTTAACATTAAAAAGGTTATAGAGCAGTTTTTAAACTAAGGGCTGGGGGAAAGCCGACAGGTGCGGAGGAGCATATGGATGAGAGAGACATCTATTGGGGAGGGTCTATTAATAGAGATGCTCTATGTTCTAGTCAGGAGAAGAGGATGGAAGTATGGGTCAGATCAGATGAGACACAATCAAAAGAAAAAAAGTCTAATACATCAAGAAATGGCCGACAGATAAATAGTGATAAATTAAAGTACTTATACACATATGCTAGACATCTAAATAGTAAAACGGGTGAACTAGAGTGCCTAGTTTTAAAGGAGGATATTGATACAATAGGCATCACAGAAACTTGGTGGAATGAGGACAATCAATAGGATACAGTCATACCAGGGTACAAAATATATTGGAAGGACAGAACAGGTCATGCTGGTGGGGGAGTGGAAGAACCAGCATGAAAGAAAATGTAGAAGCAAATGAAGTAAAAATCTTAAATGAGCCAAAATGTTCCATAGAATCTCTATGGATAGTAATTCCATGCTCCAATAATAAGAATATAGAAGTAGGGATACATTATTGACCACCTGATCAGGGCAATGATAGTGACTCTGAAATGCTAAGGGAGATTAGAGAGGCTATCAAATTAAAAAACTCGATAATAGTGGGGGATTTCAACTATCCCCATATTGGCTGGGTACACATCACCTCAGGACGGGATGCAGAGATAAAATTATTGATACCTTAAATGACTGCTCCCTGCAGCAGCTGGTTCTGGAACCCACAAGAGGAGAAGCTGTTCTTGATTTAGTCCTAAGGGGAGAGCAGGATCTGGTTCAAGAGGTAAATATAACTGGCCTGCTTGGAAATAGTGACCATAATATAATAAAATTTAACATCCCTGCGGTGGGAAAAACCTCTTCAGCAGCCCAACACTGTGGCATTTAATTTCAGAAAGGGGAACTACACAAAAATGAGGAACTTAAACAGAAATGAAAAGGTACAGTGACAAAAGTAAAATCTCTGCAAGCTGCATGGAAATGTTTCAAAGACACCATAGAGAGGCCCAACTTAACTGTATACCCCAAATTTAAAAAAAGCCACAGTAAGAACCAAAAGAGTGCCATGGTAGCTTAACCATGTAAAAGAAGCACTGAGAGAAAAAGGCATCTTTTAAAAAGTGGAAGCCAAATCCTAGTGAGGAAATGAGAAAGGACCATAAACTTTGTCAAATTAAGTGTAAACATATAATAAGAAAAGCCAAAAAGGAGTTTAAAGAACAGCTAACCAAAAACTCAAAAAGTAATAGTAAAACTTTTTAAGTACATCAGAAGCAGAAAGATGGCTAAACAAGCAGTGGGGCCCTCGGACAATTAAGATGCTAAAGGAGCACTCAAAGATGATAAAGTCATAGTGGAGAAGCAAAATGAATTCTTTGCTTCACTCTTCATGGCTGAGGTTATTGGGGAGATTTCCAAACCTGAGCTATTATTTTTAGGGGACAAATCTGAGGAATTGTCCCAGACTGAGGTGTCATTAGAGGAGGTTTTGGAACAAATTGATAAACTTAACAGTAACAAGTCACCGGAACCAGATGGCATTCGCCCAAGAGTTCTGAAAGAACTCAAATGGGAAATTGCAGAACTATTAACTGTGGTTTGTAACCTATCCTTTAAATTGGTTTCCATACCTAATGATTGGAAGATAGCTAACAAGACGCAAATATTTAAAAAGGGCTCTAGAGGTGATCCTAGCAATTACAGACCGGCAAGTCTAACATCAGTACCAGGCAAATTAGTTGAAACTATAGTAAAGAATAAAATTGTCAGACACATGGATGAATATAATTAGTTGGGGGAAAGTCATCACTTCTGAAAAGGGAAATCATGCCTTACTAATCTGCTAGAGCTCTTTGAGGCAGCCAACAAACATGTGGACAAGGGGGATCCAATGGACATCGTATACTTAGATTTCCAGAAAACCTTTGACAAGGTCCCTCACCAAAGGCAAAGTTGTCATGGAATAGGAGGGAAGGTCCTTTCGTGGATTGATAACTGGTTAAAAGACAGTAAACAGAGGATAGGAATAAGTGGTATGTTTTCCAAGTGGGGAGAGGTAACTAGTGGGATCTCCCCAAGGGTCTGTCTTGGGATCCATCCTGTTCAACTTATTTATAAATGATCTAGAGAAAGGGGTAAAGAGTAAGGTGGCAAAACTTGCAGATGATACCAAACTGCTCAAGATAGTTAAGACCAAAGCAGACTGTGAAGAGCTTCAAAAAGATCTCGCCAAACTAAGTGAGTGGACAACAAAATGGCAATTGAAATTTAATGTTGATAAATGTAAAGTAATGCACATTGGAAAAATAATCCCAACTATATACACAATATGATGGGGACTAATTTGTCTACAGCTACTCAAGAGAAAGATCTTGGAGTCATTGTGGATAATTCTCTGAAAACATCCACTCAGTGTGCAGCGGCAGTCAGAAAAGCAAATAGAATGTTAGGAGTCATTAAAAAAGGAATAGAGAATAAGACAGAAAATATCTTATTGCCTCTATATAAAACCATGGTACACCCACATCTTGAATACTGCATATAGATGTGGTAGCCTCATCTCAAAAAAAAAATATATTAGCATTGGAAAAGGTTCAACAAGGGCAACAGAACTGATTAGGCATTTGGAACAGGTCCCATATGAAGAGAGATTAAAAAGACTTGGACTTTTCATCTTAGAAAAGAGGAGACTAAGGGGGATATGAGAGAGGTCTATAAAATCATGACTGGTATGGAAAAAATGAATAAGGAAAAGTTATTTTCTTATTCCCACAATAAAAGAACTAGGGGGGGGTCACCAAATGAAATTAATAGACAGCAGGTTTAAAACAAACAGAAGGAAGTTTTTCTTCACTCAGTGTACAGTCAACCTGTGGAACTCCTTGCCAGAGGATGTGGTGAAGTCTAGAACTAACAGGGTTCAAAAAAGAGCTAGATAGAGGCAAGGGACAGCATTCCTACTCATCCTGGCTAATAGCCATTGATGGCCCATGAATCTGTTTCTCTGGAGATGGGTGACAGGGGGGGGAATCATGTGAGGATTACCTGTTGTGATCCCTCCCTCTTGGGCATTTGGTATTGGCCACTGTCAGCAGACAAGATACTGGGTTAGATGGACCTTTGGTCTGACCCCATTATGAATATGGCCATTCTTATGTTCTTAGAACTTTGGGGGAGCTGAGACCCTGATCTGATATTTTCTCCAGCTTTTGCAGTAGTGCATTGCACAGTCACTGCCATTGCTTTACTTTGTTTGAGTCTGCATATTTATTGGTGCTTTGAAGGCCTTCATTAGCATGTTTTCATTTGGAGGCTGTACCTTAGCATCATCACTTCATTTAACTGCATTAAAAAGCTTGCTACCATTATTGTTTTAATTACTCATGTTTATTAGTAGTAGTGCCCACAGCCCAAAAATAAATGTGAAGCACTGTATAAACCCAAACTATAGACTGCCCCTGCCCAGGAATGGCTTACAATCCAAACAGACAAGACAGATAGTCTGAACTTCAGTTGATAGTGGTTTGTTTTAATGTGGTCTTCCTGAACTTTCACAGACATCACTACACTATACTTATTTCTTTCTATTACTGTAAAGGTAAAAAACTTTGGTTTAGTAGAAATCAGTTTCAAAGTCACATTGTTTTTAAAATATTTCAGAATATTTTAATTTTAGATTTTAACAGGTAACCCCCTACAAAGTATTAAACTAGTAATAAAAGTTATCTGATTTACTTTGTACTGTCAGAGAAGTGCCATTAGCTTAATCTGAGGATGCAGTAATTGTCCACAGTAGTCAATTAGCAGTATGTAGCGTCTACTTTCTGGTGCATTAAAAGCAATTCACAGTGACTTTTTTTAGTGCCAGTAATAGCTGCATGTTCAGCTTATGGGATCTCTCTCTGATTCATAACATGAAATAAAGGAAATGAGGTTAGGTAGTCTCAGGTGGACTGGTAGAAGCCACAACTCAATGAACCAGCTTAAACTATATAATGCTTTAAAATCAGTGTCCAAAGAGAAGTAATATTTTATTTTAATAGGGGCATAATATAAGCATGTTTGAAATTTTAAAACAAGCTTTAGAAATCCTGTAGGTACTCAGCAAGCAGCTATAAACATTATTCCCAAAAGCCTAATTTCTATATAACTGTCCTTAGTGTTAAGGGTTGAATGAACAAGTGTAACAATAGGCAAGGTTAATTGGTCCCATTATTTTTGCTTTATGAGCTATTCAGACCGATAGGCTTTCCAAATTCAAAGTTATGACATATACATTCTAATTTTTTTTGACAGTGACAGCTGTATATCCTGTTTGGAAGGGACTTGATCTTTTGTTAAATATTTTATAGATAGTAACATGACACATACAGATCTGTGCTGTTGCACCCATTTAATGGGTTGTGCAACCAGTCTGAATGAAGCCAGTGCAAACATTTCAAAGGTCTTTAGTCTTCAACAGCCTAATGATTTGAGCCTTTCTATATATAATTTTCATAAGAAAAAGCAAGTAGTTTAATAAATACATCTACAGCAAGTGATTAAAAAATAAATCCTAATGTGGAAGAGTCTTTTAGAAATCAATTCATTCCTTGGATTTGTGTGGCTCAATATGATTTGTGAATGGCACTCAATATTAAAAGTCTGGTAGTATGCATTATAGTGGGCCAAAGAACTTATTTTCCAGACTTTAGGATTGCTCTCCCCAGGCAGAAGTTATTGAATTTTAGTGCATCAAAAGGAAAGTGTAAAATGTGCTAAACGGAAGAATACAGTATGTATGTGTGTGTGTTCATGCTAGACTGTTAAAATAGGTTAGGGTAAGAGACTACTATTCAGAGTGAAATCCACCAGCCAGCCCTGCAACTCCAAAATAACTAAAAAATGCTAAAGACATGCTATGGTTGCATAGCAAACAGTTAGCAAAATGCATCCTTGTTCAGACATCCAACACAAAGACTGCACATCACTCAAGACCTCAAAATAACAATTTACTAATTTACTTGGATTTTTTACTCCTGAATAGTAAAAGAGCACCTGAAAGTGCACCGGCCTTGTGCTGCACAGAAATTAATTCCATTCAGGGTGAACTACATTAAGAGATGTGACCATGAACAAAGACATTGTATCCTCCTGTGCATTATAGGGCCAAACTGCAGGCCAGAAACTACTAGCCTCAGACCTCCATATAGAGGATGACTTGTTAATAGCCATCACAAAGGTTGTATAGGTACTTCTTGTCTTCCCTGCAAACCTGTGTAGCCTTCATTTGCTGAGGGTATGGATTTCACCCAAAGTGTGAAATGGGTTATGATTTGATGTTTTTCTTTAGGCATTCCTAGAGTGATTCATTCTGTCTCACATTATAGATTGTTGTCTTCTCCAGGGGACATGAGACTTTCATAGAATGTGCAATGATGTTTGCTACAGCTGCTCACTCTGCTAATGTTCTTTAACTGCATCTCCTGTGCATCATTTGAATGCAGGAAGAGAGAACTTAAACTAATAGAATGTTTTTATAGATTTGTAAATTAGGAATTTTACAAAAATCTTTGATTTTAAAAATATTTGTTTATTGGATTTCTGTAAAATTGCAATTGTAGGATTTCTGATATCCAGGAGTTGTACTTCTCATTTGTCCTTCAATATGCTGTTATCAATCAATTTAAACCCATATTCAGTCCATCATCTCTCACCTTCATTAATATAATGACACATTTCAGATGTTGTTTGATTGCAAGATAATCCCAGGATGTATTAACCTTGAAGTCCAAGGTATTGATAGAAAAAAAATATTCTGAGGCAGAAGTCAGAAGAGTGCAAAAGCCCTGTAACAAGTAGTATCATATGTCAATGAACTACTGTCTCACTGGGTGACCTTGGGTGAACTAATGTCTTCTTGTGCCTCCTTCAGCCCAACTGGCAGACTTGGTGAAAACAAGAACATGCTAAAAAAAAACCCTGGGCATGACATTATACACCACATTTTTCATAGAAATTTTGTTGTAATATGATTTTGGCACAGCTAAGATGTATTTCATGCAAGATGGGCTTGTGAAGCATGGCCAAGAATGGATTAAGCAGCCTGAGAATAAATGACTCCATTCCACCTTTCGGGACATACTAGTAAATAATGTTCGTGTGTTTGCATGTATATTGTTGGAGTCAAGGTAATCAAATAGCCCCTGTCTATAATGTATTCTTCTCTCTTTGAAGAATATAGCAAATCATCTGTGACTGATTGTTACAACTCACCCCATCTAGGCCTGTAGGGGCTCCTCCTTCCCAGGGTTCTAGTGCCTCATTCACCTTTCCCCACATCACTGGCCCTCCTGATACCGTCCAGGACGGAGGGGGACCTGGGCCCTCCCTCTCTCCAGGTCTCAACCCAGGACCCTAAGGATAGGCGTCTCGAATACGCTGCCCGACCAGGGGGCTCCTGCCGCAACTCACCAGTCCCCGGGGCGGTCCTAACCCCGTCCTGGGCTGCTTCCTCCATCCCAGGCGATCCCCGTCTGCCCCACCATATCCGCCGAGGATGTAGGGGGGAGCCTCACCCTCTCTGGCGGGGCTGATCCTCGGTCATTGGTCCAGACGTCCCAATGGGCCCCTGTCTGGCTCCTCCGAGCTGAGCGCCGTTCAGTGCCCGCACGTCCTCCTCCCCCCTTGGATCCTGGTCTCGTCGGCTTTTGAAGCCGGCGGCCTTCGGAGAGGACGCCGGCGCAGGAGCCTGGGGCCGCCAGGCCCTCCCCCGGGCCCCGCGAGGAGGGCTATGGCGCATGCGCTGGCGGCAGCCGTCGAACAGTCCCGGCAGAGCCACCTTGGCTCCCCGGCAGCAGCGCCACTCGGCGCCGGAGTGCGGGGCGCGGGGTTAGCAGCCGCGATCCCCGCTGCCCCGTCACACTGATGGACAATTGTCTTTTGCTAATCTGTATAGCTAATTACCAGTGATGCTTGGGAGACAGGTTTATTTGGAAGTCTCCATGAATGCCTATTTTTCACTGGGACTGAATGGTCAAGACCCACTGGAAAACTGTTTAAAAACCCTTGGGACTTTGTATCTCAGCTCTACTTAAGGGTCATGATGGAAAGTTTGAATCACAAGATTTTTTACCTCCAAACCTGCTTGGATCCACCCTGAAATATTGGACATTGCCCTGTAACCTATAGACTAATTCTGTAAGGACTCTTTGCAAATACAAAGCTCACCATCTCAATTCTGAATCTGATCTCAGAACTGTATTCATGTCTGTATGTATATTAATTTTTAACCACTATTCTCTCTTTCCTTTTAAAAATAAATGTTAGTTTAGCTAATAAGAATTGGCTATAATCATGTATTTGGGGTGAGTGCCAAAATATCCATTGACCTGGGAAGTAATGTGTCTGGTCCTTTGAGACTGGTAGAACTTTATTAAATTTGGGTGGCAGGGACTGGATAGCTTTAAGGCAGTGGTTCCCAATCTGTGGTCCGTGGACCGCGAGGGTCTGCGAGGGCACCGCAAGGGTCCACGGAAATGTAAAAGTAAGGATGGGGCCTGATCCTTACTTTTCTTTTCCTTTTCTTCTCCCCCGCACAGCGGAGTGTGCTGAGACGTGGCTTACTTTTGATCTCATTCCCCAGACGTTAAGGGAGTGTGGGGAAAGTGCTTCATTAAAACCTAAGATCCTTAACAAATACAATCAGAAACTTATCAGCTGTCTACACTGGCCACTTGAATTTGCGCAAAAGCACTGACGTTCTAATGTAAGAAATCAGTGCTGCTTGCGCAAATACTTTGACGCTCCCGTTCGGGCAAAAGTCCTTTTGCGCAAAAGCTTTTGCACAAATGGGCCAGTGTAGAGAGGCAGCTAAGACTTTTGCGCAAAAGCAGGCTACACGGAAAAAAACCCTTTGGACACACGGAGACTCCGTAGCCACCCTGGACTTCCTAGTAACCTGAGCTCCTTAAAGCAGACGCAAGGCTGCTGAGCTCACGCGGCAGGAGACCAGCACGGACCTCTAGCCAGAGGTCTGCCACGTGGCCCCTGCTGTGCTCAGCAGCCACCCCGCAGCAGGATGGCAGCTCCGGACGATCAGCCACTCGCACCCCCAGCGCAGGAGAGCCCCAGGGGCTGAAAAAGACGGGCCCCATCCTAGTCCTCAGGGAGCTGAACAGCCTGCTGGACCTGTGGCAGGAGGAGGAGGCCCTCCATGACACCCACTCCCAACACCGCAATGCCAAGATCTTCGCCCGCATGGCCCAGGCGCTCGCTCAGCAGGGACATCCAGCCCGGACCCTCCAGCAAGTCTGGGCTAAGGTGAAGGAGCTGCACCTGGGCTACGTGCGGGTCAGCAAGGGCCAGGGGGCAGGAGCTGACACCTGCCCCAGCTACGACTGGCTCCACGCCATCCTGGGCCAGCCAGCCCCACAAGCCCCGGAGGTCCCCGTTGACAGCAGCGAGCACCCCCCCGTCACCAGGACCACCAAGGCGGGGGAAGGAGACAGCAGTGCATCGGAGGATGTGGCCAGCACTGCCACCCAGCAGGCCCCCTCCGGCAGCCCCGATGTCTCCCGCGCATCCTCAGAGGCCGGAGAAGGATCCACCAGTGAGTGTTGCACTTTGCTCTCACAAGGGCGGGGGGGGAGGGGAGAACATGTCACTCAGGCCACGTGAGCTGCACGCTGTGTAGCATTCGGCAGTAAGCAGCACATGCAACCACGTGCAGCCTGGTGACCGAGCAACAAGTGGCCGCGGCAGGCAGCTCCAGGGCACGCCTGGGACCGTGCTGCTCACACACATCCGGCGGGACCAGGGGGAAGGGTGGATGCCGGCTGGAACCAGCTAGGGCTCCAGGGACTCGGCCAGAGCCTGCACCTCCGCAAGGGTGCAGCACACAGAACGGCACACTGTCCCATGCCTGGCTGTGAAGCACAGCCAGCTGCTCCTGGGAAAACCACAGCATCACAGCCCTGTGAATGTGGCCCCCACTGAGCCCCTCGCCTACTCCCGGTGCCTTGGCTGGCTCCTCGAGGGAAGTCCCCAGTGCGGCCACACATGTCCCTGGGCTACGTGTGTGAGGGATAGTGGGAGGCAGAAGGGGGAGAAGCGCTCAGGCTACCCCTAGGGCCTACTGAGTTTTGCTGCAAGGATGGGACACTCCCCAGTCACTCTCCTGGTTCCGTCCAGGAGATATCCCACGCAATGGGGATCTGAGAGCCCAGACCACATCTGCCAGATGTGCTCCTAGGCACTGTGTGGGGATTCATCTCGCTCCCTGTCAAACACCAGTGATTAGCCCAAAGCCTCACAGCCTCCACCGACAGGGAGTTCCACAGGTTAACGCAACACAAGCGCCCTCCCACCCTCCACAGGGCCAGGACACAGACTGGTGGTTACAATACATGGAGGAGGACCCTATTCCAGGGGCAGTCCTCTTTGCAAACATACAACACGGAGGGCGGGAGGGAACCGAGTGGGCCCAAGCCACACTACTGTGGTGTCACCTGGGCTCAG
>CM057848.1:92740840-92757403 GCA_030068395.1 Apalone spinifera
AGGTCCTAAAGCACGGAGCAGGAGACAAACGGCTGTCCGGCGAGACCCCTTTAAACACGTGTCTGAAAAGAGCTCCGGCCCTCACCCCCAGAAAGGGCTGGTGCCCTTTTGCCCTCTTCAAAATGGTTCCGGGCTTCTGCTTTTGCGCAAAAGCGTGCCACCAATGTAGACGCGCTTTTGCGCAAAAGGACATCATTATAACGATAACTCCGTGCCAGTCTAGATGCTCTTTTCCGCAAATACTTTTAATGGAAAAACTTTTCCGTTAAAAGCATTTGCAGAAAATCATGGCAGTCTAGACGTAGCCTAGAGGTATATCCCAGGTGATTTTGTGACTTATGTCAACTTTTTGTTCAAACAATGGTGTTTAAGAGAACAATATAGAGAGAGACTAGTTACTTGCACTAGTTTAGAGATGGTAATTCAGAAGGGCAGGTCTTCGGGTGGAAGGGGCAGAGCTGGGGAAAACAGCCCTCAGGGATGCCCAAACTGTACAACACCACTTTCCCCAGGCAGCCCTCAGAGCTTCCTGGAGTACACCACCCAGTGCTCTAGTAGCAATTTAAAGGGCCCGAGGCTCCAGTTGCTGCCGGGAGCCTGGGCCCTTTTTGTATTGCTGGGACCCAGGCAGTTGCCCTCTTTGCTTCCTACCTCCTTTCCCCCCACCGGTGGGACTGCACACCACAACCAAGATTTGGCACCATTGTGCTAACTGTTGTTCATATACCTAGCAAGGCAGTCTCTGAACTGAAAAGCTTATAGTCTAAATCAGTGTTTCTCAAAGTGGTCCATGAAACAACTCTGGAGATACATCTACACGGTGGTACTATTTTAGGATAACATCCATTATCCCAAAATAGCTTTCTACGCATCTCAACAGGAAGCCCATTATTTCAAAATACATTTGAAATATCAGGCTTGTTATTCCAACGTCCCATAAACCTCATTGCACAAGGATTAAGGGACTCATCGGAATAGCACTATATTTTGAAATCTGCTGCTGTGTAGACAGCACCAAATTTTGAAATAGGGTATCTTGAAATAAGCCCTGCAATTTGTGTAGCTCCAATTGTGTAGTTTATTTTGAGCTACGTGCAACAGTGTAGGTGTACCCTGGGAAACCTGCTTCTGGCCACTCTGGAATGTTTATTTACCGGCTCCATGGCCACAGAGCCTCGCGGCTCCCATTGGCTCTGGTTTGCCGTTTGCAGCCAGAAAGACCTGTGGAAAGCAGTGTCCTGGCCCACACTGCTTTCCATAGCTCCCCTTGGCTGCAAACGGCTCCGTGGCTACGGTGACGATAAATAAACAAACCAAAGGGGTCAGTTAGCAGGTTTCACATAGTGGTTTCACAGACCGCTTTTAGAAACATGGGTCTAAATAGACAAAAGAGGCTAATGGTGGGAGAAAGACAATTTATGGGTGTGGAACTGAGACATAGAGTGAAGAGCCTGGTCCAAAGTTCATTAAAGCCAATGGGATTCTTTCCATTGAATCAGTAGGTTTTGGATCAGGCTCTTAATCACACAATCTTTAGAAGAGCTAGGAATTGGACCCAAATCAAGTGTCCATCAAGTACCTTACCCAAAAAGGCTATAAAACCCACTTGTTTGTTTACACAACAAAGCTCTACATGTCCTTGCCTATCAGACCCAGATTGAACCTATCTAGCACTGATAACAATAACAGGGAAGATACTGCAGCACTGATTTCAGCACTGGAGGTACAAGATAGTGGGAACACACTTGGCTTGTTAATGCACTCTGAAGCACCTTAAACCAATTGTTAAAGCATATGTTTAACCTGTAATGTAAAAGAATATTTTAAAAAGTTAACTAGTTTCCCATTTGTTTGTCTTAACTATAGAGTGGTCAAAATTTTTCAGCTGAAATATTTCCCCAATAAAATATGGGTTTTTTTGTTGAAAATTTAAAAAATGTAAAGCAAAATTTAAATCTTGGAAAGTCAAAAATGTCAATTATTCCCATTTCAAAATATTCACTTAAAAATTTCAAAACTTTTCATTCTGAATTTTTTTCAGCATTTCAACATTTCATCCTCTTTTTTGTAACAAAAGCAAGTGTTCGCTGATTAGAATTTCCCCAAGATGGAAATTCTATTATCTGAATAGCTCTGCTTAACAAATCTACTTCACAGTCAAATGTTGCTGATTAGAATATATAGCCAAATAAGTGCTGGTTGATTTCTGTGGCGTTTCTCACTATGTGGATATGTCTACACTACAGGGTTTTTGCGCAAAAACAGCTGGTTTTGCACAAAAACTTGCAGAATGTCTACACCTCAAGCGTGTTTTTGCACAAGTAAATTTACAGTAAATCAAAAGAACAGAGGGGTTTTTGTGGTGTAGGTATGACAGTTAAGTCTTTCTACAAAGAATAACTCCTTTTTGTGCAAGAGTTCTTGAGCAAAAAGGTGTGTGTGGATGGGTAACAGGGGTTTTTTGTGCAAAAAGAGCCAATCGAAAAAAGCACAGGTGCTCTGCTGGCTATTCTGTGAATAGCAATTAGAGCTTTCTTTCAAGAAAGCATCCATGCAGTCTGGACACTCTCTTGTAGTGTGGACACGCTCTAGCACAAGAAGGTTTTGCAGAAGATCTCTTCCGGAAAAAGCTTCATGCACAAGAAGCCTGCTGTGTAGACATAGTTTGCACTTCTGTGACAGTAGAATCAAATCCATACTGGAAGGTGCTTTGTTGTTTTTAGGAGAGAACAAGAGCATTGATCTCCCAGAGCACTAATGCAATGTTATTTGGCCTTTCAAACTTTTGCAGCACGAGGATCTGTGGATCAAATAAGGTTATGGAACATATGTCAAGATTCTTCAAGTAATATGATGCCCCAAAAAGATAGCTGTGAAAGAAAGAATGCTGCCTTGTTTATTCATTTTTGTTTTCCCCCTTCTCCATTAAAAATTCCATTATTTTTCAAGTAATTTTGTTTTCAGTTAAGTCAATGGTATTTGAATAATTCTCATTGAACTGCTCTGGCATTCCTTCCACACTAATCAAAATGTACGAGAGTACACATGGTGTCATCCTACTTATTCTTTGGCCTCAGCAGCTTGATCTATGGACTACAACAGACCTTTCACAGAGAAAAAGGAGCTTTATGATTTGAATCCTTCTGAGGAGTTTTCTAGATTCATCCATGAATTATTTTTATTGCCATGGAGATCCCCTTTCAGCAGTTGCAGCTATAGCTGAGGGTTGTACTTGGCTGCAGCTCAGTTCATTCCTCTAAATTTTCCTCACCTACACCTGACCTGATATACTGGAGAAGAAGAGTGTTTGGGTTACTGAGACCAACTGAGAAAAGACAAACGAAACACAACGGCCTTTATGCCTAACCTCAGACTTTCAAGCTGCACATGTGTCACTTCAGGGCCAGGGATGTGGTGCTATTTTGGGATCATGTCATCCTACCCATCATACAGCAGCTGGAACATTAGCTCAGCAGCCACATCACCCTAGAAAAGGGGACAGGTACCAAAGGGGAAGGAGCAATAGCCTCACTTTCACCTTGCTTCTTTCCAGGTGCCAAAACACTCTGACCACTGGTCTACACTAGGGGATAAGTTTGAAATAAGATACACAATTTCAACTATGTTAATTGTGTAGCTTAAGTTGAAGTATCTTAAGTTGAATTTTGGCGCTGCCACACTGCAGGAAATTGAAGGGCGCACACTCTCCCTTTGATTTCCTTTGTTCCTCATAGAATCAGGACTGCCGGCATGGTCAGGAGCACCTTCTCAATTCGAATTAGCATGTCTTCACTAGACCTGCTAATTCAAAAACTAGAAGATCAACAGCGGCAGCTTCAATAGTCTCTATAGTGTAGACATGGCCACAGAGTACAAAGATGGAACACGGATTACACTCCTCAAGGGGATTCTTAAACACTGGCATGAAAATGGATAGAAGTTATGTGTGCTCTTTCCTCTGTGCACACACAAGAGTGGCCTGAATCAGGTACCACAAACAGCAGGATTAAATCAACATCTGCGTTAGCAAGTAAAAACAATTCTCACATTATAACCCTTATTTACAGGAGATGGTTGAAGAATGTGTTAATTAAATGTCGAATCCATTTTTTTAGGGATAGTAAGGTCTTGTAGATTGGGCATTAGGAGACCTAGGTTTCATTCATGGCTTTGCCTCCCCTCCCTCCCCCTTTGTGAGCATGAACAAGTCATTTCAGTTTTCTGTAGCATAGTTTCCCCTTTCACCCTATGTTTTTCATCTGGTTAGATTGTAAACTCATTGGGACTGCCCTCTAATTATGTGTATATCCAGGGTTTAGTGATTGGGTTCCTCATCTCAGGCCTCTGGCTGCCACTGTAAATCTAATAATAAATGAAGTTTGGGAATGTATATACGTTTTATCTTGTGTCTCTCTGAGGTTCACTGCTATGTACAGTTCTGTTTTGTTAAACACTAACTGCCAGTGCCATAAAGAAAAGGACACTGAGAGGAAAGGGAATTTATTTTGACTCTGCAATCTATTGTGTCCTTCCAGCAAACCTGTGATGGGCTAATCTTTCATAAAGTACCAGTCTGGCTAAAGCATGATCTTGTTCTTGTACTAACTAATGGTATGCTCTATAATTATATTTCACCAACCTGCAAAAACTGTGAACTTCTGGACTGCAATGCCATTCTTACTATCAAGCCACAGACAGTCCCCTCTCCAGTTTATCACTCAGACAAAATAAACTTAGTGATAATGGTCACTTACACATTACACAACATATTCAGGTTGCTTTTAATCCTAAATTAATTACATCAGTCACATACCCCCAAATTAATTGGTAGCCTAGATCTCACACCAAAGACAATGCCTGTAGACAATCCACCAATACACTATCTATAGGTTTTGTGACAGACCCTGGGCAGCTGGCTACAGTAGCTTGATTGAGAGCAAATATACAGGAAACTGGGTGTATTGTTTTGCGTTCCCTGAGTGAACTGGCCAGGCATGGCTACCACATAATCAAGGCAGGCAGGTAGGCATTTGGGGCCAATTAAGAGTTGCCTAAAGCAGCAAGACAATTGGGGCATCTGCAGCCAATTAAGGCCTGTTGGGGCCAGTTTAAAAGTGCAGGAGGCGGCCAAGGACTGAGAGTGAGGATGTGCACCGAGAGAGCTAAGGATTGAGAGTGTGGTAGAGTGCTGTGGTGGAGTAGGAAGGATTTCTCAGGTACTGACGAAAAGGTACTGGGAGGAATCATTTATGGAAGTGGCCCAGGGAAAGGCTGCAAAGGAGCGAAGGAAATGCTGCCATTTGCCACTGCCTTAGGGTCCCTCGGCTGGAACCTGGAGTAGTGGGTGGACCCAGGTTCCCCATTTCTTCCGACATCACTACAGTTTGCCCCTGAGAGAGCCGAGCAGGACTATGGACGGGGTTTACCCCAAACTATGGACTAGCCTATGACAAGTATGGCTCAGTAGCCTGTGACCTTTGACTCCAGTAAAGGGCCAGAGGCTGGAGTGGGGGGGAGGGGAGTCACAGTGAGCCTTTGAGGTAAACACTAACTGCCAGGAAGTGCAGGTCATTAGGGCATGGACAGAGCTCTGCCACAGTTTATTAACTAAGAAAAAGGTTAAAGCAATCAACCCTATATTCACAAATAAATTACTATCCGCCATATAAGAAGCCATACACGGGACCTGCAGACAGAGGGCCAGGATGGACGTTTCCATCCTTGGAGTACACAGCCTAGTACAGCCTTGAACCCTGCAAACACAAACACCAGATAGCCCTTATCAGCCACAGCCCATGCAGTTGAGCTCGGAACGTAGTGAGGAATAAATTACGTCAACCTAGATTTCAACTTCATCTTCTCATGATGCCATCTTGCTAAGAGTGGCATGGGGCCAGTATGCACACACCCGGTAAACAATTGTGATATAAATAGTGTGGAGAGTCCCGTGCCTGGTGAGTTTCACCAGGGACCTAGACCTTGGACAGTGCCCTGGATTCCATCCCCCCACCACCATCACCACTCAGCAGGAGCCATGTCAACCACAGCCCTTGAAGCGAGGATCAGGGCTGGGATTCCCCACAGTACATGGGGCATAAGCATTCCAAGTGCCTTTTATTCTTATATTAATTGCTCTGTAGCACTTGCTGATGTGCACTCTGTAATAGCTGGATAACAACAATTCAGCAACATTAACTCTGTAGTAGCAGTGACATAGTGAGACTAACAAACTCTCCCTACTCGACTCTGTGTTGAAGCAAATCCATAATCCTGTTTGTCCATGGCCCTATGAGGTGACACAAATCAGTGGTCTGCATGTAGTCCACTGGGTTTCTACCTGTGTCCTAGGCACCCTACTCCCCTCTTGAGCACTGGGGCACTGGACCTCCTTGCTTCCTATTCCTCCTCCTCCCTCCCAAAGCTTTCAGAGTGCCATTAATCTGTTGATTTGCACTCTGTTCCTGCTCCTGGCCCACCGTCCCAGAGCTTGAAGGCTGTGAATCAGCTGTTTGCAGTATTTGAGCTCTGGGAGGGAGAGGGAGGAGTGGGGACAGAGCATGAATCAGCAAATTCATGGTGCTCTGAAAATGATGGGAGTGATAGGGAAGAGTAGGAAGTGAGGGGCTCTAGTGCCCCAGTGCGTGAGAAGTAAGAGAGAAGGGGGCAGAGAGCAGGTGTGCAGAATTCATGTGGAACCCCAGTGGACCATGGGCTGCAGGTTGCTCACCATTGGCAATCATGCAACCCACTGAGACATTAAAGGGCCATTCATGTCATCCACTCACGTTTTGGTTGCCTATCGCTGATCTAAATCCTAAGAGAGACAGCGTTGTAGTGATCTATCAATTCAAAGTGTTTTTCAGCAGTGCCTCGGGAGGTTGCTCCAAGGGCTTTCTGGCTTTAGTTTAGTGTCTCTGGCCCTTCTGAGTTCCAACAGCCAAAAAGATGCATTTTCTTCTTGTCGGGGATTTTTTTTCCCCTTCCTCCCAGAGTTCAGGATGATGGGATGAGTTCATATAAACATTTCTTCTTCATAGGTAGGGGGCAGCAATCAACAATTTTTTTGTTTTCTTGATGTCATACAATGCTTACTCTAGAGAGAAGGGGATGAGATGTCTCTCTCTCTCTCTCTCTCTTTTTTAGCAAAAGAGTGAGAACTGCTCTCCCCCTACTACCCTCAGCCTTAATTTAACTCCTGACTGGCCAAAACTTGTATTACTTTAGCTTCTAGTAGTAGTAATAACAACATCTGGATGTACTGACTTTTAAAATGGGGGGGAAAAGTGCTTATCTACAAGTTTTGATTAATGTATTCACCTTTGTGACTCAGCATATGATAGAAGACGGGCAATGAGGAGGAACACTAGCATATACCAAGCTATATTCATGCCATATCAGCATCCTTCATACTCACTACTGCTAAAGATGATACTTTTAAAAACAAACCAACAAAATCCCTCTACCCCTCCAAAGCAATTGCCTTAGGAGCTTTTGTGCTAACAACCTGTTATTGATTGTTGCGCATCAGCTTTCAATGCATGCATTTTACAAGTTAGGGAGGATCAAATCTGCCTGCCTATTTGAGTGATGTACTGAAATACTAGAAAACAATTCAACAACTCTGAGAACAAAGGTTGTAAGTACAAAAGTACTCAGTCTATTATCAAATTTAATAATATAAAATTATTAAATATTGATTTAATAATATTATCAAATTTAATATCAGCTTTATTTCAAATTGGATAACAATGACTGCTGGGTGATTTTTCCAAACATAGTCTCTTTCCTTTTAATATTTGCTAGCCATTGTAATAAGTCTTTTACATCTCAGTACATTGTTATATATTGCCTATCTTTAAAGGCTAATATTTAGAGATTCAGCACATAGAAAACAAAAGTCATAATAGATACATAGCAAAATATACCACATCAGTTTCAGAGAGGTAACATAAGGTGGGTTTATTTGTTTGTAAATTCCTTGGCAATTCTAAGGTAAAATGAATTTTTGTAGAATTTCTGTCCAAACTTGAGGAGTAGGTAAATCTTTACAATTCAAGCCCACTTTCTCTCTGGGATAGTGGGAACAGTTCCTGATAATTACGAATGGACTAAAATACTGAACTGTATTTCATCTTACATTTGAATTCTGTTTTTATAATTTTATTACATGAAATCCACAAAGGTACAGATCTACTTCTAAATGCCTTTGAAAGCAAACGGATTAAAATTAAATCAGAGCATCTGCCATGGCAGGAATGCCATTGGGCACTGGCAGAAACAAACTAACAGGGGTGGCAAAAAGAATCCCTTTGTCAAACAGTACTCAAAGAGAGAAAAACTTATGGGACTTAATAACAACAACAACAAAAAGGACATGCAAAGAGTGACAGATGTGATGGAGCCTGGTTCATGCCTAATGTGACAGCTGATGGCACAGGAAGGATTCAGAAATCTGGCTAGCAAGTTTTATTTCAGATGGATGGCCACCTCAGTAAGGCTGAGATGTTAAAACAAGACATTCTCTGCTGCAAATTAAAGCTATAAAAACATAACATTAACAAACCAGTGATAAAATAAATAATCTATAAAGATATTCAAAATGTTTGTGGAATAAAACAAAGCTTTCTTGTGATATTTCTCAAGAGTTTTCTGGCCTAATTTTGCCCATGTAAGAAGTGTGAATTTGATTCTTATAGGAATACAGGATCTTTCGAAAAAGGTTTGTTTGGGTTTTTTTCAAAATAACCGCATCTAGACGGTGGTTTCACTTTTGAAAAGCCCTTTTTCAAAAGAACGCACAGCCTCCATTATGCAAATGAAGAGCAGGAAATTCAAATCCCAGCTTCATTTGCAATTTTGATCTGTCTAATTTACATCCCTCTTTCAAAATAGGGATGTAGTCTAGACATGCCCTAAGTGTTTATCTTAAACCAATTCAAGATCAGCCAACTTTACCCAAGTTTTACTCAATTTGAGATAAGAAATCATGCAGAAGCCAGCTAATTTAATATAGTTTGCATCTGGAAGCCGAAATGATCCCTGACACAATTAAAACCTAGCCTGGGTTTGCCAGAAGTTTGTTATAGGTCTTGTTAAAAATGGCAATACTATGGCAACTGATTCTAATCCCACTTAAATTGGTTTTACACTGACAGAACTCCACTGCAGTCACTAGAGCTATTCCTCTGTGCCTCTGTAACTAAAAACAAAAGGAGCCCCATGATTTTAGGGGTGAGGTGTATTTTTTTTTCGCAGTAGCTGTCTCTCTGATTTGCAGATCCCTGGCAACTCTTGGTTTGATATCTACTGATGGTGCCTTTGAAATTGATCTATCACAGGAATTATCAGACTTCATTGTACTGCAACCCCCTTTTGCTTACTACATGACCCCAGGAGGTGGGACTGAAGCTTGATCACACCTAAACTCCATGGCACAGGTGGCAGGGAGCAAAGCCCAAGCCCCAGCACCCTGAGCAAGAGCGCCAACCCTGGCGATGCCATTAATATGGGATTATCAGTCACTGTGGGGTTGTGACCCACAGTTTAAGAACTACTGATGATCAAGTCAGTCTATGGTCATATGGCAGCTTTAAACTCTCCTCTGTTGCAACAAAAATGAAAATTAAACCAAAATAAACTACCATGCCTTTAAAAAAGAAACCCTAACTCCGTCTTCAGAGGAGTAAAATGAAAATGTTAGTTTCCCTTATTAATAAAATAGATGAATAGCTAAATGCAATTTTTGTTTTATTTTAATCCACCTATTAACATTGTTCAATACTTTCTGGGGTATAAGCTCCATATAACACTAGCTTTCAGGTCAAGTGGTAACATTTGCTGGAAAACTTTCTTCTAAAACATCCTATGCTCTTCTGAGCCTTCCCTTTGTCTCTATGTGTAGCTAACTGCCAATGATATATGGTATTATTGGCTACATAGGAATTGTCTAAATACATTGCTTTTGAAGATACTTACAAAGTTCTCCAGAGCCATTTACTGCTTGTAGTTGAAGATTCATGAGCTGTCATGTTGTTCAGACCTCTCCCTTTTTTCAGGATATACTAGGCAACAGTATACTTGTAGCCACAGCTGATGTTTCCATGGAAGTAAGCCAGCTTTATAATAGTCAGGTGCTAAATATTAGGTATAATACATAGATAGCCAAAATGAAATTGAAGATTACAGGAAGTTAATAACTTTTGCATAGGAAAACATAGGGAAATCTCTCTAGACATTACATGAGATTTGTGTGCTAAGTATTAAATAAACACATTCACTAGAAAGTGGTTATCTGTTCCGGATCCATTATTTGATATGATCAAAGCAAAATTAGTGAAGCAGTAGGGTTGACAACTTTCTGATTACAAGAACAGCCTTGTCCTGCCCCTGCCATGAGGCCTTGCCCCTGCCTCACCCTCCCTTATCATCACTCACTCTGCCTCCTTGCCTTTGCTCATTTTCAGCAGGTTGAGGTAGAGGGTATAATGGATAGAGGGGGGTGGACTCTGGGATGCAGCCAGGTACGAGGGGTTTGGAATGCAGGAGGGAGCTCTGGACTGCAGGGTAGGGTGAAGGGCTTAGAGTGTGAGAGGGGACTCTGGGCCAGGGCAGGTTGGGGTGCAGGAAGGGGTAAGTGCATAGGTTGTGGGTGAGTCATGGGCTCAGGGACACTAGCCCCTGGCCCTCCACTTCCACATGAGGCCTTGCGCCTCTTGTTCCTCTCCACTCCTCTGCCAAAGCCAAGACATCCTACTCCAGCCTTGGGCCACTGGAGTAGCTCCAGCCTCAGAGCACCATGTGGCATGGCCCCAGCCAACCAGCAGCAAGTAGCAAGGATGCTCAGGGCAGACCATGAGCAGGGCCATGCTGGGCTTTTTTGGGGGGGCATAGCCTTCCTAAGCCTATAATACCTGCTGCCCATAGGAGAGGACTCCAACTTTCTAATCAAACAAAACTGAACACCCCTGTCCCTTGTCAGATGCCCCGCCCCTACTTACTTCATCTGTTATGCTTAAAAGAAGCACACAGGATCTTTTTCATGGGGATAAGACAACACACTGCATTTATTAATAATTTAACAAAGTAACATATGCATGTGCACACACATACACACACACACACCCTGCTGATGGAATAGTTACCAGTCTATTGCTCGGCCCAACCTATTGGCCAGATAGGTCAGGTTCAAGGAAGGAGCTGGATTCTTGTCAGTCCGGACTAGTGTTCCATGGTCTTAGCAGGACAGAACCCGAAGAATCATGCAAAACACCCCATCCTTTACAGGATTTTCCTTACATGCAAGTCTATGCATTTTGCCTTGACAGGCCATAATCAGTCATTCAGCATCACAATCAGTTTTTCTCCCACATATGTTTATCTGGCAGTTGTTCTCTCAGTCATCTGATATCAAAGTGCTGACGACCCCTCCTGAGTGTTGTCTTCTGGCGAAACTTGTTATTGGTTCCCTATCATGGGATGTAGATGCAGGCTGTGGGAGGAGGTTCAGGCCTGGACCCCTAGTGTTGGAGTAAAAGTTTTATATCTTTTTATATTTACATTTTAGGTTTAATAATGTAGTAATGTGAGGTAACACATTTAACATTTTATAAATTAAGCCCTTTAGTTAAATATACATTTCTTTGTTTTAAAGTTTAGCGAGTTTAGTAAGTAAAGAGACAGAGTTTTGGTAATGTGTCTATATTAATGAGATTAGAGGAATGCTGAAGGCTGGAGAGTTAATTGTTTGATTTACAATGGCTTTTGCTTTGTCCAATATGAGACACTGTTGTTTATGCTTTTCTTTGAAGGTCCTTGTAAAGATTGTTTATGTGTGAAAGTGTTATGTATGTGTCAAGATAAAGGTGTGAAGATTATCCTCAGAGCCAGATGGCCAAGAAAGGAGGGGTGAAGCATGGGTGAAGACAGACTTGTTGGCGTCAGAGGATCAGATTAGCAGAGTGACGACTCTAAAGTGGAGCTAGCACCCCCAAAAGACAATTGATTACAGGATGACCTCTCGGAGATGTTTGAAATGTCAACATGAAAAGATAAAAGTAACTGGCCACAGACTGGCACAGCGAAATCCAGACTTCAACAGGGAAAGAGAATTATAAAAACAGGGTGCCTTGCTATGGGACTTTGGGTTTGTCTTGCCACCAACTCCAGGCGAGCATCAGATCGCAACTGACAAAGCCCAGCTCTCCCTTTGTGATTGATCTGGCTGGCCACTAGATTGATCCAGACTCTGGACTGGTAATTATAACATCATCAGGCAGGACTGTGTATGGTGTTTGTGTGTGTCACTGACTGAAAAGCATATGCTACTGTTGTATTCTCAATAAATGCGGTGTACTGCCTTTTCCCCTATAAAAGATCTTGTGTGCTTTGTTTAAGCATAACACTAGGAGGGTGTTAGGATGTGGGAGAGGTGCATGGTCCAGTGGGTGCTTGGGTTCAGGAGTGTGCTCAGGGTTGGGTCTGGAGTTGCGGTATGACCCCTGGGAGGGAGCTAAGATGCAGGAAGGGGTTCTGACCTGGGGCAGGAGGCTAAGATGTATGAAGGCAATTAGGGCTCAGACTCCAGCCAGGCAGTGCTTACTTCAGGCAGCTCCCAATCAGCAGTGCAGCAAGGCTAAGGTAGGCTCCTTGCGTACCTGCCCTGGTTCCGCTTGGCTCCTGGAAGCAGCACATACAGTAGGCCTGGGTAAAATATGGCCCGTGGGCAGGATCCGGCCTGCCAAGCCACCGGATCTGGCACACAGAGGCAGCGGGGAGTGCCAGGCAGGCTCCCCTGCTTGCCCCGTGCGCCGGGCAGAAAAGCAGCTGCAGGGCTTCCTTTCAGTTTTGAAACTGGAGGGGAGGGGGGAAGTTTTAAGAGCCGCGCCACCCCCAGCACATTCCCATTGTCTGGTTTCTGGCAGAAACGGGACAATGGGAGCTGCTTGTTAGAACAACATGCAGATAAGAAGAATCACATCCCCTCTTCTGGGCTCAGTTATTCAGGAAGCTCATGGCCAAGCAAGCTGTCTGTCTGTCTGGGAAACATTTTAAGCTCTGCAGGCAGGCAGGCTAGTTTGGCAGCTGGCCAAGTAAATCTCTTGGCCACAGTCTGCTTCTGGCACCCCAGCCCTTTCCTGTCCCAACTCTTTGCCCACCCACTCAACATACCCAAACCCTCTGTCTCCTCTTGCACCTACGCCCCCTCCTAGATCTGGCACCCCAGTCTCTTGCCCCAGATCACAATCCCCTCCTACACTAGGTCACATCCCAAACCCCTGCACTCCAGTCCCTTGCCCTAGATTACAACTGCCTGCTTCATCCCAACTCCCTCCCAGACGCCAGTCTCCCTGCTGCACCACAGTCCCTTACCCCAAGCTCCCTTCTGTACCCAACCTCCATCCCAGATCCTGCATCTCCATTAATATCCTGGAAGAGTGTGGCCCTCGACCACTTTCCAAAATCTTGGAATGGCCCTCCACCAAAAAATATTACCCACCCCTAATATACAGAGTGGCCAGGGGATTCTACACATTGCCAGTGTCCGCAGGTGGCACCCCCACAGCTTCTTGATCTTACTGCCACCTAGGGACTGCAGGGGACATGCCAGTCACTTTTGGGAATTGTGTGGAGCCAGGACAAGCAGGGAGCCTGCTTAGCTTCACTGTGCCTCCAACTGGACTTTTAATGGCCTGTCAGTGTTTCTGACTGGGCGTTTCCTTTGAAAACCAAATGCTGGGAAACCTTAGCTCTAGTGTTGGAGGTGCACGCAGCTGGCTCTGCACACTCCCCTCACCTGCATACTCTGTCTCACAGCTCCCATTGGCTGTGGTTTCCAGCCAATGGGCGCTGCAACACACAAAGCTGGAGTCATCAGGGTATTCCAGTAGAAAACCAGATACCTGGCAATCCTATGAAGCAATGAGAAATGCAATTACCTGAGTCCTGCAAATGTTATTGAGTGGGGATAAGAGAGTTTTAATTGAATATTTTTTTCTTCCGTAACATTCTCATGTAAACAGGTCAGATAAGCTTAACAACGTTGACTGAAGGGGCAGTAAATCAATAATGGCTGATTGATGTCCTTGAAAAATGAGTAACTTCTTACCCTACTGTGAAGTATAGATACATCTGCCTGTTTCAGAGTTTCCTGATTTTGAATGTTGTATATCAGTTTAGACATTTCTCTTATGCATATAGCTAATGTAACACCAATATTTAAAAAGGGCTCTAGAGATGATCCCAGCAATTACAGACTAGTAAGTATAACATCAGTACCGAGCAAATTAGTTGAAACATGGAATCATAGAGCTGGAATAGACATCAGGGACATCAAGTCCAGCCCTCTGCTCTAGGCAGGAACAATCCCAACTAAATCAACCCAGCCAGGGCTTTGTCAAGCCGAGACTTATACACCTTAAACACCATTACCTAGGGATGGAAACTCCACTACTTCCCTAGGTAACCCCATTCCAGTGCTTAACCACTCTCCTAGTGAAATAGTTTTTCCTAATATCCAACCTGGATCTCTCCCTCCACAACTTGAGACCATTGCTCCTTGTTCTTCCATCCATCAGTACTATGAACAGCCTTTTTCCATCCTCTTTGGAACCTCCCTTCAAGAAGTTAAAGGATGCTATCAAATCCTGTCTTCCCCCCCGCACCCCCACTCTTCACTTCTGCCGACTAAACAGACCCAATTCCCTCGGCATCTCCTCGTAGGTCATATGCTCCAGCCCCCTAATCATTTTGGTTGCCCTCTGCTAGACCCTCTCCAATGCGTCCACATCCTTTTTGTCATGGGGGGGGGGGGCAGAACTGGACACAATACTCCAGATGTGGCCTCACCAAAGCCAAATAAAGGGGAATAATCACATCTCTGGATCTGCTGGCAATGCTCCTCTTAATGCACCCTAATATGCCTAATATGTATTCTTGGCTGCAAGGGCACACTGTTGACTCATATCCAACTTATTATCTACTGTAACCCCCAGGTCCTTTTCTGCAGAACTACTACTCAGCTGGTTGGTCCCCAGCCTGTAACAATGCTTGGGATTCTTCCGTCCCAAATGCAGGACTCTGCACTTGTCCTTGTTGAACCTCATCAGATTTCTTGTGGCCCAATCCTCCAATTTGTCTAAGTCACTCTGGACCCTATCTCTGCCCTCAAGCATATCTACCTCTCCCTCTAGCTTAGTGTCATCTGCAAACTGGTTGAGGGTACGATCCATCCCCTTATCCAGGTCATTAATAAAGATATTGAACAAAACCGGTCCTAGAACCGAACCTTGGGGCACGCCGCTAGAAACCGACCGCCATCCTGACACCGAGCTGTTGCTCACTACCCGCTGGGCCCAGACTTCTAGCCAGCTTTCTATCCATCTTACAGTCCATTTATCCAATCCACATTCCCTTAACTTGCTGGCAGGAATATTGTGGGAGACCGTATCAAAAGCCTTGCTAAAATCAAGGTATATCACATCCACTGACTTTCCCATGTCCACAGAGCCAGTTACCTCATCATAGAAGCTAATCAGATTGGTCAGTCATGACTTACCCTTTGTGAATTAATGCTGACTATTCCTGATCACTATTCCTGATCCTTAAGGATCCCTTTCATGATTTTTCCAGGAACCGAGGTAAGACTGTCCGGCCTATAGTTCCCTGGATCGTCCTTCTTCCCTTTTTTGAAGATGGGCACTACATTTGCCTTTTTCCAATCATCTGGGCTTTCTCCCAGTCTCCACGACTTTTCAAAGATAATGGCCAAAGGCTCCTCAATGACATTTGCCAACTCCCTCAGTACCCTCGGATGCATTAAGTCCAGACCCATGAATTTGTGTACATTTAGCTTTTCTAAATAGTTCCTAACCTGTTCTTTACCCACCAAGGGCTGTCCATCTTCATCCCATCTTGCGTCACTTAGCGCATTAGTCTGGGAGCCGACCTTGTCCATGAATACAAAAGCAAAGAAAGCATTGAGTACTTCAGCTTTTCCCACATCATCTGTCACTAGGTTACCTCCTTCATCCAGTAGAGGCCCCACACCCTCTCGGATCACCTTCTTCTTGTTAACATGCCTGTAGAAACCTTTCTTGTTAGCCTTCACATCCTTTGCCAGTCGCAATTCCAATTGCACTTCCGCCTTCCTTATAAGCCCCTGGCATTCTCGAACTATACATTTGTACCCCTCCCTGGTCATTTTCACTTTTTGTAAGCTTCCTTTTTGTGCTTAAGTTCACCAAGGATTTCCCCTGTTAGCCAATCTGGTCTCCTACCAGGTTTGCCTCTCTTGCTACACATTGGGATGGTTTCTTTCTGTGCCTTCAATAAGGCTTCTTTAAAATACTGCCAGCTCTATTGAAACAATAGTAAAAAATAAAAGTGTCAGACACATAGAACAACATAATTTGTTGGGCAAAAGTCAACATCGTTTCTGTAAAGGGAAATCATGTCTTATTAATCTATTAGAGTTCTTTGAAGGGGTCAACAAACATGTGGACAAGGGAGATACAGTAGATATAGTGTACTTAGCTTTCCAGAAAGCCTTTGACAAGGTCCCTCACC
>CM057848.1:92780248-92795199 GCA_030068395.1 Apalone spinifera
CGTTAAAAGTATTTCCGCAAAATCATGCCAGTCTAGACGTAGCCTTAGAGTCTATGAGTCTATGAGGCTTGATCGCTGGAAAAAAAGATACAGGTTAAGGCAGCTCAGTATATGTGGCGAAAACTTATCGGCAAATCTGGAAGGGTTTCTGAAATTTGAAGCAAATTTTCATTCTCATCGACAGTGAAGGATTATCAAGTGAGCAGCTATATAAATGTGATGAGACAGGCTTAAACTATAAAATGCTGCCTTCAAAAACTCTAGCTTCCCGGGCTGAAGCTTCAGCTTCTGGGTATAAACGAAGTAAAGAAAGAGTGACGATTCTAGCCTGTAGTAATGCTACTGGTAACCACAAACTAAGACTCACATTTATTGGAAAGGCAAAAAAACCACGAGCTTGCAAAAACATAGCACCTACTGCTCTACCATTTTCATACAAGGATCAGAGGAATGCATGGATGGATTCAGCAATTTTCCGAGGCTGGTTTTTCAATGAATTTCTTCCTTCAGTAGAACAATTTTTGAAATAGTGAAACCTACCAAGGAAAGCAATCCTTGTCATTGATAATGCGCCATCTCATCCTCATGAGGATGAACATTAGAGTGGGGACATTAGAGTGATTTTTCTTCCTCCTAATATCGCCTCATTATGTCAGCCTATGGACCAGGGTGTGCTTGAAGCGTTAAAGAAAAAAATATCGTCGTAAGCTTTTAACTACTCTCATTGAGGCGCTAGATGATGGAAATGGTATTCTAGATAAACTAAGGACAGTGAACATAAAATATGTTATTTATTAGATCGCACAATCATGGGAAGAGATTGAACTGCAAACTCTGGCAAGATCATGGAGAAAGTTACTTTTGGAAGATGAAAACATACTAGAAATGATGCAAGAAAATTGTGATAACCTTCTACCTTTCTTACAACAAATTCCAGGCTGTGAGAAGGTGAATGATGATGATACACAGGAATGGATGGAGAAAGACAAGCAACAAGAACTGACTGACCGCGACATAATAGCTCTAGTGAATCGGGATGACAATGACAATGAAGATGAAGATACAAATGACAATGACAAAACGGAGAGAATTAGTCATAGCGAAGGGGTCAAGGCTCTCGAGGCGGCACTGGCTTACATTGAACAACAAGGGGAGGCAACTGCTAGTGATGTTATGTTATTGAGACGCTGGCATGACCTCGCTGCAAGGAAGAGCAACAAAGCTGGGAAACAAACTTCAATCACAAATTTTTTTAAACAATAACTTTAGCATTTTGCCATACTGCATACTAAATGTTCTGTACTCTATTATGTTAGTTGTTTTTTAGAATAATAAATAATAAACCTGATTTCATACCAGTTTCTATATTATCCGACATTTTCGTTAATCCGACCACCCTTCGGTCCCGTTTAAGTCAGATAATCGGGATTGTACTGTATATGCAGCTGGCAATCCATTTGGAGATGTATTGTGCCGAGACACTGTTCCCCTATGTGGCCTGGACCAAGAGATGAAAAGTCTGGCCAACTGTGTGCAAGATGGACTCTTTGGAGCAGGTATGAGGTTTAGGGAAATATGAAGGTAAGTATATGGGTTCATTTAGGTGGAAGTCGGATATGATCTTGGGGAGGAACTTGGGGTGAGGCCTGAGTATAACTTTATCCTTAGTAAACGTAGTGAAAGGTGGATCAGGCATGAGGGCTGCGATTCCGCCTACACTTCTTGCTGATGTTGTTGCCACTATGAAGGCCACCTTCATGGACAAATATTGTGGTGATGTAGTGGCTAGTGGTTCAAAGGGTGGCCTGGTGAGTGTGTCGAGAACAAAGTTCAAGTCTCAGGATTGCACCGGGGGGGCACAGGTTTGTGTGCATTGTCTGTAGGCCTGTGAGGAATTGCTTCATCATCGGATGTGCAAAGAGAGAAAAATCATCCACAGGTTCATGGAAAGTCATAACTGCCGCAAGATGGACATGGATAGAGCTGATGGAGAAACCTGCACCACTGAGGTCCATCAGGTGCCCTAGTGCAGTAAGCATGGGTGCAGAATTGGGGTGTAAATGCCGAGACGTGAACCACTACTGAAAACGTCTCCATTTGTTTTGGTAGATGCTTCTCGTGGAGGGCCATCAACTGTTCAATGGGATGTGTTTGACCCTGTCTGAACAGGTAAGTTCCTCATTTTGGAACCATGGAGAAGCCATGCTGTGAGTTTCAGAGTTTTGATATTCAGATGGCATGTCTTGCCATGGTGTTGCACTAGGAGGTGTGGCACCATGGGGAGGGGAATTGGTTGATCTATTGAAAGGTAGTACAGGTAGGGGAACCAGGGTTGTCTCAGCCAGGCAGCAGCTATCAGAATTACTGTGGCCTGGTCCGAGTGTATCTTGTTGATCATCCTGAAGAGTGGAGGGATTGGTGGAAAGGCGCAGAATAGGGGAGCTGTCCAACGAATGGTGAAGGCATCCCCTTCCAATCTCTTGCCCTGCCCTGATCAGGCAGAACCTTATGACATTTGCAGTTGAGTACTGTTGCAGAAAGGTCTATAACTAGGAATCCTCACTTGCGAAAAACTGAGAGGAGAACATTGGTGTTGATCTCCCACTCGTGGTGTTCTGAGAAGTGTCTGCTCAGTTTGTCGGCCCTCGCATTTTGTGTCCTGGCTATACATGCCACTCAGAGTTATGTGGTTCCTGATACACCAGTTCCAAAATCTGATTGCTTCTGCACATAGTGAGCATGATCAGGCATCCCCCATCAGTTGACGTATAATATAGAGGGTGTGTTGCCCATGAGGGCACGAATAGTTTTGCCCTTTATTGGGGGAGTAAGTGAGTGCATGCTTTGCAAATGGCCTGAGCTCCAGGATGTTGATATGAAGGTGCATCTCCCATTAGGACCATCTCCCCTGTACTGCCCCTGTGCCACAGTAGGTGCCCCAGCCCATAAGTGATGTATCTGCCATGATCACTACCGACGGGTCTGAGTGATGGAAGGGTATGTAGGCCAGTAAGTTAACTGGAGAAGTCCACCAGTCAAGAGATTGTAGAACTGGCGGTAGAAGTGTAAGACACTTTGCTAGGCTGTGTCAGTTTGGAATGTAGACAGTTACGAGCCAATATTCTAGGCAGCACATATGTAGTCTCACGAATAGGACTACAAAGGTTATAGCCGCCATGTATCCCAGTATTTGGAGATGTGTGCGGGATGTGGAAAAGACCAAATAAGACCCCAAATAAGGTCGCATAGCACCTTGAATCTTTGCAATTCTTTTGTGTGGGCTCTATGGTGGACTTGTGGCTATTAATAAGTATGCCAAGTAGGGAAAAGCATTCTCTGGTAGTGGTTGTCATGTTCCAGGGCTCGACAAACAATGTAATCTACTCGCCCATGGCCCAGTAGATTACACCCCAGAAGAGTCGGTGCAGAACAATCTGCGCATGTGCAGAACTGCCACTCGGCGAGCCCTGGTCATGTCTATAGTTGGTTGATGTGTGGCTGGATTCCTTCATTAAACGGTCATCGAGGTGGGGAAAGATTATGACATTTTGTATTCTGAGAAAGGCCATGACAATGGCTAGTGTCTTGGAGAACACTCAAAGGGCTGTGGAAAGACCAAACGGGAGAACCTGATATTCATAGTGATCTTGACCTACCATGCATCTAAGAAATCTTCTGTGAGCAGGATGAATGGTTACATCAAAATATGCATCCTGAAGGTCAAGGGCTGAGAACCTTTGTCCTGTGCGGGTATGATAGTTGCAAGAATCACCATTGTGATGAGGATGAACTTGTTGAGTTACCTGAGATCCAAGATTGGCCTCCAGCCCCCTGTTTTCTTGGCTGTCGGGAAATAATTGGAATAGAACCCTCTTCCCCCCTGTTCTGTGAGAACCGGTTCTACTGTCCCTAGGGTGAGTAGCTTGTGTACTTTTGCTTGTAGAAGGGGCTCATGAGATGGGTCCCTGAAGAGGGACAGGGTAGAGGGTTGGGTAGGGGGTATAGATGTAAAGGGGATTATATAGCCTGATTTGATAATCTGTAGGACCCATTTGTCCATCGTAATGTGGGCCCATTCTTGGTAGAAGGGTCTTAAGCTGTGACACTTGGATGTACTGGATCTATGGGGTGGTCGCTAAGACCCCCGACTAAGACTTCACATTTGCTGTTTGTGTGAAGTCAATTGAGCATTAGAGGACTGATTATGCTGACTCCTCCTTCTGTTGGAGCGCTACTTGGGCCTGTTGTCGTATGGTCTCTGCTGTTGTCTATAATAGTTATAGTTCTTTGGCCTTTGGTAGGGGGGTGTATTTGAATCTCTTGTTAGGTGGAGTGTGCATCCCCAGAGTGTGGAGTGTGGTACAAGAGTCCTTCATTTAATGTAGCACTTCATCTGTCTTTGTGGCAAACAGTTGGTTTCTATCAAAGGGGCAGTCCTCCATCTTAGATTGTAATTCTTTTGGTACTCCTGATTATTGTAGCCATGATGTTCTATGCATTACTATTCCCGTAGCTATGACCCTAGCTACTGCCAGCCACATCCATAGCAGCCTGGAGGGCAGTTTTTGCTATAGCTAGGCCCTCCTTGATAATAGACTGCAGGTGTGGTTTCTTATTCTCCGATGCCTGCTATCATAGTCAGTTCATGGTGACAGCAGCATAGGAGAGTGCAGAGCCCTTTCTGGAATGTGTCTGTGCACGTTGGCATGAGACAACACTGGGGAGCATGGTGAACAGGCTCCTTGTTTCAGTGATGTACCCAGCTGTGGGGACTTTTGTAAATGACGCATCTTTCGTGACGCTTTCTTATCGTCTGGTGCCGGAGTGCATTTGTGTTCAGGCTGCCCAGGAGTGGCTTGTTCAGGCAGTGCAGAGGTGCCTGAGGGAGCTGGTGGTAGCACCATATGAGGCTTTGTTGGTGCCATTGAATTAGTGGCACCAGCCAGTGCCAAGTGCTTAGGCTCTGACTCAGCTCTCCTAGCTTATGTGGTCTTGCATTTCTCCATAGTGCTGGAAACTGATGGCACTGGGGAACGGGAGGCTTTGGGCAGCACTGGCAATGAGCATACTGGGGAAACCCACAAAACTTGAGAGCCTCTACGGGGTAGTGAGGCAGCCCTGTCAATAGGCTTTTGTTGCTATGTCTCCTCAGACTTATTCCCCCCGATGGTTGTAGAAATTTCTCCCAGAGGAGATTTTTGAGCTGCATTCTGTGGTCTTTTCTGGCTCTGGCTGTCATATTTAGACAATTGGGCACTTGTGCTGCATGAGTCTCTCCAAGCATTTAATGCAGGATGCATGTCCATGCAAAATAGGCATTGAATCCCAGCATGAGTCGCATTTTTTTAAAGCATGTTATGGAAAAAAGCTGTGGCAGTGGTTTGTTTGATTTTTTTAAGTAAACATTGAAAACTATCGTTGACTGACTACAACTATGAACTATTACTAAATTAACTATGTTATTCATTTGTTTCCTGTCAGAAAAGAAAAGTACTGCTCTGACTCTGTCTTCAGCTGAGGACGGTAGAAAAGGAACTGAGGGAGGGTCATGCTGCGCGCACACTCAATAAATGGCAGCAGCGCGAGACACTGGCGTGCAGGCATGGCGCAAGAGCACTGCTGACCAAAAATCTCCCATCAGCAGTGCGAGGATGTACCGACACCTAAGTGGAGCACCCACAGGGACAGCACTCAGTGGAGAATTTGAATTTCTTAAGATCTTTTAGCACAAGAGAGCTTGAAAAAAGAAAAAAAAAACAGGAAGCAAACAATTTGGATAGCTAGCCCTTCAGTCTAGCCAGGCTCCCAGACAGACCTCTTGTTATCTTCCAGGACACAAGTATCAAATCATCGCCTTAAAAAGCTGATTATTAACAAAACAAAAAGATATACTTGATAATGAATACTTGGTTGATAGGTGTTACAGAGCAACTGAGAAAAATGCAAATTAAAACACAGAGGAAAAAATGGTATCTCTAGCACAGTTTAGAGAGTGAATGGGGAGAGGGAGGCATGGAGATTTCACACAGAGAAGTTTAATCAAACAGCAAGAATAAAGAAAAAACTCTGATCATGACTAAATATACATTTTTCATCTACTCACGATGTGCACTGATCCATTCTTCAAATCCCAGTCCATTCCCATGCCCAATATTTCTTGTAGGCATGGTAATTCTGTTTGATTATTTCATCTTTCTTCTTCCATTTGCTAGCTTAGAATGCAACCAAAGGAAGAGCAGCCAGGTTGAAATTAAATTTCAACAATCTTTCCCATTGGGGGTGCATCTAGACTGCAGGGTGGGGTTTTTTTTTTTTTTTGAAAAACAGCTGCTATTCTGAAAAAAAACTTCACCTTCGTCCACACTGCAATCATGTTCTTTTGAAAGAAAATTGAAAGAACAGAGGGGTTTTTCCAACATTGGCAAACCTTATTCTATGAGGAAGAATGCCTTTTCTGAAAGAGCTCTTTCGGAAAAAGGTGTGTGTGTGTGGACAGGGAAGAGGGAGTTCTTTCGAAAAAAGAGGCCTTCAGGAAAAACCACAGGTGCCTTCAGGAAAAAGCACAGCCACTCCATCCAAACTAATCACAGCTCTATAATTCCTGTCAGCAATTAGAGCTGCAGGCACCCTGCACAAGCTTTGTGGCAGGAAGCCGGCCCTGGAGCAGCACCCTGACCACGCAGCTCTCCCTGCCACAGGCCTGCTGACCCATGGCACAGCCACAAGCCCCCTGATGCCCTCTGGCCCTTCCAGGGAGCAGAACCAGAAGTCCCAGGACCCACCCAGGGGCACGAAATGCCTTCCTGGACCGAGCCAGAGATCCTGTCCCTCCTGGAGCTGTGGGCGAGGGGGAGGAGGAGGCCTTGAAGGATCTCAGCCTCGAAGTGCAGAAATGCAGACATTTCTGGCCCAGACGGGACACCTCCCTTGCACCCTCAACCAAGTCCGGAGCAAGGTAAAAGAGCTCCAGCAAGGGTACACCCGGGCCAGGGAGCACAGCTCTCACCCCAGGGCAGGACCCCACTACTGCCCATACTATAAAGAGTTGCACCAGATCCTGGGTGGTGGTGAGCCCTTTCCCCACCTGTACTGGTGGACACAGGCATGGAGACACCAGTGATCCCCCGGCTGGAGCTCCTGAACGAGGAGGACGACGACGACGATGACCAACTGCAGAAGGAGGAGGACACTGGCAGCATCATCACACACAGCCTGGAGCCAGTACCCCAGGTCCTTGAGATCTCCCAGGTATCATCTGATGCCGGGGAGGGATCATCAGGTGAGTGCTCTCAGTTTGTCCCACACACAGGGTATGGGAAGTGGGTACACAGGGGATGGGGTGCAATCATGGCATGCTCAGCCTGGACAGTGTGCAGCTGTCCATGCATGTGCAAGCACATGCAGCAGCAGTGTGCACTACGTGGTCTCAGGAGCCAGCCCCAGAGCACACATGGGCTGCTGCTCACAGCCTGGGGGGAGGCCCCCACACACGTTCAACCCCCGGGAGGGATGTCCTCCCCCTGCCAGGCACTGCCAGAAGCAGGCTGGGCACAAAGGCGCACGCATGACCCCATACAGACCGAGGAGTACCACACATAGCACATGGCCATGCCTGCACACGAGGCACCATCTGCTTCCACAGACAGCATTTCCAGATGCAGGTGTGTGTGTGTGGGCCCCAGGGAGGGACAGGTCACTCCAGGCCCCTCTCCCACACATGGGATCCCACTGTGGCCGGACATTTCCCTGGCCTGCTTGTCCATGGGGGTGGGGTGAAGCATGAGGCATAGTCCCTCGGGCTCCTCGAGACCCCTGTGAGGTGGGGGGGCCTGCTGTGCAGGCCATACATGGCCTTACTCTTGGGACATCACCATCCCCTGTTCCAAGGACAGTTGCTCGCTACTCACAAAGGAGAGCAGAGCCTCAGGGCCAGTGTCTGCAAGGATGACTGACCATCTCTCTCTCTTGTCCTCCACAGCCAGACCAGCCATCGCTGAGGGGTGAGCCACACCAGCCCAGGCGGCCAACCGAAGCCAGGGGAGCTGCAAGCGCTGGAGGGTCCACCAGGACCTTATGCGAGAGTACATCGCAGTCCTGCATGACATGCAGCTAACCCTGGCCCAAAAGATCCACGATGACACCGAGTGGCGCAATCGCATGTGGGACCTGCTTGTGCAGCAGGGTGAAAACATGTGTGCTACCATCCAGGAAGTGATGGCACACCAGGGTCCTGTTCCTGCCCCTGCTCCCCCACCCCTGCTCCCCCCCACTCTGGCCCACCACCCAGTTGTCCCAGGCCAAACCCAACCCCGAGTTCATCAAGGTCCCTGAACCTAAGATGGCACTTCCACCTGCACCACTCCCAGACCTGAGCCTTCCTCCTCCCTCCCACATCCAGGTTCTCAGGCCCCCTCCTCCCCAGTTACTTTTATTATAAAAAACAAAATACAAAGTTTTTGCTGAAACCAAAAAAGGTGCATTTATTATTTGCACAGGGAAGGAGGAAAAGGAGGGGTTGTGGGGGGAAAGATATTGGGGGACAAGGCACACGGCCCCTTTGGGGAGGACCTGGGGAGAGTTACTGGGCTCCTTCAGAGAACCTCTCCTTCAGGGCCTCCGAATGCACACCCCAGCCTGATGGGCCTGCCAGCTGGCAGCTGCTTGCGGCTGTTCGAAGGCCCTTTCCTCGTGGCTGGCCTCTTCCCCTTCCCCCCGATCCCCGGGAGGAAGGCCTCTCCTTTGCTCTCCTCAATGTTGCTCTCCACTTCGGGGATGTTGTGTTTCCCCACACTGAGGTGAGTCAGGAGGCACCTGATCCAGGCTTTGAGGCACCTGAAGGCACATTCGCCCTACATACAGGCCTGGTTTAGGTGCACACTGAATTGTTCCCTGATGGGGTCCATGTGGCCAGTGTATGGTTTCATGAGCTACAGCATTAGCGGGTAGGCCCAGCAATGCACGGTGGCATCTGTGCATTCCCCTATATGAAAATCCCACTGAGAGAAGAATGTGCCAACCTCCAGCTTGTGGTAGAGGCTAGAGTTCCTGAATATGCAGGCATCGTGTGCCTGGCCCACCAACCCAGCAAAAATGCCCAGAAACTGTCCCAGTGGTCGATGTATAACAATCTGAACTTTTGAAAAATATTGTTTCCAGACTGTCCTTCCTGGAGGTTTATTAAAATGGGAGTTCTCTGAGACAATGAAGCGTGGCTTGTAGATGATATCCTGCAACCTTTATTGTTTTGTTCCTTCTCTTTCTGTTCCTAGTTTACTTCTAACACCGTGCCATTTTCCCACACCAGATATGCTCTGGTCACAGATCTGTCTTATAAGCAGCAGATATGGTCATCATAAAATCCTTTAATGCTCTGCCAGATATGGCTAAGGCTAGCTTTAAATAAGGTATTGTACACACAGTTCCACTTAATAGTAGAACACTATAATAGAGTTTAGTAGTCCATTACACCTACTGATTCAATTCAAATTGTGTGTGCTTGGCTCTTATGAAATCAGGTCTATCAGGGTACAAACTCAGGGTTTTTAGTACACTAATAGATATGCAGCTCAAATATGCAGCTCAAAGAATACATGCTTTGGAAAAACAGTACTGAATCTCCATTACATGTGCATTTACTGTTTACAAATAACCAATATTTTACTTTGTAAAGGCTTTTGGATTACTCTTATTCTCCATTTCCCTGTTTTGCCATAATAAACAGACTGTGAAACAGACATCAAAAGACAAAGTTTCTCAGACAATGGCTATGTCTACACACTGCAGAGTTTTCCTGGGATACCAGAGGTATCCCAGAAAAGCTTTGCCACCTCCATGGAACGTGTCTGTTTTTCTGAAAATTTTTTCAAAAAAACAGACACGTTTTTTTCGGCTTTGCTGTAAACCTCGTTCTATGAGAAAGAAGGGATGTTCCAAAAGAGGTTTTTTTTCCTGCCATTTGGCCCCATGTAAATGGGCCAAATGTCAGAAAAGCCTCTTTCAGAAGAAAAGCAGAAAAAGATATACAAATTTCCAATTTTTCTTTGTAGTGTAGACATGGCCAATATATCCTGGCCCTTACAGCAGAACCTTAGGGCCACTCTTCAGTTGACCCCAGCACTCCAGATGTCTGAGAATATTAAGATAAGTTGACAGGAGAGCGACCCTCAGTGTAGCCACCACAAGTAGTCAACCTTAGCTCTGTCGACTCCAGTTACATTATTCACGTAGCTGGAGTTGCTCAACTTAGATTGTCTTTTCCCTATAGTGAAGACAAACCCTTAGTCTGACTCTCAGAACTATGCTTCCTTCTAATCAGATTTCCTTGCTACAAAGACTCACACTTCACACTAGTAGGAGAAGTGATGCCTTGTCTTCAGGCTGAACAATCAGCTCTACTGCCAGACAAGCATCCATCTCCCCCTTCCCCAATCATGACTCCCTACTAGCTTATAGCAATATTCCTTATAGTAGGACATCACCGCTGGGTGCCTTTATTAACATAAGCCCATCCTGTGCTTAGCATGAATATTGCCAGCTACAGCCCTATTTTTCCAGTAAGTTATTAGATATGCCATGTTAAATATTTTATGGCAGATTAGCTATCACCCTACAGAGGATTAGAAGAATGACATGCTGCTCTTGCAAAAGAATGAACAAGAAATGGGATGATTTCTTTATCAGGCCCGTACTGCTTTTGTGAATTCAGCAACATTAAAGCACAGCAAAGCAGAGCCTCTCTGTACTATAGCTAGTGCACATCAGTTTATCAGGTTAAAAATAGCCATGGTTCTAGTCAGCAAATATAAATATGTCATCCTCCTACTTGTGATCTTAAAGACTATCAATTCTACTTTACTGGATATCATTTGGAACAAGCCTGGGCCCATAGTTAAGATCAGCACAGAATCCCCCAAAACCACGGCATCCAGTTATTTGCATCATGAGTTTCTGAATTAAGATTCCTCCCCTTTCCTTATTAGTGTATCTGGGTACGGATATGTCTGTATATACCATCCAAGTATTTTTGAATCCAGCAAATTCATTGATCACAATATTTCTTCTGCTGGTAATAAATATAATATAAAACTGAAATATAGTGAACATCCTTTCTTCTGGCAGTTTGTAGCTGCTAAGAAAGGTATAAAACATTGCTTTCCGATACTGATGTAGGTCCCTCTAACAGGGTGTGACGACGCGTCGGCATTCCCCCGACTCCTGCACCCCCCGTAATGGCACGAACAGACTCCACCAGCCAGTAAAATAGAGGGAGTTTATTGCTTCTCCAGGATACAGCACAGCATCGATGTAATCTGGTTACAGGGCAGGCCTAGGATGCTTCAGTCCCCCTTGAGATGTGGGAGACTAGGCCTCTAAATCCCAGCCCCTTGCTTAGGCTGCTTCCTCCATGATACCAGACAGAAACTGACCAACTTCCAAGCCCTGCCTCCCAGCCAGGGCTGCACTCCACCTGCCTCCCTTTGTTCCGCTCCCTGGGAGGTAACCAGTAGAACAGGTTACCTTCCTGACCCATCAGCTACTCTGCTGGACCGTGGTACAGACAGCAGCCAATGGGGGGTCACCCACAGCCCACGCCTAGCAACCAGCAAGGTACTACATCACACAGAGTGACTTGTTCCTTTATTGGCTTGGGCTCGGCTGCCCCTGATTATTGAAGATGGACATAAAAGAGATCGGCCATTCCCTTATAAAGGGTAGCAGAACATTGCAGACTGAGGAAAGTTCAAGAAACTCTTGCAGGGAGTGAGAAACGCCTGCAGGGAAGACCCTGAAACCAGAGGAGGTTGCCCCAGTTAGAAAGGTCTGAGAATAGCCTTCTAAAACAAGGGAAAACTTTGAGTCAGTAGGGGAGTTTGAGGGCTGAAAATCTGATATTAACTTAAAGTTTAAAAATCAATCAATCAATCAATCAATCAATCAATCAATCAATCGCATAAGGTGGACTTTTAATGGATGCGAAAAAGCCTCTTTTCAGTTCACTGAGGAATTGAGAGAGCAAACTGAAATTAAAGGGCCTCTTGCAAAGCTATCCTAAAGGAGACCACTCTTTTGTCAGGCCTATTAGATTTTTTCACATTTAAACTCTCAGAGTAAGTAAACCAAGTACTCCCAGAGGAAGGAATTAAATGTTCAATGCAAAGCTAAAGGCACTTAGCATGCTTGTTGCCGTATATCTTCTTAAGAAGTCCAGTAAAGGATAACTGCGGTCTAACACTGTTATTATTATAAAGTTTCTAGTGTCATAAACATTTGAAGATATGTTTCTATTTTGAAAGGCTTTGGAGTTAACTTTTGCTGTAGTAGAATAATGAAATGATTACTCAGCAGTAAACCATGTTCATTTCCATTTGTGTCCCTGCTGAACCATGTGTTTCCTATATATACCTTTACTCCTTTTTGTATGGGATTTGGCAAACATATGTGGAATTCATCTGCGTTCCGCATTTCTCTCCATCCCATGCTCATGCTAGGGTGACCTGGAAAGTGTGTCTGACTTAAGCACTAAAGGTTTTTAATACCTAGCACTCACACACCTGCCATTTGCTTCAGATCAAATGAGTAATTAGGGGACAGGGATTGTGGTGGGTAGGCCAGAGGACAGAATCTAGGACAGTCTGTCTTCATTGTGCAGTCAATCCCGCCATCTGGCTGTCACACATACAAGGCGGAGATGCAACTCATAAAGCTGTACAGCCAGGCTTCTTCTACACGGCAAGGTTTTTGCAGAAGAAGCCTTTTGCACAAGAGTTTTTCAGCAAAAACTTCTTGGTCAAAAATGCGTCCACACCTCAAAGCACATCACTTTTGTGATGTGCTTTTGAGCAAGAGAGCATCCACACTATTGGACGCTCTCCCACATATAAAGCCAGATCTAGCTGGGCTAAAGGTCACCAGTTGCTCTCGAGTGCTGTTGCCAGAACCCTCCAGAGACACATGCTTAAAGGGACCCCCCCAGATAGCCGCATCTCTGTTTCTGCTGTCTGCTTGCTAGCCTCTTTGGCAAAGCTAAGCTTCAGCAGTGTCTGCCCTTTGCTTTTTGGGGACCACACAGCTTTTGCCTACTCTGAGTTGTGTGATATGGAGCCGGAGCTGCCCCAGGGCCATGCTGCACTCCCTGCAGTGCCTGCTTCAAGTAGGGGTCCTCTTCCAGATGGAGGTGGACCCCGAGAACTTCCTCTGTCTGATTGCGGGTGCTCCACTCTGGCTGCCCTAGCCCACCATACCCAGAAGATTCTGGAGGCTGGAGACCAGCTTGGACTGGTGGGACTGGCTGGTCATGGAGCAGCGGGATGACCAGCAATGGGTGCAGGACTTCCACATGTGGAAGGCCACCTTCCAGGAGCTCTGTGCCTGGCTCGCCCCTTCCCTCTAACAATACGACAGGGAAGCCTGCCATTCTACTCAAAAAGCGGGTCACAAAAAGTGGGTGGCCTGTGGAAGCTGGCCACCCCAGGCAGCTACCACTCGGTGGCTAACCAGTTTGGGGTGGAGAGATCCACCGCTGGGGCCATCCTGATGCAATAAGGTGATAACGGGATGCAGCCCCTGCATGGGCAATGGGGAAGTGTTACATAAGGGGGACCCTCAGGATGGGGGGAGGGGGGCTGGGCAATGTATGCGGTGGACTGGGGGTGGAGGGAAAGCCCTGGCCCTGGGGGCTGGTGCCTTCTTGCCCTCACACTGGCCTGGTCAGGTGGGGGAGTATGCATGGGCTCACAGAGAGGGGCTCCTGCAAGGTGACAGGGGCAGGAGGGGGATGCCCACATCCCACTGGGAGCACACAACCCCTCTCTCCTTCTCTGTTTTGTGTGCATCTTTCTCTCCTTCTGCAGGTCATCCGGGCCACCTGTGGAATCAAGGAATTCCACTACTGTGCAGAGTCATCCAGCTGCAGGATCTGGACGCCACCATGGGCAGCTTTGCTGTCCTGGGGTTCCCAAGCTGCACGGGAGCAATCGACGGCATGCACATCCCCATCCGGGCCCTGGAACATCAAGCATCCCAGTTCATGAACCAAAAGGGCTACTTCTTGGTAGTCCTGCAGGCCCTTGTGGACCACCACGGCCACTTCACAAACATTTATGTGGGTTGGTCGGGCAGAGCTCACAATGCCTGAGTATTTAGGAACTCCAGCCTGTGTGCCCAGCTGGAGATGGGCACCTTTTTCCCCCGATGGGAGTTTCCTGTGGGTGACCAGACTATGCCAGCGTGCATAGTGGGGGACGCAGCATACGCTAGCTCATGCACTAGCGAATATGCCCCTACACCAGCCAGCTGGATCGCACAAAGGACATTTTCAATGCCCACATCAACAGAGCATGCATGCAGGTGGAGAGCGCCTTCGGGCGCCTGAAGGAACGGTTCCGCTGCCGCCTCACCTGCCTGGACTTCGGGGAGCAGAATCCCCGAGGTGATGGCAACCTGCTGCGTGCTCCACAACCTGGTGGAGCACAAGGGGGAGGCCTTCCTCCCAGGTTGTGTGGCAGAGGCCACCCACGAGGGCCAGGGCTCTGAGCAGCCCCAGACTGCTGCAAGCCACCAGGCCCATCAGGCCAGGGTGCGCATCCAGGAGACCCTAAAGGAGAGGGTCTCATAGTAACCACAGTAAATATCCCCAGGGCCTCCACAACAAGGGCTTCACCCTTCCTTCCTCTCTCCCTTCCCCTTCTCCCTCTCTCCCCTTGCCCCTACCCTGACCTATGAATAAACACAACTGCTTGGTTTTCCAACAAAACAAGTCTTTCTTTATTAAACAGAAACTAGGGTGGGCAGGGTGAGGGAGGCTGTCTGAATTGGGAGGGGGGGGATCAGGACTGGGAGGAGTGTTGGGGCGGCTTGCTGAGAGTCCTCAGATGCAGGGACGTCGTTGGGGTTTGGTGTGTCTACACTGGCCCTTTTGCGCAAAAGTTTTGCGCAAAAGGGACTTTTGCCTG
>CM057848.1:92852668-92869527 GCA_030068395.1 Apalone spinifera
GTGTGTGTGTGTGTGTGTGTGTGTGTGTGTGTGTGTGTGAAACTGGACTTTCTCTGCGTGAACGACTCAAAAGCCACAAATCGTATGTAAGTAAAGAAAATACTCAGAAGCCAGTGGCAGAACATTTCTGTTTATCTAACCCTAATCTCACAGCGCTGAATATGGTGGTCTTGTCACAGGCCACGTCTTCACGCCAAATCCAAGTGAAAGCTTGGAATTACAATACATATGCAAACTCAATTCAATTAATTATGGACTTAATCAAGGTATGGGGTGGTGGAACCTTTATCAGTGAAGGTACGAACTACTTTCTGAATAGTATGCTTCCTGCTTTAGCCAGCCACTGACTTTGATCTTTATCTACTCAGGTTTAGCACCTTTCTCCTGATACTTTATGTATACAGTTACGGGTGTTGGGCGCCAGAACAACTCCCCCCTTCCCTTCCCCTATTTATTTCGAGCTTTCTTATCCTCTAATCATAACTCTAGTCATCTCAAGAAGTGGGCTGTGTCCACGAAAGCTCATGATACCATCTATATATTTTGAAATATATGGTAGCACTATAAAGTGCTACTAGACCATTTCCTTGCTCTTTTTTTTCCTGTAACAGACTAACTCGGCTATCCCGTGAAGTACAAGAAAACCTGTCATATGACTGCTGTTCAGAATCCTTATCACTTTGCAGCTTCCTCACCCCGGCCCCTCGCCCTGGGACCCCCTTCTATCACATATCAACTTGAAACCCTTTCTGGTGCAATCACCCAGGCCTTTTATTGTCCAAGACAATTTCCCACAACCATCTATTCCTGCAGCAAACTCCAGATAGCTGGGATGCACACTCAGCTGCTGTCTGGCTCCTCGCCTTCCAGTTATCCTCAACTGCCTTTCTGGCTGAGTTATCTAGCCCGCTGGCTAATGAGGCCCACAACTGCTTCTATTAGTCCCCTCAGTTCTGGGTTTGCTCAGCTGGCTTCCAATGCCCTTTTGAGCCAGGCTGTATTTAACTGCCTTTCACAATCTGTTAGTGAGATCTAGCCATGATTTTGTCAAGAGTTGGGATCCAATTCCACACACGGAAACGGCAGAGCAAACAGCACAGAAACTGTTGAAAGATGGTGTTAAATGCTGACAGAAGCACAGGGATGTGGGCTGTGAAGTGCAGGCCCATGGGGTATTGGGAGAGGCCCCAAGTAGCCCTGCATCTTCTCTGTGTCAGAAGAGTAAGAGGTGCTCTGTGGGACAATTGCGCAGAATGCACCACTTCAAAAGGTACTGCAATTGTGGTCATGCTAATGTGCTGGTGGCTGAAGGGTGAATACCCAATAGCATTTTTCTCTGCTGCACTCTGAGTGGCACCGTAACTGTCAGCACTTTCTATCTGGTAGAACTGACAGGGCTCTTGACTCTGGGCTGAATACAGCTCCACGGTAGCGCAGGACTGACGTATTTAAAATGAAATTTCTAATAAACCTGCAGAGTCCTGTGCCACCTTAATGACTAAAGTTTAGTCATTAAGCGTGTGTGCGTGGAACTCATTTCAGCAGATGCATGAAGTGAAAGATAAAGAAAGCAGTAATAGCGACACAGAGGCTACGTCTAGACTGGCATGAAATGTTCTTCGTTAAAAGCATTTTCGGAAAAAGAGCATCTAGATTGGCATGGACACTTTTCGCAAAAGCACTTTTTGCGGAAAAGCGTCCATGTCAATCTAGACGCGCTTTTGCACCAAAAAGCCCCCTCGCTATTTTCGCGATCGCGGCTTTTTTGTGGAAAAGAAATGTCAGCTGTCTACACTGCGCATAGTGAGATACTATGGTTAATGGTACCTGACACTTTCCATTATATTTAAACCATTTAGGCTGACATTTTCCATGCTTTGTTTTCCTCAGGCTCATTTTTAAATTTCAGATAAAGCTTTTCTGCTGCTTCTCAGAATTAGATTAAGGGACAATGTTGCTTTAAAAGCCCAGGGGCAGAGGACAGGTTGGGAAGGGAGGAGGATTAGGAGTAGAGGGAAGAATCTAGGGGCAAGGACTAAGGAAGGATTGGGATCCGAGGATAATGAAAAGAAAGTTAGGCTGTGAAGCTCACAGCAGATGGCAAGAACAGAGCCCATATTACAGAACCACTCCTACTTAAGATACTAGGCCACAGAAGGGTCGTAATTGTCTAATCTCCTCTCGCAGCAGGTCCACATAAATAGGGTCCTTCCCAAAATTCACAGCAAATTGCAAAATGGGCTTGAAATCTGGTAGCTTCGTGTGAAATTTGGCCTTTTGGTACCTTTACCCTATACTATACTGATTTCACAAGGGAGGCCAGCATTTTTTCAAACTGGGGGGAAGGGGCCCTGATCCAAAAGGCAGTTTAAGGGGGATCCGAGGTAAATTTAGGAGAGCACAGTATTGCGACCCTTAGTTTGCCACTGCCTTCAAAGCTGGGCAACTGAGAAGTGGTAGTACTGTTGGCAGGGTGCCCAGTTCTGAAGGCTGCAGCAGTGCACAAGTAACCATACCCGTTTAACTATTTAGTCTTCAAGGCTAGTTGGTTTTTTTTTTAAAGTTTTTCGTATTATAGGCTGGCTCAGCTATCGCTTTGAAACCTAGCTACTCAATATCCTCTTTCCTCCCCTTCTCCCTCCCTTATTTATTCTTGGTTCTGGCCTTCCAACACTCTGGTCATCTGATGAAGTGCGCTGTGCCCATGAAAGCTCATCAGCCCATCCTCATGTTTTGTTAGTCTTTAAAGTCCCACCAGACTATTTTTTATGTTGTTCCATTTCACACTGACTTTTTTACTGCTGGCTTTCAGCACTGGAAGCTACTAAGGTCCCAGCTTTGCAGGCAGCGGTGCAGAAATAAGGGTGACAATATGGCTACGGCTACACTGTAGCCTTCTTCTGGAAAAGCTTATGCAAATGAAGCATGGTGTGGCATATTGCTGCACTTCATTTGCATAATTATTAGCAGCTGCTTTTGTCCAAAAGCGTCTTGCGCAAAAGTGGCTGCTGAAGTAATTATGCAACTGAAGTGCAGCAATATTCCATGCCACACTTCATTTACATAAGCTTTTCCAGAAGACGGCTACAGTTTAGCTAATGCCTGGCATATAATACCATCCTTGCTTCTATGTTGCTGCTGGCAGTAGCTTTGCCTTCAGAACTGGACTCCCAGCCAGCAGCCACTATTCTCCCACTGTCCAACTCTGAAGGCAGAGACACTGCCAATAGCAGCACAAAAGTGGAGCAGTACCGCAACCCTGACCCCCCCTACAATAACCATGCAATCCCCCTCATAACTCCTTTTTGGATCAGGAGCACTCCAATTACAACACAAAAATTTCATATTTAAATATCTGAATTCATGAAATTTACCTTTTTAAATAATCCTAGGACTTATTTGATCAAAATGGACCATGAATTTGATAGGGTCCAACACAGAAGAGAGAGCCTTCTATTGTTACCAGTTTCATTTTTGGCACAGTCTTCCACCATTTAAGCTGTAGATGATCTAATGCCAATGACCCATGTAGGCATCAGTTACATAACACGAAATTTGGTTCAATTTTAAAAATAAGAAAGTGCATCAAAAACAATGATAAGGTTAAAAAGTCAAATCCTGTAGGGATAACGTGATCATGTAATTAAAGCCTGTATCTATTATACTTTTACTTTTGACATCAGTAGGGGGGTTTCATGGATATAAATGAGTAGAACGTGACTCTGTAGCTGGCCCAGTGAACACTTCTACACAGGAGTAATTTCACTCACCGAGTAGTCACAGCAAATTCTACGGAACAGCTTACAGAGTAAGCTTACATGAGTTAAGTATTTGCATGGTCAGGTCCTATCTATATTATGTCATGATCTCTTAGGATGTGTCTAGACTACACCTCTCTGGCCACAGAGAGATGTAGATTAGGCACATTGACATTGCTAATGAAGCAGAGATTTAAGTATCCCATGGCTCATTAGCATAAACATGGCCACCACTTTTTTTGAAACAGTTTTTTTGAAAAAAACAAAACAAAACTGGCAGTCTAGACGCAGATCTGTCCATTTTTTTAAGGAATACAGGAGCTGTTGAAAAAGGCTTTATTTTTGACTAATCTGCCGTTCTTTTCGAAAAAAAACCCCGCTGTTAAAAAAAAAAAAAAAAAAGATTGGCAATGTTGAGGCTAATGAGGTGTGGGATATTTAAATCCCTGCTTCATTAGCAATTTTGATGTGCTTGATTTGCATCCCTCTGTCGACAGAGGGATGAAGTCTAGACTTAGCCTTAGTTTCTTGTTAAAAGCTCTTTTTACCCGTTCAGTCTTTTTTGCTCACTGACTTCAAAGTTAATGAAGACTGTGTTTCTTTACCACATGCATTCAAAATGCAAATTAAATCACCACTCTCTTCACTAGCTAACTTGACCCACAAATGCTCTACCTCTTTCAGCAGAATTCTCAGAGGGGTAGTCTGTGTGTCAGGAGCGTAGTCTCAGAGTGACAGATTGCTATTTTAGTCTGTAACTTTAAAAAACAAGTAGCAGCTTAGAAACAAACATTGGTCTCTCATATATATATATATATATATATATATATATATATAAAACAGTATCATAAGCTTTTGTGTGCAAAACCCACTTAGGAAGGTTTTTGTGGGATAGCAGCTAAACACACACACACACACACACACACACACACACACACACACATATACCAGTCCTGGTTTCAGTCGCTAAACCCTTGTCTAACCTAGGGAGATATTTCAAAATAACGCCCCTTATTTCAAAATAACACTACCCAGCCCGCTTTTTCAAAGTAACTCCTGCTTGTGAAGAGGAATAACACTTATTTTGAAATTGTAATTTCAAAACGGTGCAAATGTGCTGATATTTTGAAATAATTGGCCTCCAGAGGCCTCTAAAAGCTGCACTTGTAGCCACTCTGGCCACACCCCTGACAAATCCACTGCGCCCTTTCTCCTGAAGACTTTAAAGCGGCAGGCAGAAGGAAAAAGGCTTGGGGTGCCATACGAGCCCTGCGCCACAGAGCACCCTGCTTTTGAGGAGCCATGACTGACCTCAGTGTTACCTCTGTGCCCCCATTGGCTGCCAGCACACTTGCAGCACCCTCAGCCTGGACTAGTGTGGAGCGCCTAGGTCTCATTGAGGTCTGGGGGAGTAGACCAGCATACAAGATCTCCACACCAAGAGGCACGATGCTGAAGTCTATGGTCAAATGTCTGCCAGCCTGGTGCAGAAGGGGCACAGCAGGACCTAGGTCTGTATGGAAATTAAAGTGCTCCAACAGGCCTATGCTAAGGCCTGGGAGCAAAGTTCCTGTGGCACTGCACATATGCTGCTACTGTAAGCAGCTGGATGGCATCCTGGGCGAGGGGCTGGGCACTTTCCAGCCACTCAGAGGCTGGAGATGGGCAGTAAGGGGGTGCCTGCTCCTTGCTCAGCCTTTTTGGCCCGAGGCTTGCACAACAGTCTGTGCACGTGGGTGCTCATGGAATGCCAGTCTGGAGCACTCAGCCCCATGACACCCTAACACAGGAACCACTCACTCCTTCTCACAAGGTTCCTGGAGTGGCCTGCCTTACTCCAGACGTCATGGTGAGACACCATCCCACAACTAAGGAGGCTGGGGTCATGGAAACATGCAGCAGTGCCACACATGGCACAGGCTCATCCCATGGGACCTTACCTCCCAGCTCTCTGAGTTTACTAAAATCTGCCTTCCTGAAATCCAGTAGGAAACCAAGCTGCCCTGTCCCCCCCCCCCCCCCCCCCCCCCCCCCCCCCCCCCCCCCCCCCCCCCCGTCCCACCTGCAGGTCCCGGTCCCCAGGTCATAGGGGTAACAAGGCTCCTCTGTGATGTTAATGCCCCTGCAGGAAAGTGCCTGCTGTCTAGGCAACAGCTTGTCTTGCTCAAAGCATATTCACCATCATCTGAACCAAGACCTTTGTGTCAGCTAAGCTTCATGCACTGTGTCTCCTGGGATGACCACACTTGTCATTTTTTTTGCCACAGCAGGCTCAGCTGTGAGTGTGTGCCATCCACCACCTCCTGTGCCATCTTGCCCATTCTGCAAGATCTGCAGGCAGAGGTAAACCCATGAGAGCCTGGTGCGGGAACACCTGGACTGCCTCTATTCCCTTATCCATAGCTTCGATGATGAGCACCAGGAGCAGGTCGCCAACTGCAAGCTGAGGAAGACCACATGGAAGTAGCTGTTGCACCAGCATGAGGCCATGTACTCTTCTATAACATCCATCATGGAGTGCATGGTCACGTGTATGGCGCAGTCCACCAGCCACCTCCCTGCACCCTCCCAACTCTGTGCCCCCCCCCCCAGGACCTGCATCTGCCCCTTGCACCCATCTCTTGGCTTCTTCTCCTAGCCCCTCCCTTGCAGGGGTTGCCGGAGCCCACAAACATGTGACATTGGGATCTCCTGGGTAGCCAAAGCCTCCCAAAGTACCTGAAGTGGGTGTCAGTCCCAGCTCCATCTCAGAACCCCTCTCCCCCACCTCCCAGATTTTTTTCCCCAGTCCCTCCCCTGTTGTATATCTCCCAAATAAAACATGAGTTGTTTTTCCAAACAAAAAAAGATTTCTTTATTTGATCTGCAAGAGCAAGGTGGAAAGGAGGGGTGGGGGAGGAAAGGCACACCGGGGCAATGCAGAGGCCCTTTGTGAAGAGGCCCAGAGGGAGAATCTCACAAATGGCCTTGGCTCACAAACTCTCCCTCAAGGCCTCCTGGATGAGCACAACCCCCTGATGTGCTCACTGAATTTCAGTGGTGCCCAGCTGCTCATAAGCCCTGGCCAGCTGCTCAGCCTCTGCCCCCCACCCTGGCAGGAAAGTCTCCCTCTTGTTCGTGCACATATTGCGAAGCACATCGCAGGTCACCACTACCTGGGGAATGTTGTGCTCGCTGAGGTCCAGGTGGGTGATAAGACTCCTGAACCTCTCCTTGAAGCAGCCAAAGGCACATTTGACCACCATGCAGAACCTGCTGGTGTCTTTGGTGTGGTCTTCAACAGCCAGGACAGCACGGGGTAGGTTGCATCACCCAGGATGTACATGGGCATGTTGATGTCCCCGACCCTGATGGTGCAGTAGGGGAAAAAAGTGCCAGGTACATCCTATGGAAAAGGCTCGATTTCTGGAGTAGATAGGTGTCGTGCACCTTCCCCTGATGACCTGAAGTAAATATCTGTGATCTGGCCATTGTGGTCCACGAGGGCCTGCAGCACCATCAAAAAGTACCCCATTTCTATCAGAGGCACAGTGGTTGGGGCCCAGGATGGGGATGTGGGTGTCACAGTAGGGGAAGCCCATGGTGGCAAAGCCAACAATGATGAGATCCATGTTGCCCAGCTTGATGACCCTCCACAGTAGGATGGCATTGATGGCCTTGATCACTTAAAGAAACATAGAATCATAGAGTTGGATGACCTCCCAAGGTTTCTTCAAGTCCACCCCCCTGTTAAAAGCAGGACCAACCAAAACTACATCACCCCAGCCAGGACTTTATCAAGCTGGAGCTTAAAAACCTCTAGGGATGGAGATTCCACTACCTCCCAAAGTAACCTATTCCAGTGCTTCACCACCATCTCAAGGAAATAGTAAAGTAGTCAAGCCTGCACGAGCACTCCCTGACTGTGAATTTCCCTGCACCGAACTGGCTCCCCACAGAGTGGTAGCGGTCCAACATGGTGAACTTCCAGAGCACAATGGCAATGCACTTCTGCAGGGGGAATGGCAGGTCTCAGGTGGATGTACCATCACCTGAGGGCAGCAGCGAGCCAGTTGCAGAGCTCCAGGAAAGTGGCCTTCCACAAATGGAAGTTCTGGAGCCACTGCTGGTCATCCCACTGCTGCAGGACGATGTGGTCCCACCAATTGTGTTCCCCTCCTCTGCACACCATGGAATTTAGTGCCTCAGGAGCACCAAGGCCTCGGTGAAGCGGGTCCCCTGTTCTGGGTTGGTCGTCATGGTCCTGAAGCACCACGTGGGCAGTCTGCATGAACTGCACCATGAGGCGTAACACGAGGCCCAAGAGCCTGGCACTGCTTGGCAGCAGTACTGGCTCCAGTGTAGCATCTGGAAAGGCAACTAGAGCAAGCAGCGTGAGTTTGGTGTCCCTCGAGGGGGCAAACAGTGGAGAAGAGCAGGGGCAGCCCATGACTATAGGTGGACTCGGCCGCCGCTTAGGGCGCTGCCTTCAACAGGGTGGCCGATGATGACATCAGTCCATTGACAGCCCTGCAGGTGGGGGGCACCAATCGCATGTTCTGCCTGGGGCGCCAGCTGCTGCAGCCTGCCTCAGGCCACTCCTGGAGAAGAGGAGTGAGAGACATGGCTCTAGCCAGGAGCCCCTTTAAGCACATGTCTCAGCTAGTCTTAGGAAGCAGCTACAAGAAGTGACTGGTCTCCTGATGCCCTCCCTGGAGTGCTTTCACGGGCTTTAAATATGATTCAGGCTCCAATGAGTGTGGACGTGCTATTTCAATGTAATTCTGTGCTATTTTGATGGTGTCTTGTAGTGTGGACATGTTATTTTGGGAGTTAGTATTTTGAAATAATTTCCCAGTGTAGATATGCCCTTAGGTGCTACAGGACTACTCGTTGCTATTTCAGCAGAGTTTAACACTCCTACCTTAAAAGCAATGTTGCTTCAGTCTTGTAGGCACAAATTTCCATGGATTTCAACATTCTGCTTAATGTACATCAAGAGGATTTTTTCAGCAACTGGTTGGAATGAAGGTTAAACTACTGTAAAAAGAATCTTGAGAGAAATAGTTGAATATTTGTTCAACAGGCTTTATTTTAGAGTAAAAATTGTAAGAGTGAATCTCTTACAAGAGTGTAACAGTAAGAGTGAATCTCCCTGTAACTTGGAGTCAGTGGTTTTGTTTGTGTGTGTGGGGTTTGGCTTTCTTTTCTTTGTTTTGACAGATCCTTTGAAATGGAATTTTAAAGGTCCTGAATATATGTGATATATTAAACATGCAGAAAGATACAGGAAATCAGACTGGGAGCTGATGAGAATGCAAAGAACAGCAGGGAATTAAACTTAGATACACTGTAAGCTTTTTAAAAAACAAACAAACAAATGATCTTGTGGCAGTGGCAGGTATAGCTAGCAATCAGACCAAGGTTAGAATTAAACTAAAGCCAGAAGTATGATAAACTAGGTGTTTATCATATCTTGTGCCATTGTCACCAGAGGCTCCCCCAACTGTTTGTAGTACCACCTCTTGCCTCCTATTTTATACTCTGATTGCAAACAATTCAAGATAGGAACAGTCTCTTTGTGTTGGGACAGGTCAGAGGATAACAAGGCCTTCATAGATGAGTAGGGCCTAGATGATACCTCAGTGCAAATATTAAGTTATCCTATACTGTTTTCTTAGCATGCAGCAGATATCAACCTAGCACATTTTAAGTATCATGGAAATGTATCCTTGTAAGCCAGCAGGTTTAGTCCTGGGCCTGTGGTCAGGACTGTAAGCAAAGGGCCAGCGGTCCTTTTCAAACCACAGGGCCTGAGGGCAGAGAAGGTAGCAATGCAAACGCAGTCTCCCAGTCAATAAAGCCCCAGGGCAGGGCAGGGCAGCAAAGCAAAGCAAATGCAGTTCCTCAGTCACTAAGGCCCGGCCCTGGTCCAGGGTGGGTCAACAAACAAACACAGTTCCAGTTATTATGGCCCAGGCCCTCATTCAAACAAATGCAGTTTCCCAGGCACAAGCATGGAGGGGGAAGACTGGCACCCGGTATGTGGGATAGCAGGGAGGGACGTGGGCCCTTCCTACTCCACTGTGTCCTGGCCCAGGGCCCTAGCAGTCAGTGGGGATCCAGCTCGCAACATGCTGACACACTCTAGAGTGTTATGAGATCAGCCTGACGGTCATCAGCTTTCCCTGGGCCACTTCCTAACTCCCCCTCCACATCTACCTGGCTCCACGCCAGCTGCTGGTCCTCGGAGTCATGGTAATCTGAACTTTTGGGCAGGGTGTAGAAGGTCTCCTCCTTGGAGCAAGGGCCCAGCGGTCTGGGGCAGTCTGGGCCAGTCCTCAGCCTCTGCAAGGTCCTTCTGGCTTGGGAGCTAATAGGGTTGCCAGGTGTCCGGTTTTATTTATTTATTTAAATATTTTTACCCTGCCTTTCTATTTAAAATATTCAAGGCAGCTAACAAAAACAAACAAAAAACCCAAATATATACACATTTAAAATATGAGAATTTAAAATAGGAGACTCCAGAGGGACATAACCAGCTAAAAACATATAGACAGGAGGAACACACACACATACAGACTCAAACATTAATAAAAGCATTAGCAAAAAGGGTGGCTTTAGCCTGACGCCGAAACAACGCTAGCATTGGCACCATGTGAATATCCTGAGGAAGAGAATTCCACAGCCTGGGAGCAAAAGCTGAGAATGCCCTGTTCCGCGTAGACGTTAATCTTATCTTCACAAGTGGGAGAACACAAAGCAAAGCCTCCCCAGCTGACCTCAATCCCCGGGCAGGTTCATATGGGAGAAGACAGTCCTTCAGATACCCTGGACCCAACTCATTTAAGGCTTTATAGGTCATAACTAAAACCTTAAATTGTGCCCGGAAACATACCGGAAGCCAGTGCTGCTGCCGAAGCACTGGCATAATGTGCTCTGAGTTTTAACTAACCCTAGTTATATGAGCAGCCGCATTCTCTACCAGTTGACATTTCCGAAGGCTCTTTAGAGGCAGCCCCATATAAAGTGCATTACAGTAATCCAGTCGGGATGGATCACTGTGGCCAAGTCATGCTTGTTCAGTAAGGGTCGCAGCTGGCGGATCAAATGAAGTTGCCCAAAGGCAGTCCTGGCCACCGAAAAAATCTGATTTTCAAATGTTAAAAAAGAGTCCAGGAGGACTCCCAAGCTGCGTACCTGTTCTTTCAGGGGGAGAGTAACCCTGTTTAGAACAGGTGCCATGCCACATTCACGAACAGATGGCCTCCTGATCCACAGGACTTCAGTCTTATCTGGGTTCAACTTCAGCTTATTTGACTTCATCCAAACCATCACTGCCTCCCGACACTGATTAGATCAGTCACTGCCACACCTGGTTCTAATATCACAGGGAAATAGAGTTGGGTGTCATCTGCATATTGATGGCACCGTCCTCCAAAACTCATGACCTCTCCCAGCAGCTTCATGTAGATATTAAACAGCATAGGGGACAAGATGGAACCTTGCAAGACCCCATAGCACAATTGCCACAGGGTCGAATAGCAGCCCCCTAGCTCTACCTTCTGAAAGCATCCTGACAGGTAGGACCAGAACCATTGCAAAACAGTGCCTCCAATACCCAACTCCGCCAGGCATCCGAGAAGGATATCATGGTCAATGGTATCAAAAGCCACTGAGAGGTCTAGGAGAATCAACAGGGTTGATCCTTGTCTATCTCCCAGTGTAAATTGTCTACCAGGGCGACCAAGGCTGTTTCAGTTCCAAAACCAGGCCTAAAGCCAGACTGAAATGGATCTAAGTAGTCTGTTTCTTCCAAGAAAGCTTGGAGTTGCAGCGCCACTGCCTGCTCGAGTATCATACCCAAGAAGGTAATATTAGCAACTGGGCGATAATTTTTAAGTCATGTGGGTCCAGGGAAGTCTTCTTGAGTAACGGTTTTATCACTGCCTCTTTCAAGGCAGCAGGAACCACACCAGATCTAAAAGAGGCATTAATAATCCCCTGGACCCAGCCAGTCATCCCTTCCCGGCTAGATTTAATAAGCCATGAAGGGCAGAGGTCAAGTGAGCAAGTGGTCGGTCACACTCCTCCAAGCACCTTGGCCACATCCTCAGTCTCTAGTAGCTGAAATTGATCCAGAGAAAAAAAGACTGGGTGGTGCACTCAACACATTCTGTGCCCCACTTACACAGCAACCAGAGTCTAAATCCAACCGGATGCGGGCGATCTTATTTTCAAAATGCTTTGCAAACAGATCGCAGCGGGGGGCCAAAGGCTCCTCTATTTCGTCATGAGTGCCAGACTGCAATAGGCCCCACAGTACTCGAAACAATTCCGCTGGATGGCATTGTGTAGACGCAATACGGGTGGAGAAGTAGCTTTTCTTCGCTGTCAGCACCGCCACAGAGTAAGCTCGCAGTTCAGCTCTAACCTGCAGTTGATCAGACTCAGCTCTAGTTCTCCTCCAGCGGTGTTCTAGCCATCGCACAGATTGTTTGGCTGCCATCAGCTCCCCAGAAAACCAGGGAGCAAACTTAGCTCAACTGGTCTGAAGAAGGCGCTTAGGAGCAATCATATCAACTGCCTGGGCTACCTCCGTGTTCCATGCATCAACTAGGGTATCTACAGGACCATTTGCCATAATGGCTGAACAATCCCTCAGGACCTCAGAAAACCCTCTGGATCCATCAGCCTCCGAGGGCGGATCGTCTTAATTGGTCCTCCGTCTCTGTGGAGGGGAAGGTCAGCAGATAGTCTAAACTTGACCAGGTAATGATCAGTCCATGACAAAGGGAGTGTAGCCACATCCGTTATCCCAAGAACTCTATCACCCTTAGTCCAAAAAAACCAAATCGAGTTATGACCAGCAATGTGTGTTGGGTCAGTTATTTCTTGGGATAATCCTAGGGTGGTTTTGAACCGGGCAGTCCAGTATTTGAGCTTTCTGTTCAGAAAACAAATGGACGAAATATAAATGAGAAAATATTAATGTCTGGTACTTTCTAAATAAGGTGTAATGTAGATTGTTATGTAATGTCAAGTGTGTCCGGTATTTTTGTTGAAACCATCTGGCAACTCTAGGAGCTCAGGGCAGGCCTCTGCTTCCTCTGGCTGCTGGGGATCTACTGAGCTACTGGGCTGGGCTCCCTACCTCACACCTCTGTGAAGTTAAAATGGCAGGACCCAGCTCAGCCCACCCAGGAGCAGAGAGGGATTCTTCCCCCTTGGGGTCAGTGAGAGGCCACCCCTGCTCACTACATTCTCCCACCCTTAAGCCAGCTTCCAGTCTACAGGGCTGGGCCCTTGATCCTCCCCCACCCGGGACAGACAATCAGCATTGGCGTTCTCCTTTCCAGCTCAGTGCTGTATAGTAAAAGTGTACTGCTTCAGGGTGAGGTAGCTGGTGGTGGAGTTTCTCATGTTGTGCAGCCACTTGAGGGGTGCATGGGCCATAACTAGTATAAAAGAGGTAATAGCATAGGGCTTCAATTGCCCACTTGATAGCCAGGGCCTCCTTCTCTAGGACAGAGTAATTATGCTTCCTAGGGAAGAGTTTCCTGCTAATGTAGAGAATGAGGTGCTCACCCCTCCCCCATCCATCTCCTGAAAGAGCACCTCCCCCATCTTGACCTCTGAGGTCTCTGTTTGCACGAAGAACAGACGGTCAAAGCCTGGGCTGAACAGGATGGGTTCTCTACACAGCATGTCCTTCAGGGTCTAGAAGGCCTTTTCACATTCAGGAGACCACCATACTCACTGTGGACTATTCTTGGTTACAAGCTCTGTGAGAAGTGCAGCAATGGCCCCAAACTGGGCATGAAGCAGCAGTAGTAGCCAGCTAGCCTGAGGAATTGCCATACCTTCCACTTCGTGGAGGGCACAGGGTACTGTCGTATGGCCTCTTCCTTGCTGATGAGGGGGGGCACCAATCCCCATGCTAACCGATACCCCAAATAGGTAGGACTCAGCTCAAGATGGATGAGACACATCCTGCCATCTGATGTGTCATTTCTTAGGGTTGGCAGTGAGACTGGCATCCTGGAGTGTCTGAAGGCCAGCTGCCACTTGTAGTAGGTGTTCATTCCAGTCTCGGCTGTGAACAACCACATCATCTATGTAAGCTGCTGCGTAGGCTAAATGGGGGCTCAGTAGTAGGTCCATCATCCTCTGGAATGTAGCTGGGGCCCCATGAGGGCTGAAAGGCATCCAGACAAAGTGCAAAAGGCCCAAGGGGGTGGAGAACACCGTCTTCTCCCAGGAACTCTGATTCAAGGGCATCTGCCAATATTCTTTGGCCAGGTCCAGGGTGGTAAAATATTGCACCATTCTGAGATGGTCTAGCAGTTCTTCTGTTCTAGGCATCGGGTACGCATCAAACTTTGATATTGTGTTGACCTTACGGAAGTCAATGTAGAATTGAATACTACCATCAGACTTTGGGACAAGAACCAAAGGGCTCCTCCACTCACTTGCAGATCTCTCAATCACTCCTAGTTCTACCATAGTCTGGACCTTGCTCTCCACGGTCTCTCATCCATCTCAGTAGGGGGCGGATCCCTTCTCCTACTATTTGGCCAGGAGATGTCTGAATGGAACGGGTTACGACTTGTCATCTGGCAAGGTGTGTGGTAAAGGTGTTCTTTAAAATGTCTATCAATTTTTGAGCCTGCTTTTGCTGACCTTCAGACAGTGTGTCACCCAGCTGTGGTTCTTCCTCCTCGGCTAACTCTGATACCTGGGGTCCCAGTGCTAGCTCTAGGGGATGGGGTAACCCTTCACATGCTTGCCATGGTTTCAGAAGGTTGACATGATAAACTTGCCGCTTCTTCTTTCAATCAGGCTGGTGGACCTTGTAAATAGGCCCATCTGGTGGGTGACCTCACATGGGCCCTGTCATTGGCCATGAGCTTTTATTCCTCTGAAAAGAGTAGGAGAAGCCAGTCCCCAGGCTCAAATCCCTTTTAGGGAGAGGGGGTGTTTTCCCAGGCTTCCTGGATCAAATCGAGCACCCCATGGAGCTGACGCTTATAGAAAAGCTTGAATAGTGAAAAGTGGGTGGAGGCTTGGGGCACCTCCTGGATAGCAAGTAACAAGGCTGGGAGGAGTTGGTCCCACTGCTGCATATCAGCAGGAGGAAACTCTCTCACCATTTCTTTTAAGCTCAACCAACCCATCGGTCTGGGGTGGTATATCGATATCTATAATTTCTGTATGCCCAGCAATGTGCACACCTGGCAAAGAAGCAGAGAGGTGAAATTGGTTCCCTGCTCCATCAGCAACTCCTGGGGAAGCCCCACCTGGGCGAAAATTGTCACCAGCTTGAAAGTGATGGTCCATGCTCCAGTATTTCAGAGTGGAATGGTCTTGGGAAACAGGGTTGCATAGTCAAACAGGACCAGAACGAACGGATATCCTGCTTTGCTTCATGGCAGCAGCCCCACTAAGTCGAGGGCAACCCATTCAAACGGGGTCCCTACCACTGGAAGGGGGACCAATGTGGCTTTCTGGACCAAGCGCCGTGGCCATTTGACACTTAGGACAGGAGCACCATTAGTCCCTCATCTCTTGGTAAATCCCAGGAAAATAAACTGCGAGAGGACTCGAGCCAAGGTTTTATTTTGCCCCAGATGACTGGACTGACCATGGGGATGTCATGGGCTAGCTTTAAAACAGTCCTCTGGTGGTGGCGGGGGACCAGTAGCTGGGATCAGATCTCCTGGGTCTGTGGATCTTGAGATACCTGGTAAAGATGGTCCATTACCAGCTGGAAATGGGGCCATGGCTCAAGTATCTGGGGGTTTGTCACTGCCCCATTAACATGGGTCACCAGGTCATAGGCAAACTGCAGAGTCGAGTCATTCCACTGGTCACAGGTACAGTGTGCCAGACTAGCTGTTCCAAACATCTCCCCAAGTGTATCATGTGGGTCCTCTAGGCTTTCTGGGGGACTGATCACTGAGGGCCCTTCATCACCTTCCCTCGGGGGTTCGGTGGCCAGAGGGTTAGTTTGATCCTCCCAACAGGGTCCCTTTCCAGGGCAACCCACGTAGGCATAACTGCTCCAGGAAGCCAGGATCTAGGGTAGTTAAACCGGGCCAGTCTCTGCCAAGGATAATGGGGTAGGCTAGCATGGTAGCTACCCCTACTGTCATTTCCTCTGTTACCCTGTTTATCATAAGGACGACCCTGGCACTTAGAAAAGTTATTTACTGCAAGTCACCAAGGCCTGATGAAATGCATCCTAGAATACTCAAGGACCTGATAGAGGAGATATCTGAGCATTTAGCAATCATCTTTGAAAAATCATGGAAGAGGGGAGAGATTCCAGAAGACTGCAAAAAGGGCAAATATAGTGCCCATCTATAAAATGGGAAATAAGAACTATCCAGGAAACTACAGACCAGTCAGTTTAACTTCTGTGCAGGAAAGATAATGGAGAAAGTAATTAAGGAATTCATCTGCAAACACCTGGAAGAAAATAAGGTGATAGGTTACAGCCAGCATGGAATTGTAAAGAATAAATCATGTCAAACGAATCTGATAGCTTTCTTTGATAGGATAGCAAGTCTTGTGGATAAGGGAGAAGTGGTGGACCTGGTATACCTAGACTTTAGTAAGGCATTTGATACAGTCTCGCATGATATTCTTATCAATAAACTAGGCAAATACAACTTAGATGGGGCTACTATAAAATGGGTGCATAACTGGCTGGATAACCATTCTCAGAGAGTAGTTATTAACGGTTCACAATCCTGCTGGAAAGGCATAACAAGTGGGGTTCCACAGGGGTCTGTTTGGGGACCAGTTCTGTTCAATGTCCTCATCAACGATTTAGATATTGGCATAGAGAGTACGCTTGTTAAGTTTGCAGATGATGCAAAGCTGGGAGGGGTTGCAACTGCTTTGTGGGGATAGGGTCATAATTCAAAATGATCTGGACAAACTGGAGAAATGGTCTGAGATAAATAGGATGAAGTTTAATAAGCACAAATGCAGAGTGCTCCACTTAGGAAGGAACAATCAGTCTCACGCATATAGAATGGGGAGCGACTGTAGAGGGGGGATTACTGCAGAAAGGAATCTAGGGGTCATAGTGGACCACAAACTAAATATGAGTCA
>CM057848.1:92894152-92915660 GCA_030068395.1 Apalone spinifera
AGGACACTGGGCTAGATGGATCTTTGGTCTGACCCGGTACGGCCATTCTTATGTAAAGCATCCAACTGTGCTACCATAGCTACAACCATGTTCACTCGACCTCAGGAATACTCAACTATCAGGCACTTGCATGCTGTTGTCAGGGCCCGAACAGCTCTACCGACTGTACGGCTCTACAGGGAACGCAACCCTAGCGTGGGACGCGTTCAGCCACCTCCCTGCAGCCCCACGGCAAGGGGCGCCCATGCTGTTTGCAGGCTCAGGCTCAGGCTCCAATGGACAACCGCGCGTTGTGCAGCAACAGCATGGGGGGAGCTGGGTGACTGTGTTTTCAATCTGGTCAGGAGGAGGTAAAACCTCCCTTCCCCTTGCGAGTAAGCTTCCTGATGTACTTCACGGGGAACAGCTCCTTCTCCCCCTGAAGCGGAGATTGCCTGCCGGGGCAACGTAAGAACAATTGCAAAAGGAAACAGGCAGGCAGCCCCCCTGCAGTGGGTGCGCCACTTACGCAACCGCCCCCCTTCCACCCAGCCACCTACGCAAGCCACTTGGCGTAAAAGCCTTCGCGCATATCGGTGCTGCACTGCGGAGGTGCTACTGTTCAACCAAACTTTCCTCCCTCCTCCCCCTCTTTGCTCTACCCCCGCCCACTTCCTCTGCTGTGATTGGTAGGATGGGCGGAGTCTCCTGTGGCGATTGGCTGTCGGTGTGCTGAGGCGGGGTAGGTTGCGCGCAGGGTAATAAAGTTAGTGGGGCTGGCTCAGTGCGCGTTAGAAGCAGCGACGAGTTGGATCTCTATGGAGGTGGTTGAAGGAAGCTTTTGGCTGCTCCTGCTCGGGTGACTCGGCGGTTCGTCCTGTGTCGCACGCTTCCCCCCCCCCCACCCCGGTCCCCGGCTCCCTCTCTCCCCCTCCCTTCTCTCGCCTCTTCCCCCGCCCTTGGTAGCCGCCGGGACCCGGGGAAGCTGACGAGGCTTCAGGGAAGGTGAGGAAGCCGGTACCGGCGAACAGCGCTGGGGGGATGGGGGGTATACTGTTGTCTAAAATGGCTGCCGCTAAAATGGCCGCCATCTTCTTTTCGCCTCCTTCTTTTTCTTCACTACAAAATGGCGGCTCTGGTCGCCGGGACCGGCTTCTTGCCACCGGTGAGCGAAGGGGAGGGACTCGTTGCCCGACCGGCCTGGCTGAGCAGCCGCAAAGAGCGGCGGAGGGAGCCGGTTACCGCTCGCTCCGGGCAAAGGGGCCGCGATTCTCCCGGGGAAGGCTGCGTGGTTCTGGGTGACGCTGGAGAAGCCACGGACGCCCCGCATGCAACGGGATAGATGGCTTGGGGACCTGGTACGCACCGGCGGGGGAGGGAGGCCCTGCCCAAGAAGGGGGGCGCGCTTGCGGGAGGGGAGCCCTGCTCGCCTCCGTAAGAGCCCCTCCTACGGGGCGCACCACGCTCCAGAGAAGACGCGCGAGTCGTCTCCCCTCCCCCCCGTTCCTCACCGGGGGAGCGGCCCTGCGCTTGCGAAAGGGGAAGCGTTTTGTTCGAGGCGGTGTCTAGTCTTCCCTCGGCTGGGGGTCGCCTTGGTGGGGCTGCAACGGGAACGGGGGGCTTGTCGACCTGTAATGGGCAGTCTGGGGGCTTCTTGCTTCCCTCGTCGGGAACAAAGACCCGGCCCGGCCCGCTGACGGGCTGAGCCTGGGAACTGGAGGGGGCGCTCGGGGCTCCCTGAGCCTGCGGCGCCGTGCGGCAGGGAGGGGGAAGTGCCTCTGTCTTGCGGCCCTTTTGTTCGGCTGTAGCCGCCTCTTGAGCCCTTCCCTTGTCCCCAAGCTGCCTCGTTCGCAGCCTGCTGGAGAGACGCAAGGCTGCCAGGGCAGGCTTTGAAAGTGTATTGCTCAAGCGCGGACAGTGCCTCAGAAGAATAGAAGGTAGCACTTACCTGCTTACGAAACGGGAACTTCCTCGGGAGGAAACACCCTTCATGTTCTCCTCCAGCGAGAAGCATGCTAAGCTCCATCCTGTTTTCTCAGCCCTCCATTTTTTTGTTGAACATGGTGGAGCTAGTAGAAGAGGTTATGGGAGCAAAATCTTACTGTTCATGTACTCAGCCTTTTATCTTCAGAGCAAGCTACCTACATGATGAGCTGAGCTCTGGCTTTTATTTTCAAGGCCACACACTGCAGACATTAAGTTGTCTCTGTCTCTGGTTCCTGACTATTTGTAAGGTGAGGCAAGTGGGGTTTTAAGCGGTTCTGTAGTTAAATAGGCCTTGATTAATCGTGTTATGATTTGGCACATCTGTGCACACTGCAATTTGTAGGGTGCATTTCCTGTTAAATTTGAAAATACTGTGCGCCTGTTCCTACTAGATGTTGCAATAATAAAAATCTTAATTTTTAAAGTAAACCAAAACAGTTGCTAAGCAAATGTAGCATCAGACTGTAGAATGCATTTTTATTTAACCTGTAAGAAAAAGGAGTCTCTTGGACAATAATTTAGATTTTAGACCTTATATTTGGCCAGAAAAGAGATGATTGTGGTCACATAAATTGGGCTTTCTGGGGACGTCTCTGCATTATTTCATGACATACAGATCAGCACCATAAAGTGTTTCCCATAAATGAAGGAATAAACTGACTTCAGAAATGTATAATTAAGCTTTGAGGAGTCAGTTTTATAGCACATCACATTACTTGAGATTAACTAATAGACCTCATACTGCTGAAGAAAAGAACTGTTCTGAGCACAATCAGTAATACTAATATGAACTTTTCTATTTGTCCTAGGTTTTTTTCCCCCCACCCTGTCAATTTATTATTCTTTTGAAGATTCTTCATTGTCAAGCCGCCAAAGTGGAGAGTGCGATTGCAGAAGGGGGTGCTTCTCGTTTCAGGTAGGTTTCATCCTCTTGATGACTGACTGTAAAGTACATTCAAAAGCAAAAAAGTCTGCAAGTATATACGTAAAAATATGCTTTGAGAATTCTAACCTGCTTTCATATGCTACATGAGAAGACTGTTAATTTTTGTTAGCGTAGGATATATAGCTAAACTTCAGAATTTTTGTATGCATTATTTGGAAGCTAGTCCTAAGCTATAGAGTGTTTTTTGTAAAGTAGTGAATGAGGCTTATTTTCTTTGAAACAGTGCTTCTTCAGGCGGAGGAGGTAGTAGGGGTGCACCTCAGCACTATCCCAAGACTGCCGGCAACAGGTATGTCATGTTACCACATAAGGCGTCTATATGCATACATAACAGAAGTCTGCAGATTTGAAATCAATTGCTAAGACAACCACATGATAAAATTTTATTTAAAAACTGACAAATATAATTCTGGCTTTGTATACTAGAGATGAAGACACTTATCTTAGACTGGCCAGCTGTAAACAAGTTGGCAATTGCCAGTGCTGATATAAGATTGCATTTAACTGAAGTATGTGCGATTAAGGGATATGGAGAGGAGTTGCTGCGGATGCTAGAGCTACATTTTGCAAAAAATCAGTGGGTCTCCATAGGTCCCCATAGACACAAAGTTCATAGCCTAGATTCAAAGCTTATGCTTCTTAATGGCAAAATTAGAGCAGTGATCTTTATTTTTTGATAAATACAGCGAGTTCCTGGGGAAAACCCCAGGGCAAAACGCTCAGAAATGGATTCCTTCACGAAGCACTAGACGAGATGACGACTCCGCAAATGACAAAGAACGACATGATGCAATCTTCAGGAAAGTAAGAGGGTAAGTTGGCCTGTTAAGGTTAATATCAATTGGCAGAGGGCAGTACTGAGAATTCTCATTTTCCTATATTAATGTTAATACCAGCAGTTTTCAACTTGTGCTGTGTGGACCCCTGGGCTTCTGCAGACGACATTAAAGATTTCCCAAGAGGTTCACACTCCAAACAAATCTTAGGAGTCTGCAATTGAAAGTTTGAAAACTGTCTTGCTTAAAACAGAAAGACATGACCACTAACTGAAGGCACAGGAGGGGAAAATAAATGTGCTTAAACTTAAAGCTATATCCCTAAATAGCTCTATTCCATAAGAGATTGGTGGAACATGAGCAGTGGAAAATGTGAGTTTTCTCTTAAACTCCTGTACGATTCAAGAGCTCTATCCTCTTTGTCACTGAGTTTCTTTTTGTACTCTAAAGTCTCCCATAGTTGAGACAGTGCCTCACACACAGTAAATTGTCCTTGTGTAAAGTGATTACCAAAAGAAAACAGAACTCAAATCTTACACCTAACTTGTATAACACTGTATGTACTGTGAACTCTACAAATGTTACTGAACTTTTTTTTTTCCACTGTAGCATACTAAATAAACTTACTCCTGAAAAGTTTGACAAGCTATGCCTTGAGCTCCTCAATGTGGGTGTAGAGTCTAAGCTCATCCTAAAAGGGATCATACTGCTGGTATGTTAAGTTTATCTTAAGTACATATGAATTTAGTATTTGGTTAAAAACATCTTGTACTAAAACCTAGAAGCTTTTGTGTAAGGGGTGATGAACTTTGTACCTTTTTAACCAACATAAAGATGCCCTTGGGACTTGTTACACTTAGGTTGCCAAGTTAATAGTGTAGCTTTTTGGAAATGGTACTAGTGTTATTTACACTGCTCACCCTGGTGCTTTAGTTTATATAAATGACTTAAGTTTAGCTAATTGTATTTAAAAAAAAAAAAAGCAGGGCTAGCAAAGACTGAGATCAGTGCACGCACCCCACTGTCTCATTGATGCTGTAGTGAAATAAAAGCTGTATGAGTAGTTGTCTGAGCTGCCTAAAATCCTATAGCAATTTTGCCAAGGCTTTAAAAATTCTGCAGTTGGAGGGTATGAGGGTATTTTTTTTTTAACTTTTTTAATCTTAACCAAAAAACAACACAGATGAATGTGGGGGTTTTGTTTGGGTTTAAGGCTGTAAAAGGTTAGGAAATACCTGGAGTTCAGCTGGAACAGTGCTCACATAAGAGGATAGCTGTATGATTGGGTACTTTGTCCCAAATAAAACAGTCTAAAAATACCCTGTTAGTGAATGCCTCCCAACAAGGACACGACTTAATTCTGACTTTGAGTAAGTTTTTTAATTAACTTCTAGAAACATACTTTTTCTTTAGATCGTAGACAAAGCCCTTGAAGAGCCAAAGTATAGCTCCCTGTATGCTCAGCTATGTCTGCGGCTGGCAGAAGATGCACCCAACTTTGATGGCCCATCAGCAGACTGTCACCCAGGACAGAAGCAAAGCACAGTGAGTGTCTTACTCCTCTGTCTCACTGAAAATGTTAAACTTTTTGCTTGTGTGGATAACTGGCACTGATCTTAAACCCAATTATATCTTGTTTGTAGACATTCAGACGCCTCCTAATTTCTAAACTTCAAGATGAATTTGAAAACCGCACCAGAAATGTTGATAGTAAGGATTAAAACTACTTAAATCTAGACTTCGCCCTTTTTAATGTATTGTAGTACAGTACTGTTGACACATTTTCTCTTATGTCCAGTCTATGATAAGCGTGATGGTCCCCTCCTCCCGGAGGAGGAGGAACAGAGAGCCATTGCCAAGATCAAGATGCTGGGGAACATCAAATTCATTGGAGAACTTGGCAAGCTTGATCTTATTCATGAATCTATCCTTCATAAGTGCATCAAAACAGTAAGTATCTTAATTGATTGTACCAATTCAGTGAAATAATCCTTTATTGCTGACATTCAAGTGCAAAATAATTACCCCCAAAATATACTGTGCGTGTGTATATAAGTGTACTATATTATGAAAAAATGAGGCTTTAATTTCATGCAGGTGTTTACAGGATAAGTCTCTATATAGAGAGGAGAACATTGTGTATTTTTGAATTAATCTCATAACTGTGCAGAAAGATACCTGTTTTAATGGAAGCAATCCCTCTTGAATGTCTTAGCTTTTGGAAAAGAAGAAGAGAGTCCAACTCAAGGATATGGGGGAGGATTTGGAGTGCCTCTGTCAGATAATGAGGACAGTGGGACCTAGACTAGACCATGCAAAAGCCAAGGTATGTCTTTCAAACTGAAGTATTTAATCTTTTTTTGGCTCAGGTGTAATATATTGCGGTCCCATTTTGTATTATTTCAGACTGAATGCTACTACTGTATTATGAAATTTATAACTGGCTGGAAAGAAATAGGTTTGGACTGTCTATTCAGGGAGTTCATCTACATCAGGCATGGCAAACAGGCGTCAATCAAAGTTTGCCGCCTGCCACTACACTTTTATAAAAGAATAAAGTGTGGCCCACTGGCCTGGCCACGTGACTGAGTGCAGATCATGGCTAGCCGGGTGCTCTGTGCACGGTGCCCTAGTGACTACTCATGGCTGGCCTGCTGCTTTGTGCTTGGCACTCCAGCATGTGCTCACGGACAGCTGGCCACATGCCCCAGCGCCTGCAGGAAGAAGTGTACCGGTGCCGGCCACTCCGGGACCCAGGCATTAGGTTGGGGGGAGGCCTGGGAGTGCCTGACTCTGGGGGAGGATGAGACATTAGATGGGGGTGGAGGGGCGCTGCACATGCGCAGACCATGCTGCGCGGCTGTGCCAGCTTGTAATCTACTCGCCACGGACAAGTAGATTACACTAATTGTCGAGCCCTGCTAATTTCTATGGGGGGGGGGGAGAGAAATGCTCTTGGACTGCATTCTAAGCACAAGCAACTAGTACAGCATAAGAAACGTGTATGTGTAGTTTAACTCTTACTTATAGTCTCTTAAGGTTGACTTGACTTCATAGTAGTTTTTAGTAGCTGATCACTGTCAGAATTATTATAAAGCTAAATAGTACTGACTGATATTTCTGACTCTTTGCCTCAGTGACCTGGGCAAAAGATTTATGGATTCAACCACAGTCCAAGCTGAACAATTCCTTGAAGGAAATGCAAGAACAGCCTGTTACCTTTCACCATTTTTGGATCATTGTGGACACTGCCACATTTTAAGTGTAACTTGTAATCTTGATACTGAAAAAGCAGTTTGAGGGGGAACTGAAATTCTGAAGCACTGAGTTAAATTTGGTCTCTTTCTCCTCTCAGTCCTTAATGGATCAGTACTTTGCCCGTATGCGCTCCTTGATGTTAAGTAAGGAATTGCCAGCAAGGATTCGTTTCCTGCTGCAGGTAAGCATGCCAGTCTTGCTTGACAGTTTGCCCAGTGAGGTTTCTTGCCATTATTAAGTGGGTTTCTCCTCCTCCTCCTCCTTCTCTCTCTCCCCCCCCGCCCCAGGATACTGTGGAGTTGAGAGAACACAACTGGGTTCCTCGCAAAGCTTTTCTTGACAATGGACCAAAGACTATCAATCAAATCCGTCAAGATGCAGTAAAAGTAAGTACTTCCGTGTACACTTGTCTCAAACACAGTGATGCACTATTGGTCATCTGAGACATTTCCATGAATGAAAGAGTTGTTGGTCAAACTCCTGGACTCGACTAAAATCTTCTTGGTGGTCTACTCAGATTCTAATTAAGGATGTTAAAAACTAGTCGACTATCCGATAAGCAAATACTTATCGGATAGTTTTTTGTTTTTGACTAGTCTGTGTATTTCAAAGGAGGAATGCAGAAGTGCCTAAGAGCACCTGTTGGGGCTCTTGTATATTTCAAAGGAATATGGACCTCCGCATACAGCCTGGGGCCAGCCGGAAGTCTGGCTCACTCCAGGCTGCTCACAGGTACCTTCTTTGGTCCCCTCTGGGGACTCGTGTGCATTTGAAAGCCATGAATCCCTAGCTGACCCCAGGCTCCTAACAGCATGCAGTGTAATATCGAGCCCGGGGGGGGGAGGGGAGACTGCTGATTCCGGGCTCTGTGGCTTTGAAATGCACACGAGCCTGTGTGCATTTCAAAGAAGGCAGCCACTGGCCCCGGGCTGTATGCCTGCATTCCTCCATCGAAATGTACATCGACTAGTCAATTAACAGAATTTTAACATCCTTAATGCCGAGAGACCTGCAGTTCCAGAACATACCATAATAATTGACTAAGGTCCAGATCTATCTTTCCAGGATCTGGGAGTCTTTATTCCTGCTCCTATGGCTCAAGGGATGAGAAGTGACTTCTTTCTGGAGGGACCGTTTATGCCACCCAGGATGAAACTTGACAGGGACCCACTTGGAGGACTTGCTGATATGTTTGGACAAATGCCAGGTAAAACTAGAGTTGCTCTGGTGCAGCAGTAGTAGTCTCTTTAATACCAGGCATATGTACAAGCATCTTGCATTCTTCTTCGCTTTCTTGCATACAGGTAGCGGAATTGGTACTGGTCCAGGAGTTATTCAGGATAGGTTTTCACCCACCATGGGACGTCACCGTTCAAATCAACTTTTCAATGGCCATGGGGGACATCTCATGCCTCCTGCTCAATCCCAGTTTGGAGACCTAGGCAAATCTTTTTTGAAAAATCAGGTAAGGAAGAGTCTTGGTACTTGGGTGCATGTAAAGCTTAGTTTTGGAATCTCTTTAGGATAGGTTTGCAGGCTTACAGATGGATATGTGTAGTCTTGTTGCATAAGACTTACAGCTGGTAGGAAAACGTGTGCTTATTCTCATCCAACTCCCACTTCCCCCCCACAAAAGAGTATCTGGTGCAAGGTAGACCTCTTTATTGCCAAGGAAGGTGCACATTTTAATGGCTTTGAGTCAGAGACAATGTGATTCTTTTCTTAGTTTCAGAGATAGAATATACTTCCTTCCCTGGAAAATATTTTTCTATTGAACTTCTGGTTCCTTTTGGTGGTACTACCTTATTTTGTGCACCCCCATCATCTGCACTTTCTTTCTTTTTTTTTTTTTTTTTTTTTTTTTTTTTTTTTTTTTTTTTTTTTTTTTTTTTTCCTCCCCTTCCTTCTTTCCCTTTCTGAAATAGGGGCAAAGCCAGCTCTACCATAACCAGAATCAGGGACTGTTATCTCAGCAACAAGGACAGTCGAAGGATATGCCACCTCGGTTTTCTAAGAAAGGACAGCTTAATGCAGATGAGGTATTAAAACACTACTTGCAGAATTAATCTATTGCCCAATGATTATAGCAAGACGCGTTATTACGAGGACAAATGCTGGAACTCTGCTTCCCCTCCTCCTCCTTTTTCTTCCTTGTCCCTTCTCCACTTTCACTTTAACTCTCCATCCTTGGGTGTCCAGTGTCCTGTGAGCAAGATTATGAGATATGAGGGCAATTTTTTTAGGATTCTTCTTTCATAAAGCAAGGCAATACTTGTCTTTAAATAAAAAGGGCTTCTTCGTATGGTCAATACAGGGGCTTTATATAGTTTTAGGTCTGCTTTAGGAAGTGGTGAGTCATGATAACATTTTTACATCAGTCTGAAAACTGACCTTGCATGTGAAATAAAACTTTGCATTATTGCACATTTACATTCAGTCCACTGAGAAGTCAGACTTTTTATCTTTAAATCTTGATTTATCCAATAATCAAGCACCTGTTTCCAGCCAGATCACTTTGGGTCTATATTGCAGTTCTCAAAATACCACAGCAAGGATTAATTGAGCTGTATTGTCTGAAATTGTAATCCCAACAGCCAAATATACTGGTACCTTTTATATTCAGTGTTAACCCAACTTACTTCAAGTTTGAATTTTTACCTTTAATTTTATCCTATTCTTGGGTCTTGAAGTACTCACATAGCTTAATCCTGATGAGTTTTACCAGTGTAAACTCTGAAATATTCCCTTTGAAGGCATTAGTTTAAAACTCGCATGAGGTCGTGATCAACCTACAGAATATTTTGTCCGAGTCACTCGCTATGGTGGTAGAGCTTGTGTGATACTCTGAAGTTCCCTGGCAAGTCACTAAATACTTTGATGGGCTAGGATTTGTCATCTTACAGATTAGCTTGAGACCTGCTCAATCTTTTCTAATGAACAAGAACCAAGTGCCAAAGCTTCAGCCCCAGATAACTATGATTCCTCCCAGTGCACAGCCACCTCGCACTCAGACACCACCTTTGGGACAGGTAAATATTCTAATTTGATAACTGACTTGTAACTATAAAAATATATATGCAGTTTAAGAGTTGACAAAGTTGCTCTTGCACATGCGCGGCTAAATCACAATACAATATTGAAAATTAGGAAACCCGGATTTTCTTTTTATTGTAGTTTCAGTGAAGTTATTTGAATAAATGTAACCAAATTTGTTTAATTTCTGCCACTAACTATATTGCTTACTTTCAAAGCCACCTCAACTTGGTCTCAAAACAAATCCACCACTTATTCAAGAGAAGCCTGCAAAGATCAGTAAAAAGCCACCACCTTCTAAGGAGGAATTGCTTAAACTCACTGTAAGTTAAATGTGCCTTGTGTGGAAGAGAACAAGCTATTACCAAAAAAAAAAAAAAAATCAATGGAACTCAGATAGAAATTTCTATTTCAGGAAGCTGTTGTGACTGATTATCTAAACAATGGAAATGCAAATGAGGCTATCAGTGGTGTGAGAGAAATGAGGGCTCCAAAGCACTTTCTACCTGAGATGTTGAGCAAAGTAATTATTCAATCCTTAGACCGATCTGATGAAGATAAAGAGAAAGCAAGTGCTTTAATAAGCTTACTCAAGCAGGAAGGAATAGCCACTAGTGACAACTTCATGCAGGTACGCTGTAGCCTTGGAATTATTTTAGAGTTAAAGTTCTGCTTTTGATGTGTTAACTTCAAAAAGACAGCTTTAAAAACTGAAAGTGATTTGAACGGTGACCTTGCAAGACCCTGCCCCAGTTGTGGCCTTACAACATTCCTATTTCAATATTCGTCTCAGTGGAGACTGACAAGATCCACAAGTAGAAAAACTGTCCAAACACTTTCCCTATAATTTCATGTAGTGTATGGGGCACTCAACTGGGGTCATGACCTTTGGGGTCATAAGGTGGTTACCATGAAGTGGATACCTTTTAATGTAATGGGGGTTGGGAACTTCAGATACATGGGAATTAAATTAGCCACCTTATTGTATAAGGTGGTATAATACTGATAGGCTTGCTACATGAAAAGGGTTACAATGCAGAGTTTGAAAACCACTATTATAATAAATATAGGTACTAACCTGTGTAATACACACTCTTTTCACTTGAAGTGTAGTTTAGTGTCCTATGGAAAGAATACTGTATACCGGTGGTTTCCAATCTTTTTGATACTGGGGACCAGTAAACCCATGCACAAGCTTTTGGAGGACTGATAACATTTGCATTTTCATTAAGCAAATGATGAATATGCAAATTGTCACTGGCCCAACCTGTTGAGCAGGTTGCTCCAGCCCCAAACTCGGCCGGCGCCGGGCATTCTGCATCAGTGTACGTAGTGCCCGGCCTTCTCCCTAGGTTCTAGTGCCTGCCGGATCTAGCTTCGCCACCCAAGACCATGCCCAGCAGAGACGCTGCAGTGGTGGGCTCTCTTCCAAAAGGGCCACGCTCGGCAATGTGAGGTGTTGCTACCCTGTCTCACACATTAATAGGATCATGGGCAATAATTTTTCTAAGGACTGGTATTCCTTCCCTCCCTCCCTTGCCCCCCCCCCCCTCCCCCCTGGACTGGTACTGGGCCGTGGACCACACTTTGTATAAAGCAGCATTTCCTAAAGAAGAATCATTAAGGTCTTTCACCTTGTCAGCAACATTATTGGTCTGAGGAACTGCAACGAACTTTTCTGTCTTTCTTAGGCATTCCTGAACGTATTGGATCAGTGTCCCAAACTGGAGATAGACATCCCTTTGGTGAAATCCTACTTAGCGCAGTTTGCAGCTCGTGCCATTATTTCAGAACTGGTGAGCATTTCAGAACTGGCTCAACCACTGGAGAGTGGCACCCATTTCCCCCTCTTCTTGCTTTGCCTTCAGCAGTTGGCTAAGTTACAAGACCGCGAATGGCTAACTGAACTGTTCCAACAAAGTAAAGTCAACATGCAGAAGATGTTGCCCGGTAAGTGATCAAAATATTTGTGACATACTCTTAGTCATTCTGTCTTTCGACTTTTTTTAATAAAGTGCGCTAGAGTGGAAAATGGCATAAAACATTTGGAGGTTGAGGGAAAAAGTCAGTTTAAAAACTGTCATACAGAGTTTCTTAAATTGACTTTTTTTTCCTACTCCACTGAATTATTTGATAGTGGTCATTCTGTGAAAACCCTAGATGAGGATGTTTGTATGCCATTGCATTCTCCAAAGGAAAGGGTTGGTTTTATTGAGCTAGTAGTGCCATCAGAATCATAAATGAGTTGACTGATGTGCTGTTTGAAAAAGATGCTGGAGATGACGCACAGGTGCCACCGTAAAATAAAATGTCACTTTTCTCAGATCATGAAGTTTAAAAGACTCCCAGTTGTGAGTCTCTGGGGAATGTTCTCTCAGCATGTTTTTGTCCCTGGGATCTTTTATTTGCCTTTCCTTCAATTTCACTGATTATAAAGCTTGCTCACACTAAAATGGCAGTCACAATCATCTTCATTACCATAGGTAGACCAAGATGCAGGTATGGTTCCTGGCCCATCTGGTCTGCTTCTGTACCTTTCTGTGGCTGGCATTCTGACAGTAGTTGGGCTCTCTAACCTGCCCCAGCTCCTCTGTTCCCTGTCCTGCCAGTTGTTCTTGGGCACACCTAGTGCAGGAATGTTTACCTGAAATCCAGTTGGTTCTAAGTGCCAATAGCAAGAAACATACATGAAAGGAGTATCTTCTGATCTGGTTCACCCAGCATTTGCTATTTTCAACTGATTCTCCCCTGACATCAATTCTTAGCTTTTGTACTAATCCTGCAGTTTGTTCCTGAGCTCTGTCAAGGTTCTGCTTGTCACAACTTTCCATCTGCCACTGTCTTGTGGCAATCATCTGAGCCAGAAGGATAGGAGAACTGAAAGTCTTTGTAGCTGTGTTCTTTCTGGACAAAATTATATTACAGACCTACCATACACTTAAAATATAATTGGAATTGCAGGTCAGTGAGGATGCATAGCCGTCTTCTCTAGACAAATGAACTTGGGATAAGATTCAGTGACTAGTCTTCGTACATTAAATATAAAATGAGCCCTGCCTTTCTGTCTTTACCACAGTAAGCCCTTCAGTGGGCTTTCCCATAACTTTGCCCTCGAGTGAGTGGTCACTCATTCTCTCCTGAGACTGAAATGTATATGGGGTCCAATTTGTTTTCTGGGATGGAACCTTCCTCTTCTCCCCCCCCCCCCCCCCCCCCCCCCTACCCCGCTTAAGTCTGTTTACTCCAGAAGGACTCATCTAATTCATTTGCCCTCAGGAAGTTCCCCATCAAGGACACTTGAAGGTCCTTCCTTAATTTTCATGGTATGTCTCATTCCATGTCTTCTGGGTAGACCTAGCCTTTAAAGCCGTCCTGTGGTCTGCACCAGATTCACCTCCTAAGTACCCCCCTCCCCCCAACATATTAAGGTGCTGTTTGGGATTTTTGCATCCTTGAGGACAATAACTCAGAGACTACTTGACATGGTCCCTTCTGGCCTTGAAATCTGAGTCTTTCTCTCTGCTACTCTAATCTGACCTGCACATTAAAAGCCACATAACCTTGTCCACCCACTCCTTTAATAAACCCATAATATCTGTTTGTTACTGAAGTCTTCAAATCATGATTTTGAAGACTTCAGCTTACGGAATCCACCATTTATGGTAGTTTAAACCTGCTGTATGGTAACTTGCATTCTTCCTGATGTCTTGGCCCCAGTGCTTGCTTTTTGTGTTTTGTGTGTGTTTGTGTGTTTTTGTTTTAATAAATAAATAAATAAATATGCTGATACTCCTTGGGGAAAAGTTGTTGCGCTCTGGCTGGGGGTGCTGGTACTGTCTCCAGAGGTGCCAGTGCTGCATACTGGGCCGTACCATCACAAAAAGCACTGCTTGGCCCTATAATTGCCATTGCCTCCTTTCCCACTTGCGTTGGAGTCTTACTCTACTGTGAAATTCAGAAGAAACTCCTTCCATAGTAGCAGGCGCCTACAGTGCATGTGCAGAGCCATAGGCACTACTAATAGCAAAATCTCCTAAATAGGTACAACAAGCACGTGTACATCCTTACCTAGGGAACGTCTAGACTATATGGCTCCGTCGACAGAGCCATGTAGATTAGTTTACTCAACAAAGGGAAACAAAGCCGCGATATAAATAATGGCCGCCATGCTGTGCCGATCAGTTGTTGGCACAGTGCAGCAGTCTAGACGGGGATCTGCCGACAAAGGGTTCTGGGGTCAGCAGATTCCCATCTAGACTGCTGCGCTGTGCCAACAAACAGCTGATCGGCATGGTGCAGCAGCTATTTTTATTTAAATGAAGGGCCAATTATTTAAATAGAGGCTTCATTTCCCTTTGTTGTCCTGCCTCATGAGTCCTCATCATGGCTAGACTCTAGTTACTGTGCAATGGAAGTAAAGCTTTCTCCTTTTTGAACTAAGCTGGTTTGATCCATAGTTTGACTTTTTTTAAATTGTTTAACGTAGAATTTTCATTCAATTTGTCTTAGAAATTGATCAGAATAAAGATCGTATGCTGGAGATCTTGGAAGGGAAAGGACTAAGTTTCTTGTTTCCACTTCTGAAACTGGAGAAGGAACTGTTGAAGCAAATAAAGTTGGATCCATCCCCTCAAGCCATCTATAAATGGATTAAAGACAACATTTCACCCAAACTTCATGTAGATAAGGGATTTGTGAATATTTTGATGACCAGGTGAGCAGATTTATGGGTTTTTTTAAGAGAAATCCTAGCACTTGTTAGTAGTTTAGACATGTTAAACTGACTTACGCTACAAATGGCTTATAAAGTGTCCACGAAGCTGGAATAAAATGTATCCTGCTGAAGGAGACTATATAGACAAGATTCTACATAAGTAGGGCTTTGATGCCATTTAAAGCACTACCACCAAGTGCTCTAGAGTAGATCTCGACCTTGTCAGTCTTTCAATGCCCTGACAGTGCATAAGGAAACAGCTTAGATTTCCTTGCATCTGAAGGTAAACAGACCTACAAATAACATGTTGATTCATTATGAATATTTTTCCCAAAGAGGGCCTTGTTGGGCTTAAGCAATTGAAAGGAAAAACTGATAGGGTATCTAACCAAATGACAACTAAAAGTTTGTGAAGGTACTTTTGTAAAAAGAATTCCACTAGTCTTAGGAAACATTTAAATTTAACTCTTATTTCCAGTTTCTTGCAGTATATTTCAAGTGAAGTAAGCCCTCCTAATGATGAACCAGATTCTTCATTTGCTCCTTCTAAAGAGCAGCTAGAACAGGAAAAACAACTGCTTCTTTCCTTCAAGCCAGTAATGCAGAAGTTTCTTCATGACCATGTTGATCTACAAGTGAGTGCTCTGTATGCACTTCAGGTGCACTGCTACAACAACAGCTTTCCAAAAGGTATGAGTAAGCATGTATTTACATATTTTCCCTCAGATTGGCAAAGTATGAATCCAGTGCCAACCATATCCTGTCTTTAGTGAACCTACTTAAAGGCCACTCTAACTGCAGCCTCTGCTACACTTGTAACTGGGATGTGCTTACCCAGGGTCCTATGGGGTGCTACAGTATACTTCTCTAAATTCTTTTTTTGCTTGCAGTTGTCAACCTTGTGTAGAGCTTTCTGTAGCTGGGGAATGCAATGTGCCTAATATGGAATTGGTTGACCTGGTGGTTGTGTGTTTTTTTTTTTTTTTTTTTTTTTCCCCCCCCCCTCCTTTTTTGAAAAACAGGCATGTTACTGCGCTTTTTTGTTCATTTCTACGACATGGAAATTATTGAAGAAGAAGCCTTTTTGGCATGGAAAGAAGATATTACTCAAGAGTTTCCAGGGAAGGGCAAAGCTTTATTCCAGGTAAAATTGTGTAAATGGAGTAGAAATTAAGTCCCTTTCAGACTGTTTGCCTGTTTCACTGTGCTCATGAGTTTGGGGAAGCTTATTGTACAATTAAATTAAGCTTATTGTGCTTAATTTACAAATGCTCGTATGTAGCCTTTGGGCTGATGAAGGAAATAACTGACAGAACAAAGGCACATTGCTACCCCACTGTGCAATAAGGGTTGGAGAGGGGTAATCCACAACATGTGTGCTACCAAGAATAAATCCTTTCTGTGCTAACATTGTGGTGGAAAACCACTCGAGCAAAATCTTAAAATTGTGCATCGTTTGCATGCAGTCTGAGTTCTCCTTCTGAAACTGCATTGATATGATTGCAGGTAAACCAGTGGCTAACCTGGCTGGAAACTGCTGAAGAAGAAGAATCTGAAGAAGAAGCTGACTAAAGAACCAGCCAAAGCCTTAAATTTGTGCAAACACTGTTGCTATGATGTAACTGCATTTGACCTAACCACTGCGAAAATTCATTCCGCTGTAATGTTTCACAATATTTAAAGCAGAAGATTGTCAATAGGATGTTCTTCTGCATAAGGTTTTTGTAGTATGTCTTAATCATAGTCTACCATAAAATATTTTAGAGTATCTTTAATGTTTAGATGACAGTGTATTAGCAGCATGCAATAATTACATCATAAGTTCTCAAGCAGAAGCAGTCTATTGCAAGGGTTTTTTCTTTGCTGCCAGTTATCATAGGCTGTTAAGTTAGAAAACTGAATAGCAACACTGAATACTGTAGAAATGCACTTTGCTCAGTGTAATACTTGAGTCGTTGCAATATTTGATTATCCATTTGGTTGTTACAGAGAATCCTTAACTGTAATCGATGGTTGTTGCCGTAATAGTATATTGCCTGTAATTCTACCTCTAGTAATGGGCTTTATGTGCTAGATTTTAATATCCTTGAGCCTGGGCAAGTGCACAAGTCTTTTTAAAAGAAACATGGTTTACTTGCACAAAAACTGATCAATTTGGAAAAGTGGTTAAATGCCCTTTTAGAAGTGGTTTTTGTGGGTGTGAAACAAAATGGTGAGAAATTTGAATTGGTCCCTCTTATTATAGTATTGAAATTAAGTCTACTTAATTTATCAAGACATGTTCATGCCCTGATTTTATATACTTGTATCTATCAATAAACATTGTGATACTTGACTTGTTTCTGAATGTCTCTTGGTAGAAGAGTTTTGACTACAAGTATAGAGGTAGTAATGTGCTGGTGGGACTTTTTTAAACAAGTGTCTATAATGGAGTTTGTGGTTGTGACTGTCTTCCCAATTTAAGTTAACTGTAAAATGTTCACCTTTACATTAATTGCCTAGAGGGGTTAGTACAGGGTTGGGCAAAAGGGCCTTCATGGGCTGGATTTGGCCCACTGTGTGGGTTGATCCAGCCTGCAGATGCCCTGCTGTTCCCCCCACCCCATGGCCAATCAAGGCCTGGGGACGGGGGGAGCATGCAAAATCTCCTTCCCCACTGGGGGTGTGCAGCACTTAGTCAAAGCACTGCATGCCCCTTGCAGGAAGGAGGCAGGAGGAGACTGTGCTCTTCCCTATTCCTGGGCCCTGATTGGCCTGGGGGTGGGGAGAGCATGCAAAGTCTCCTGTTGCCAGGGGCTCAGACACTAGAATGGACAGCTGTTCAGAACAGCTGGTGCTATTATCGGGAGGTTGCGGGGGCAAAGACTTCATGCACTCCCCCATCCCTAGGCCATGCACTCCCCCATCCCTAGGCCAATCAAGGTCTTGTGGGTGGAGAAGCACAGAAGTGGCCTGGGGCCACTTCAAAAAATTTCTGAAGTGCTTCTCCCACTCCCCCCCCAATCTAAAATCATTGCCCCTTCCAGCTAGTACCATTAAGTTAGTTAAACATTTATTATGAAATTGCCTCTGAGGAGGATTTCTTCACCCCTCCCACCCCGCAAATTCAGTCTGCTTTTCTGGTATTCATTTGAATGGTGAAAAAGCACTTAGACAAGAAATCTGCTTGTGTGGGTCAGGTTTGCTATTTTAAGTCCATGTCTTTACTAATCAGAAGATCAATGCTGCCATGATCAATCTTCCAGAGTTCAGTGTTGAGCAAGTCCAATAAAGACCTGCTAAATTGAACTCAAGGGCACCCTCCTGATGCTGGTACTCCTGCTTCTTATGAGTAAGGGAATCTCAACAAGCATTTGTTCATGAAGACCATGTGGGAACTAAGCTGCATGATTTAATGTAGCTGGGGTTTCATGTCCCTTGTATAGACTCTTCCTTGGTAACTTTTTTTTTGGGTCAGTGCAGCTGGACGTAAGTTGAAGTAGAAGCTATTCCACATATTTGGGAGGGGAGGGGTCCAAGTTATAGCAGACAAGTTATGACTGATTCAAGATGGTAGATCAAATGTGAAACAGCTAGGTCCTTAGCATTAAAGGGGTGTTTAATTTGATTCTAACTAAATATTCTCTTCTTCCCCCCCCCCCCCCCCCCCCATAGTGGGAGTTTAACAGGTGGTTTGTGGCAATAATAGCTCTCTAATCCAGTGTTTCCCAACTGGTGCTCCATGGAACCCTAGGGTTTTGTGAAGCAAAAATAGGGGTTCTGGGAGGAGCCAGCACTCTCCCACCCCTCTGAAAGAGAGCACTAGCTAACCAGCTTCTTAAAGTAGCGCACTTGTTTCCCCTTCCTCCCTGGCAACAGAGGCATAGCAAGTGAGAGGCAGAGGGGACTAGTTGCTCCTGGCCAGCACAGTGCCCAGGGGGGGCTGCTGGATAGGGGTGACTCACAGCAGGGAGGGAAGCACTTCCCCTCCCCAAAAGAGCTGATGTGTGCTGCCTGAACAGCTGGGCCTGTGGCACCTGGTAACTTAATTCTGTGGCCTTTGTGCAGTGGGGGGAAGGTAAGAGACCTGGGTCTGCACAGCTCCCTCTGTGCAGGCAGCACTCTGCCCTGGGCCTCCCTGCGTTTTCCCCCCACCCTCCACAGAACAACATCATAGAGGTAAGTTGCTGGAATGCACCAGCCCCTACTGTTCAGGCAGCACACATGCCACCAGGGGAGGGGTAGTGCAGTTGCACATTTCCTAGAACCCAGAGGTGCTGCAGGATTGCCAGGTACTGGTCTTAGCTACCCCTGCCCACATTTACCCCCCATGAGTACCCTGCTACCCACCCACAGCACCCTGGCCCCAGCATCCTGCCATCCACCCTAGCACCCAGCAGCACCCTGTTCCTTGTCCCAGCACCCTGCCACCCATCCCAGTGCCTAGCAGGACCATGTTCCTGACCCCAGCACCCTGCCACTTGTGCCAGCAAGCTGCCACCCAGCAGCACCCTTGCCCTAGCACCCACTAGCACAGTTGGGACCACATTAGTGAGGCTTGGGGGTTTTGGAGGGTGTGTGTGTGGTGGGGGTTTTTTTTTTGGCATCTCGGTTGCAGCCCCAACTGACTTTTCTGTGGGTCAGTGACCCTCTCCAAGACAATGCTAAAACCTTTTGTTTGACATAATTTATTTTAAAAATGAAGCCTGGCTAACATGCCCCTAATTGGGGCCAAATCCCCATCTCACTGCAGTATCATAACACTCCTGCACCACCTGACCCCAAATCTGAGCCTATCATACAGTGGAACCCTCTATCCTGAGCCTCTTACATCCCTAAGCTCCTGCATCCCCAATCTTCTGCCACAGCACTCCTGCACCATCCACACATCACAAATCTGTGTCCTAGCAGAATTCTCAAGAAAAACCATCAATGAAAGGACAGTAATGCAACCTTTTGAGCCATGCCCTTGAACTAAAAGATTGTTCTCAAACTGTCTTCAGCTTTCCTGTAAAATGTCTCCCAGGTAGAATGAAGCTGTTATCAGCTCAGCATCAGACAATTCGGATGCTTGGGACTTAAACTCAGAGATCCTTGTGATGCCTCCACCAAAGAGCACCTTCTGTAAAAGGTACAGCTCCAGCTAAGACTCTGGTATGAATGAACATGATCCTTGTGATTAGCCAAGACTCTTCGGTAGCACAAGGATTTGTCCACACCAAAGGTTAATGGATGGAATAATAAGAATTATTTGGGTGTGTCAATATTTTATGGTGTGGGTGTGAATGATTTCAGGATCTTTTGCATAGCTATGGGCCTTGGGCTCCTGGGTAAGGACAAAGCTCTGATCCTCCAGTCTCTCTTCGCAGTGGACAGCAGCAAGTTAGAACCTAGCCTAAGTCTAATTTACTCAGTCTTTGGTCTAAGCTTTAGAATTTGTGAACATATACTCATCTAATTTCTAAAATCTTCATTTTATTGAATATGTCAAAATAGATCACAAGGTTGAGTTTCATGTGTAGCCTTACAGAACCAATGAAAACTAGACTCTAGGATCTGAAAATTTAAGCCTGCCCTTTGTGATATCCACTTGCCGTTGATGGATGTCTTGGGCTGGGGGAAGCTCAGATCCCTAATAAATGCTCCATCTATTGTTCTTTCTTGTAAGATTTTACATCCAATATGGAGCTTAGCTACAAATGTAGCTCCAAAAACAGCTGTTAAGGCCTTCCTGCTCCAGGTATGGTAGCATAAATGGTAGACACACAGCTTCTGGTTAGTGGTGTTCTCCAAAGCTTCTATTTCAGCTTAAGTATCCACCTTCAACCTCCCACTACTGATGTAGGAACTAATGCTACTAACCAGGGCCGACTTTAGGAAGTGCAGGGTCCAATTTGAACAATGTCGATGGGGCCCTCCAGCAGTTTTGGTTGAGCAAAAAAAAAAACCACACACAAGTTTCAACAGGGGGCCCAGAAATTTTTTTGGTTGAGCAAAAAAAACTACACACACATCTCCAGCTTATTCCCCCACCCCTGCACAGCCCCGAAGGTAGCTAACACCTGCAGCCGCTGCACTCCTCCTCTGGGGCCGACACCCCCTTCTGGAGCACGCCTGGCACACTTCCGGGCAGGGGTGGCAGATTTGTATAATTTTTGGTAGTGCCCCATTAGCCACACTCCTTGACACTTGTTAACTGTGCCCTGACCCACATTAACCAGGCCTCTGGAGGTAACACGCTCGGGGCAAGATGGACACATGACCAGAAGTAAAAGGTGTCATGTCACCCCTCTTAAGGACTTTTCCCACCATCCTCCTACCAACACGGATTAGTTTGGCCCCCACCAAACTCCCCTCATGCGACTATCCTGCGATTGCATTTAACCCAATGTGTGTGACATTAACTCGGAGGCAGAGAGGCTGGGGGAAGTGTTCCCTCTAAGGCTATGTCTACACTCGCAGCTTCTTGCGCAAGTACAGCCGTTCTTGCACAAGAAACCACAGAGCATCCACACGGCCCGCCTGCTCTTGCAGAAAAGCACAGTTTGCACATGGCAGTGTGGACATGTGCAAGAAGTCTTTCGCAAGAGCAAGAACCCTTGCGCAAGAAACCGCCAGTGTAGACATAGCCTAAGCATTTCCTCCCATGAGCAGAATGAATTGTGTTGGGCACCAGTACTGAGTTCATGTGGCTTGTTTGGATGTGCCACTGTGGCACCCAAGTTATTAATAAACCTCTACCTTTTCTCTCTGCTGCCATGTCTCCTTCCCTTGCTCCATCAACTCCCCTGGTGCCTGCTGCCCCCCAACTCCTTACCCTCCTCTGCTGTCCTGACT
>CM057848.1:92956210-92986550 GCA_030068395.1 Apalone spinifera
GGCAGAGGAGGGGAGGGAGATGGGCACCTCCTAAGGGCTTACACAACCTCTCTCTCATTCTCAGTTCTGTGTGTTTCTTTGTCTCCTTCTGCAGATCGTCTGGGCCATCAATTCCCTGCTGCTGTGCAAGACCTGGAGGCAACCATGGGCAGATTTGCTGCCCTGGGGTTCCCCAACTGCGAGGGAGCCATTAATGGGATACACATCCCCATCCATGCCCCAGAACATCAAACAGCCCAGTTCATTAACAGAAAGGGCTACTTCTTCGTAGTCCTGAAGGCCCTGGTGAATCACCGGGGCCACTTTACTGATATTTATGTGGGATGGTCACGCAGGGCACATGATGCCTGAGTGTTCTGTAATTCCAGTCTGTGCGCCAAGCTGGAGGCAGGCATCTTTTTCCCCCGCCGGGACTTTGTGGTGGGTGAGCACAACATGCCAGTGTAAATAGCAGGGGATGAGGCATACCCACTCATGCACTGGCTAATGAAGCCCTACACTGGCCACCTTGATCCCAGCAAGGACCTGTTCAATGCCCACCTGAACCAAGCCCAGATGCAGATGGAGTGCACCTTTGGGTATCTCAAAGGAAGGTTCTGCTGCCTCCTCACCCGCCTGGATGTCAGGGAGCACAACTGGTTGCAGCGTCCTGAGTGTGCTCCACAATATTATGGAGCGCAAGTGCGAGGCCTTCCTCCCAAGTGTGGGTGGCAGAGGCTGGCTACCAGGGCCATGCAGCCCCGGACTGCTACCATCCACTAGGCCCATTAGCTGGGGGTGCGCATCCGGGAGGCCCTGAGGGAGCAGTATTCTGAGGCCCCCCAGTAATTCTCCCCAGGGCCTCCCCAACAGAGGCTTCTGCCTTTCTGCTCTCTCTCCCTTTCCTCTCTCCCCCCTCCCATTGGCCCTTCCCTGACCTCCCAATAAACACACCTGTTTGGTTGGAAAACAAAATGAATATTTTTATTAAATATCAAGAGCAGCTGGGCAGGGGAATGGGGGGGGGGGACGGGAGGGGGCTCAGGATTGGGAGGATTAGTCTGGCAGCTTGTTCTGCCACCTCAGGTGCAGGGACGCGTTCAGGATTGGGTGGGTCTGGGGACTTGAAAGGGTTGGGCAAGAGGGTCAGCTACAGCTGGGTCAGGGTTGGCGGGAGGAGGGGCCAGAAGCATCATTTGGGGAGGGGACATGGGCGCAGGACTCATGTGGCCAGGCATGAGGCTGGCAGCACATTCTTGGGCATGTTGAGGTGTTGGCTGCGGTGGCTGCATGCTGCATCCTCCCACTGACATGGTTGCACGTGCCCAGACTGCAGCAGCGTGTGCTCACCTCGCAGCCCATAAAACACTGTGCCTCCCCGCCCCGTGCGCCCACTTCCCCCGCTGTGTGTGTGCGCGCGTGCGCCAACATACCTGAAGATCCCTCCCAAGCCGCCTCGGAGGCCTGGAAGATGTCCAGGCTGGCAGGGACTGGCTCCAGGGACAGGGTGACGGTCCCACTGTCCTGGTCATCCTCATCCTCCTCCATCAGAGGCTGAACCTGCCCCTCCATTTCCTCCGGGCTGGGGACAGGTTCCGGGTGCTGGACTACCGTGGGAGGTCAATATCATTTAGCAGCATTACCAACACTTGGGGCACAACTACACAGTATGGCAAAACTCAAAATAAACTATGCAACCTGAGCTATGCTAATTGCATAGCTTAAGTTGAAATAGTTTTTGACTTTTGGCACTGTCTACACAGCAGTTATTTCGAGATAAAGCTCTCTTCCTGACTTCCCTTACTCCTCAAACAATGAGGGTTACAGGAGTTGGGAGTAAGCAGTCCTCCAGCTAATATCAGTTATTCTGAAATAATGCTGCTATGTAGACATGGCCTTCCACTGCTTACTGTAAGCAGTTGGACATGATCCCCCTCCCTCCTCTCCACTGGCATCTAGCTAACTGGACATACTCCTCTGCTTTTCCTTTCGTCCTTGACCCTAACTTTCTTAGTTATAATTAATGTCAAGCTTTTTATCATGTCTCTGGTATGTTATCTTTAGTACAATGCAATTTCTTGTTCCTCAAGGCCCAACTTTGCCTAGAAATCATATTGCTTATGAGTAAGTATGTAACCTGTGGAGTGAATGTCAAGTATGAATGAGAAATATCCAAAGGCAGTTTAGGATCCATGACCTTTAAAGGTAAACAAAGACCCTGCAAGCAGATAAATTAATTGAGAAGTGGTCAGAAAATCTCTCTCTTGTACAAGATGTAACATCACAGCAGAAACCTGGGACCGGCCCAGAGAAAGTAAATCCTCCTGCAGATCCCAAGAGATATCTCAAGATTGAATCTTCAGGAGGCTGATGCCTACCAGCACTCCAGCCACCAGCAAAATCAAAAGTAATCTTCACTGCACTTGCAGCCTGCCTCCAAATTGGCAGCATGAGAGAGAGAGAGAATCATCACCTTACTCTTAAGAATCTGTGCCAATAAACAACCCCAAAAGCAATCCTGTTCTAGCCCACCCTCTGTCTGGATTTGTTCCTTAGCAGGTCTGAGGAAGTGAAACATTTACTTGGCTCTTAGAAGACATTTAAGGGTAAATTAGAGCTAAATAATTGCCCAGAAAACTGAGTGCCAGAACAAGTGGCCATAAACAAAATTTATAGGACTGCAGGAAAGTTGGCCACACCTATGATAAACAGACATCTGACTAAAATATTGGATCACAGATGTTGGCAGACTAGAGCGGGCCAGACTAGCAGTTCAACCTGTATAAAGACTTGCACACAGGAAGCCATTTGCAGAGTGCATATAAAAAAATTGCATTGGTTCTATGAAACCCAAGAACTATTATACTTTTTTTATATATATATATATATATATATATATATTGTTTTTTAAAAAATTTTGTAAGCTGCCTCAAATATTTTAGAAAGAGGCAGGGTAAAATATTTTAAATAAGCTATTCTGTATATTCTTGGACTTCTCCTACTAGCACCTTATCTATTAAATCTTTACATATATGCAGAGAACGCTTGTAAGCCCCCTTTGTAATGTCCAGCAGCACATCAGGATTTTAGTGATTACTTCTGCTGATTGGCTAAGAATTGCGCACAGTATTAGCCTGTACTTGAAAAGCCTTCTATTTTAGTATTTTCATCCTCTGTGCATTCATTTGGTTCATTCACATTACCTCATCTTTTTTAGACTACAAGTTCTTTGGGACAGGGACTGACATTTAGACCTGGTCTACACTACAGCAATAGAAAAAATTAAGATTCACAATTATGGCTACATTAGTTGTTGCTGGAGTTGGTGTATCTTAAATTGCGTTGCTGCACCATCCACACAACAGGAGGTCTGCTGCTTATTGGACTCTTAGTTAGAGCTAATGAACAGCACAGAAGACAGAGCCAGAACTGATGTCTGTAAACAAATTTTATGGGAACTCAGGAAACTTAGTCACACCGATAAGTTTGACCCAGCTAACCGAAATCATGCTGGACCATGGCATTACCATGGAGCAGTGTGTGCCAGACTAGAGAAGTTCAACCTGTATTATATAAAGAAAAACTACAAAAACAAGATACTCTATGTTCTTCATCATTGGGGGAAGATGAGAGAACATGTGAAAATGAGGAGGGAAAACTTTACTAGGTGGTGAAGCACTGGAATGGGTTACCTAGGGAGCTGGTGGAATCTCTATCCCTAGAGATTTTTAGGTCTCAGTTTGACAAAGCGCCAACTGGATTTACTTAGGGTTGGTCCTGCTTTGGGCAGGGGCTGGGACTCAATGACCTCCTGAGGTCTCTTCCAGTCCTATGATTCTATGAAACATCTGTAGTGACTTTGCTTAAGGACTGCTGAAGGCTCTCAGATACAAAGGTGATACATGGTATAAAATTACTCCCTTCCATGCTTTGAACTACCAGACTAAATGTTACTTGGTGATGCTGCTGTATGAGCACTCAATGTCAGTGAAGCATGTACGATTACTCCAAGATTATGAACCAAATTGGCCAATTGTGGATGTGTCTCTCTAACCAAGACTGTTCTATGGCTGCAAACTCTTCCAAATACTGTCCTTCATCACCACCTGTCTTGCTCAGGTTCTGCTTTAGTTAGTTGGTTTTCACCCAAGAGCTGCTTTCAATCAAGCACAGGGCCACATTGGTGGTAGTGGTATTGTTGTACAGTAATTCCTCACTTAACACAATAGATGCATTCCTGAAAATGTTCATGCTAAGCAAAAACATGCTATGCAGGGCCAATTTTCCCATTAAAAATAATGGAAAAGGTGGGGTTTGTGTTTCAGGTGGTGGCAGCGAAGTCAATTTTTTGTTGGTGCTGGGTCATCAACATTAGATATCTAGCACCACAAGATATTTAGCAACAGAAGTCACCATGGTTTGTTAAAAAACAAAGATAAATACGTGAGTGGAGGAGCATTGTGACCACGTATATTAATCTGCTCATCCGTATTACCACTGTTTTCACCAACCACGTGAAATAGTCTGCCACTTGATTATTTTTGTGTTATTTTGGGGACGGTCGTGTTATTCAAAAAAGTTCCCTTAAAAAAAAAAAAAAAAAAAAAAAATCAGGCTATTGCAAAAATGTGTTAAGCAGGCAAGTGTTAAATGAGTAATTACTGTATGTTGTGAAGGACAGGGAGGGCAGTGTATCACTTGTACATTGCTGGCATGAGAGTCACTGTCATATAACCAATTCACCCAGTGACTATATGTACATGCTGAAAAGCACTGAAAAACTGATCCTCGCGGAACAACTTAAAGGAGTCATCTAGGGTGGGAGTTTCCCATCACTACTTGTTTGTAACATAAATCCAGGATGGATTCAAACCATTTCAGTACATTAGTCTGGCCTGGTCACCTCTCTCAGGCAATATTTTCATATTATGAAGTTCTATATAACATACTTTGAGCGAGAGCTCATTTTAGGTAGGCCATTAGAACACGGTGAGGTTAAGGAATCAAACTGATCTTTTCCAAAGGACAACTCAGCTCTCAAATGTAGGAACCATTGCCCTAACAGCTAGAGCAGTAGATTGAAAAGCCTGCGTTTAAGTGTCTACATACAATCTAGCAATTTGGTCTGTTACATGGTACAAATAGTACTACATTGAGGGGTTTTTAAAACTTTAACATGCAGCCATATATTAGAAATTAAAAATGAATTTAAATGTCCGATTGCTGGCAAACTTAATTTTCTTAATGATATCTGAACTTCAAGATTTTCTGATGCCACCATCAGATTACAGTTTTTTGTTTTGTAACTGAGTCTGATGGAGGATAGGATTATTTTTTAAAAAAGGATGAAGTAAAATAAATCACTAAAAACAGATGGCAGTGACTATCTTTTATTATTGCGACAATGGCAAATCTCTTTACTTTACCATATAATAATATGGAAAGTTTTCGACATCTTTATTTTTCACCTGTCAACTTAATTAGTTCCATTTTTTTCTACATACCTGTCATGTTATTTCACAAACGTCTGCATCTTTGTTGCTTTTATTTATTTTTTAAATTAATACATCAGGAAAACAAATAGGTACAAGAAAACTTTAAAATTAGCAGTAGTATCATAGTATACTTGTTTTCTAACAGAAAGTAAAAAATGTCACCATTGTTCTCTATTCAGAATGACACAAATAAATAAATATCCAAAATTCTTTGTATCATTCAATAAGATCTCATGGCCTGTACCTCTTTTGCATGTAGAAACATGGAACAAATACACCACAGTTTTAACTAACTCTGAACTTGGTGTTTATGTTCTGCAGCATTTACACATACCCCATCCTCATTATGGGAGTTTGTTACCACTCACTGTACAGCATTTATGATCTTGAGCTACGTTAGCTCCAGTGTAATACACCAAGACAGAGAATTATCCATTAATGCCTAATATTGTACAGCTCGATAGGAAAAAAAATATACAAAGCGAGTTTTACAACAGTTTTACGAAAACATTAAGCTTTTTAAAATCAGTTTTCAGATATAAAAATTGTATTTTCCTCCTCATAAATGAAGTATATTTCAAAAACAAAAGTTTTAAAAATAGCTATAATTTAAATCTAATCGCTATCATCTGATCCACCTTCTGATCCATGTTCAGACCCTTCAATGTTGGATGCCTCTGGTTCAGATTCATTTCCAGACTCTCTACCAGAGCCCTCATTGTCAGATCCTCTCTCGGAATCTCTGTCCGAATCACCACTGCGAGAAGCTGGATGAGATTCATTCTCTGAACCAACTGATTGGCTTCTTCCAGACTGTACAGAGTGGCTTCTCCCAGATTGTACAGATTCATTGTCAGATTGTTCAGAATCTGATCGTCTCTTCTTTCTGGCTGACCTGTCACTGTCAGAATCCTCATCAGATGGATGAGCACTGGATCTCCGGGGACTACCTACCTCACTACCAGACTTGTTTCTGTTATCTGAATCGCTGTCAGACAGGATGTGTTTATTACGTTGCTGTTCAGCATCATCAGAATCACTGTTGCTGTTCCTGACATTTCTATTTAAAAAAAAAACCCAGTATAATCAAATATAAAGCTGCAAGGATTGGTTTACTATAATCAAGTGAGAATCCTAGATTACACTGAGAAAGAAGAAGAGGAGAAAAGGACACAAACAATTCAAAGAGAAAGATATCATCGTGTATCATAGTGCAGTCCTCACTATATTCCCATGTGCAGTCATTCCCAGTTTGGCTGCGAAAAAGGACATTTGGCATAAATGTGCAGATCACCAAGGAAACATGGGCGGCGAGTTATATGGGCTCGTGGTGCCCATGCTCCAGCAATATTTAGAACCGGGGGCCCTGCTCCAGCAATATTTGGAGCTGGGTCTCTCCCTTGGCCCTACCTAGAGCGGGCCCCGGGCCCCCACCTGCTGGTGCGTCCTCCACCCTGGCCCCAGAGCGTCCCTGGAGGAGAAGAGGGATTGTAACGGGGCACCCACAGCCCTGCTGTGATGGAGCACAGGGGCAAGAAATCCCTGCTGAGCGTCCCCACTGCCCTCTTGCACAAGACAGCTTACACCTGTTAGAAAAGAGTGTAGCTCTTGCGCAAGATGCCCTCTCTTCCTACGCCGTACTGTAAATTTCCTTGCGCAAGAGCAGGCGGGCAGTGTGGATACTCAGTGGGTTATTGTGCAAGAACGGCTGTACTTGTGCAAAAAGACGGGAATGTAGACGTAGCCTTAGAGGGAACACTTCCCCCAGTCTCTCTGCCCCCAAGTTAATGTCACACACATTGGGTTAATGCAATTGCAGGATAGTTGCATGAGGGGGGTTTGGTGGGGGCCAAACTAATCCCTGTTGGCAGGAGGATGGTGGGAAAAGTCCTTCGAGAGGGGTGACATGACACCTTTTACTTCTGGTCATGTGTCCATCTTGCCCCGAGCGTGTTACCTCCAGAGGCGTGGCTAATGGGGCTCGGGGGTGTGGATAATGGGGGTCAGGGGACATGGCTAACAGGGCAGCACCAAAAATTATACAAACCTGCCGCCCCTGCAAGGAAATATAGTAGAGAGAAAGGTGAAACACAAAGAACCCATTCAGACTAACATGATAGTCTTGAATTGCTGCTTCAGTGATATCAACAAAATGGGGGGAGGGAGTATATCCGATCTAAGCAATACCAAAGGAGATGCAAGTATATGCTTTGACTGAAAATGATTTTTAGACTTCGAAAGTACACACTTTCTGGGCACAGAAATTCAAAATACTGACCATGTTGAATTTTTGGCTGCTTAACAATAAAAAGTATATGTCAACCCTACAATCATGTCAATTTATATTTGAGATTAATAAATACTTAATTTTATTTTAATTATAATCTTAAAGCAATGGTTTGCAACCTCAGGCACTGAACGTCAAGGGGTCATGACATATTACCTGTTTAGAGAAGGGAGTCAGTTAATGAAGAAGCGGTTGTTCCGATATGGAAAAGGTTGCAAGCCAATCTCAGAGCTTTTTCATTAGGTAAAAGTCAGCATTGGACTTACAAAATAAATAAAGATTCATACCCATCATCAGCAATTTTGAGTTTATCCTCATCAGAAGAATCCTCGCTAGATGAAATTATGGCTTTTGATTTGATCTTTCCCTTCATTGAAGGAGGCAGACGTTCTGGCTTGGGCTGTATGAAAAAAAAATTGTTTGTTCACTGGAGTAACACTGATATAGATAACAGAGCTTAAAGTACAGCTGTCTTATAACCGATGGATGCAGAAAACCAGACTTATTTTTAACTGCTTTTTGTAAATCATCTGGTCAGAATTTGTTCTGATTTTAAATCCTAAATGGGGAGCTTCAGAATAGAGATGTTACATATTGGTTACTTGAATAGTCCATTAACCTCATAAATTCTTAGTGGTTAACTATTCTATAGTCCATGGGGATGGGGCGCACAGCCAGTGTGCTCCAGCTCCACTCTCAAGGAGCCCCCTGCCACTCTGTGCTGCTGCCTCTGTATCAGCAGCAGCAGCAGCATGGGGTACCAGGCAGGAGCTGGACCACGAGGGAAGCCAGTTTAAAAACAAAGTCCCCTCACGGACCGGCTGCCTGTCGCCCCATGCTGCTGCTGATACAGAGGCAGCAGTGCAGGGTGGCAACAACCACTGTCTGGGGGGAGGGGCTAAAAATTTACTGGCAGAGAGAGAGAGAGAGAGAGAGAGAGAGAGAGAGAGAGAGAGAGAGAGAGAGTGTGTGTGTGTGTGTGGGGAATGCATGTAGTTTATAGCATTAGCCTATAAGCTTTTGCTTATTGGTTAATCAACTATACTATTACATATAGTATATAATATGTAAGGGACTTAAGAAGTGTCCATGTTGCTAATGCTGTATTAGGAGACATAATAAAAAGAATGATGTATGTTTGCTGCAGGAATTATTTATCATATTTCATAACTATAGTGAATGTAATTTAACATAACTACAGTGAATGTCATTTTAATTCATGTAATAGCACTGTAGTCTTTCAGATATAAACAGGAACTATCAAGGCATTACACTTTTAAACTTACAGCCTTTTTCTTCTCTGCTTTGGGTGGACGTCGTTTTTTAGGTCTTGGGCCATTTTCATTTTCTTCATCATCAGTTCCATCATCTCCTTTTTGGGGCCTTATAAACAAAAATCAAGTCAGAATTCATATTTAATTCTTGCATATACAGTGTATTATTTCCAACACTGACAAACTGTCAATATGTTAACCTTACATTTCTTATATTACAGGAATTTGAAGAGAATTAGAATTTTTCTATCATTTATGTTTTATAACTGATGTGAATGGTCACTCACAACTGGGAACTTACACACACACACGCGCGCGCGCGCTATTCGGGAGAAAAAAGCAAATGTAGTCAGTCTAACACCATTTACAGGCAACTGTCTAAGGTATACTCTAAACCAATACTACATAATGACAAAAAAAAGTTTAAAAGGTGTAAACTAAGGGCATGTCTAAATTACATCCCTCTTTCGAAAGAGGGATGTAAATCAGACAGATCGAAATTGTAAATGAAGCTGGGATTTGAATTTCCTGTGCTTCAATTGCATAACGACGGCCGCACGTTCTTTCAAAAATGGGTATTTCGAAAGTGAAACCACCATCTAGAAGAGGAATGTAGTCTAGGCATAGCCTTAGTTACCTCCTCCGCTTTTTCTTCTTCCTTTCTCCATCCTCTTCTTCACCATCTTGTTCACTACCGCTGCCTTTCCTCCTCTTTTTCTTTCTGGACACAGGCAGATCTTCATCACTCTCATCATTGACAAACTCATCAAATTCCCCTCCTTTTTTGGAACGCTGCAAAAAGTTAAAAACCCACACTGTACCAGATTATGTGGAATCTGAAAACCAGTAGTCAACATATGGAGAATTTAAAACTTTTCTCTTTGATGCCACAACAGTTCCATTATCTGAAGAAATTGGAACATCAGAACATATACTTACACCTGCTGCTATTTGTTGGATAAATTATTTATTTTCTGTACTGTACCGCTGGAGCAATATATTAAATCTACCTTCCATTCCAAAGGTATCTGCATTTCACTGATGAAGACTCTGCTCAGCCTCACTAAATGTCAGGAGAGGCTTAATACTATAACCTGTCAGACACAACTCCCCCTCCCTTTTCTTCACTGGTGTCTAGCTAACCAGACATATTCCTCTGCTCTTCTCTTCTTCCCTGACCTTGGCTTTCTTAGTTATAATTTGTTAAGCTTTTTATCATGTAGTACAATGCAAGATATTGTATTCTTGTACTCAAGGCCATGAGGCTCCATTTTGCTTAGAAACCATATTGCTTATGAATATGTATGTAACTTGTGGAATGTGTGTGAGGTGTGAATGAGAAATATCCAACCAAGGCGGCAGTTTTAGGATTTGTGACCTTTTAAGGCTGACAAAGACCCTGCAAGTGAATAAATTAACTGAGAAGTGGCCAGAAGCTCTCTCTCTCTCTCGCCTTGTCTCTTGTTCTTTCTCCTCTACAAAAGTTAACATCACAGCAGAAATCTGGGACCATCCCAAAGAAAATCTGCCTCCTGCATATCCGAAGGGATCTCTCAAGGAACATCATGGTCGAGTCTGTGGGAAGCTGACGCCTTGCCAGCATTCCAGCCACCAGTAAAATCAGAAGTAATCTACACTGCACTTGCAGCCTGCCTCCAGACTGCCAGCATGAATGGTGTGTGTGTGTGTGTGTGTGTGTGTGTGTGTGCGCGCGCGAGCGCGAGCGAGCGAATCACCTTACTCTTAAGAATCTGTGCCAATAAACAACCCCAAAAGCAATCCTGCTCCAGCCCACCCTTTGTCCGGGTTCGTTCCTCAGCAGGGCTGAGGCAGCGCAACAAATGCTTGTTTTAACTCGTCAGAGTTTCTCTAAATTATAGAAAAAGTGTGAGAAAAAAACCCACCCTTCCGCCACCACGTTTCTTCTCCTTTGATCCTTCTACTTCTCCAGTGAACATCAAAATATTCTTGGTCTTCTCCACATATTGGGCTCTTTGTTCCAGAAGTTTCTTCTGCTCTTCTTTCTCTCTGAGGCGTTTTTCCTCCTGAAAGAATCAGAACAAACTAACCATTACCAGGACCATGCACTGAAGGCATGGAGAAGCATTAGTCCAGTTCAGAGATCACACAGTAACCATGGAGGGTCTATGCGATAACTAATACTAGGGGGTTAATTCTGTTCTCCCAAACACCACTTTTATATTTCCTTCCCCAAGGCCTGAACGAACCCGGTTTTCCATATTCCTAATTTTAACTTCTCTCTAAGTTTTTATATTAAAAAAATCTTGAATATTTACTCCCTGAAAAAATTATAGGCATCAACACAGATATGGTGGAAAGCATACCCATTTAAACACACACTATTACAGGGAATACAAACCTGTTCTTTAAGCAATTTTTGTCGGAGCAACTCCTTTTCTTGCTCTTGCTTGGCACGCAGTTCTCTCTCTTCTTCATCCTGCTTGCGGGCCCGAGCCACGTGATACTGAGCTTGACTCAGTAAATCAGAGCATTGCCTATAACATTCAGTGTTTTCAATTAGAGGAAAAATAAGTTTCTAGTCACATCCTACATGCTAGAAGGAGAAATGGTTATTAAAAAAAAAAAAAAAAAAAAAAAAAAAGCACACACCACAGTACTAAAGTTGTCCATACCACTGAACAAAATACAAGCAATCTGAAGTAACATAATTTAAGTGTTTAACTCTATACATGACATTATTTTTCCTTTTAAAATCTATTATAGTGGTATGACTTTATCAGTTTATTCATTCATCTTCTGAGATATATGGATTTTCTAGCAAGCTTTTTTAAAAATTTAACCCTGAACACAGTTTCCACACAGAATGCTTTTCAAAGCTGCCTTGTTTAAAAAAATTTAGCTACTTTAGTAAGAAAAAATCCTTAACATAGAAGAGTCTTGAACTCATTTGTGCAGCTTCACAAATATTCCCTACAAAAAAAAAATCACGCATTTAAAACAGCTGTAATTAACTCATCCAAAAATATACTGTGAAGCTAAGATTGTATATGCAGGGCCCAGATTATTGTTAAGTTGATTTAGGACCCTAAATCTCATTCAAAAGTGGTTTAGGAAGAGTAGAGCCTAAATTCCATCAACTATCAATAGGATTTAGGCTCCCAAGTATCCTAAAATCACTTTTGAAAATGGGATTTAGGCTCTTAAAATCAAACATCACAGTGCCAAGTGCAGCCCTGTCTTAAACGCCTTTAAAAATCGGGGTCTAAGCACTCACTCATCAGGAAACAATGAAGTAAGTGCTCTCAGTTCAACTCCTTGTAAGCTAGTGTTCATTGTGAAGTTACTTTTATTAATATGTTCACAAAGAGTTTCTCAAATACAAAAATATTTTTCTGTCCACAATTTTAGAATACTTATAAGAACTTCTACTGGTACTATGGTCTGCCCATGATAATCTCTGAAAAGCCTGAATTTGTAAGATGTGCAATGAATAAAGCAGAGCTTTTTCATTCAATATGCACCTTAGAGGTATCTGTTTACTGCACTCCTAAGCTAGATTAGCGCATATGCAAATACATAAATAGTATATATTATTTAACTTCAAGCACTGGTAAAAGCCACCAAGAAGCTGCATCCAAAGCAGTTATTGCATGAACTCATTCTGAAGTCCTACCACATCTTCAAATAACTGGTTTTACCATAGCACTTAACTTCACTACTCCCTGAAAGCTAGCAAGCTGTGCTCCAGTCTGCTAAAAAAAAAAATCAAATTATTTTTTAAATGGACAATATTTGACACTTACACAACCACTCCCACTCTGCCCTACAACTCATTTTCATAGTATTTTGCTCACACTTCTTAAGCTTAGAAATATATATTCCACTAGAGGGCAGACTCCAGGTTCGTAGAGTTCTAGCCTCTCAGCTGTTGGAAAAATGAAATTTTTATGGAAATGTTCGCTGGGACTTTTCTATAGATATCATTATTCCCCCATTATAACAAACTACTGAGTTTAGTTCTAGAAAGTACTCTATTTTAATAATAATAATAAAAAAAGAATAATTTTTACCTGGCTTCAGTAGCAGCAAGAGCCAAATCAAATCTCATTTTATCTCCTACTTTACTTAAATAACTGAAGTATCTGGATGGAAAATGATAAACAAAAAAGTGTACTGAAATAGTGGACATTTCGTATTTCATTTTAGGTTATATATTTCCTATTTTGCTTTATTTAAACACCCAACTAAATTAAAAGGGAATGTATCACCTCAAAATTCTGCAGCACTACAGATGTGGTATGCTGACTTTTATAGCTCTACTCTGTTTGGGCCTTCTAATACAGAAGAATGCTACTATGTTAATACTTTTCTAAAATAAAAAGTCCTAAAACGATCACAACAATTACTGCCCTTTTCTACCTTTAATTAAAAAAGTTCATAAAACATTTTATAGGCTTTGTGCAGTGAAGGGACAGATTCCCTCAGCATGCAGGAATGTTTAAAGTGTTTACAATGCTGTGGACACTTTTACTAAGCCACATATTAAAAAGATCTAAGGCCTGATAGTTAATTTTTTATTTTTAGAACTCCCATTAATAGAAGTTCAAATAAAATTTCTCTATTTGCTTCTATATTGAAGACAAGTCTCATCTCTCGAAATCCTGTCACAGCAAGAAACCGAAGTCGCAGAAATAGAGAGCTTTGTTGGAGACAGACTTGAAAATCATCTCCCCACACCTCCGTACAGCCTTAGCTTTCCCACAAATCTCAGTATCTACTTCTGCTGCACCTGCCTAACTCAGTCCTGCAACCCTGCCATTCGTAGTTCTTGCTGATGACAGCAACAGAAGGGAGTCTTTAAAACCCTGCTCCACTGGCTCCTAAGTATGTTGTTGAACTACTCACACTTATCTATTCTACTTCAGATTGTGATGACCACTGAAACTGCAGTGAGAAAGGGAGGAAATAGAGAATACATAATTTTTTCCTGCTAAATTTCTGTCCTGACCAATTTACATGTTCTTGACAAAAGGACAGACCTCAGAAGAGGCAGAATCACAGGTGAAAGGGGACAGATCCACAGACTTTTAGACTTTTTTGGCTTCTGGAAGGCACATTACCACATTCCTAACCCCTTTCAAGTTAACTTCTCAATCTGCAAGCAAGGAATTGTCTAGGTTTATTTGGCCCTGGCTTAGCATAGTGGGCAGGGTTTCATGACATGAAGGTTCCTTACAGACTTATCTTTCTATATCTTCTGAAGTTTCACCAAAGAAAGAGTTTTGGGATAGAACTTTTCTCTGCTAGACTGACCTCGCTTTCTACTGTAAAGAAAAAAAATCATCTGACACACAAAATTCATATTGCCCCTCAAGTTTATCCTGATAGACATTCAGCAGCAAGAGTAACGTGTGTTGGAAGTCTGAATTCCCCAAGATAGGGGCATTAACTCCACGTAAAGAAAAAGATTTTTATTTAAATTTGTGTGGAAAATAATTAGAAGCCTTTACATAGAAGAAATGTTTTGATCAATACTAGGAGCAAGATATTTATGGGCATGAATGAAAAATAGGGTAAAATGACTCAGACAAAGTAAGTCCCTGATTTAATAAATGTATGAAAAGAAACATTTACTAGGCAATTTTGCCTCACATTTCAGAGTCGTGAGGATGTATGTAAAGCAAGTGACTGCAACATCAGCTTGGGTGAACAAACTACGTGGAAGTAGATCAGAATCCCTCATGCTGATATGACTGGCTGACATTTCTTTAGCTGGTCTGACTGACCAAACTAAATGGCAATTGATTAGAAACTATGAATGAGATCAGAAGTAGAGATGCCAACTGGCAAAGGGACTAGTAAAAAAGTACTCAATTGGTAAGTTGAAAGCATTTTTTTTACTGCATATTTGTTACCTGTGGGCTAACTCCAGTTCTTTCACAGCATTTAGTACTTCCTTCAGGTTACTTTTTTCATCTTTTAGGACAGAGGTGGCTAGCCTCTGAAGCACTAGAGCCACGTTAAACATAAGGACTGTATCACTGGGTGCTACATGTCTAGCCTGTGAATGAAATGCACATCTTTTAAATAGCAGATGACATATGGATGGTTATCAATTAAATAATATAGTCTGGATTTGAAGTAAAGAGATGAAACACTGTTCATTAAATAATAAAAATAATTTAAAAACTGCTATACAGATACACATTTTACCTTTAGCAAAGTCTGTTTGCATTCCTGTAATTTGCCACATTTGAAGAGCGCTCGGGCCAAGTACAACAACACTTCAGTATTCTGATGCTTATAGAATTTTCTGAGGCAGTTTTCATACTGAAATGGAGAGATCAAATTACTAAAAAGAGAAATAGTGGAGTTTCAAAGAACTTGGTAGTTATGTATTACAGACAATTCCAAAAGCTTCAGAGGGGTAGCTGAGTTAGTCTGTAACTGGAAAAACTTAAAAAAAAAACAAAAACCCCAAAAAAAACCACCACAAAAAAACAACCCACAACAACTAATAGTCTTACAGCACCTTAGAGATTAACAAAACATGTAGATGGTATCATGAGCTTTCGTGGGCACAACCATGGGGCAAAAGTGAGTTCTGCCCATGATTCCAGCTACATGTTTTGTTAGTTTCTAAGGTGCTGCAAGACTATTTGTTGTTTAAAGTTTTTCTAGGCAATTCCAAGTATCTTGGATCCTACTTCATGTGGGGTTTTTTTTTGTAATTAATTACATCATATTGTGTGGCACTATTCCACTTTATTTTATACCATGCTACATTCCCAATTCTTATAAAATCTCTTGGATCCTTCAGGACCCCTGCAAGTCCTTAGCTTAATACAATATGATCCTATGCATTTTGGAATGAACACTGTAAGCACAAACCATTCACTTACAGCAATGGTTCTCAACTGGGGAGACGTATCCCTGGGGATATCCCAATGACGTCTTTGAGGCATACATCAACTTATCTAGATATTTGCCTAGTTTTACAATAGGTTACAGGCGGCCCCCGACTTGCGATGCGATTGGTTCCTGGGGAAGCATTGCAAGTTGGGGGCGTCGTAACTTGAACCCTCATTTACGATAGGTGTCGTGCACCATTGTAAATGTGGGCCGAGGACATAAGTCGGGGGGTTTAGCCCCTTCCGCACTTACAAAAATGGTTGTAAGTGTTGGGGGTCGGAACTCGGGCGGTCACATGTCGGGGGTTTCCTGTACATAAAAAGCACTAGTGAAGTTGGTACAAATTTCATACAGTGACTTGTTTTATACTGCTCTATATACACTATATGCTAAAATGTCAGTACAGTATTTATAATCCAATCACTTAATTTTATTATGTAGTGAAAATGAGAAAGTAAACTATTTTGTCTGATTTAGTAAACAAGTAGTTTTTAAGGAAGGTGACATTTGGGTTATGAGAGGCAAATCAGAATCCCAAAAGGGGTACATCAATCTGAAAGGGTTTAGAATCACTGGCTCCTAGTAACCAGTGAAAACTACCAGTAGGGGTACAAACTGTGCAAGAGAAATAACTGTTGTAATAAGTATGTTAATTTAAGTTACCAAATTTAAAATTCACATTCTCTTTCTCCACACACACACACACACACACAGTTACCATAACCTGAAATATACTTGATTTACCTATCTTTCACACATGAACACGCAGAGGAAAAAAGAACAGTCAGTTTTAATAAACGCATACCAAGTTGGTTCTATCCAGTTAACTCAATGTTCTTTAGCACAGTAACTTATTTAAGTGTTGCTGAAGCATAAGGCAGGCACAAATGGCCCACAACTGGGATTCACAGGATGTTTGCATTGGTCATTTCCACCTTTTCTTGATCCAGTGACAGGCTGTCAAACAACATACTATTTCTCTTTTTTACGCCCTTGCACCCAAAAGTTGTGTTTTTCCTTGCTTTATTTAAAAGCCTTCCATCATTTCCGATTAGGATGTTAAAAAGTGGGTAATTGTGTAACTGCTGAAAATCTTGGTGGTTACACAAACTTGTAACATGGGGAATCAGCTGGCTCCCTGGTAGCTGCTGTGCACCAGAAGCCAGCTTTTAAGCTGGCTCTTGGTGTACACCAGCTCCCGCATGCCACCCTGCTCCCAAGGAGCCAGCTACCATTCTGCACTACAGGTACATGTAACTGTGTATCAGAGGCAGCAGCACAGAGTTACAGCTCTTTTAAGCTGGCTCCCATTGCCGCCCCCACGTTTTTGGCTCTACAACAGAGCCAGCAGTGTGGGGTGGCCACCAGCTCCCCAAGAGCTGGGTGGGAGCCTGCGTATAACTGTTAACAGTAAACCCAGGTTTACTGGTTAACTGTTTAAACGGTTATGCTTTTACATCCCGAGGTCTGATCACTTGAGGGAAAATATCTTTCTTCAATTCCCTCATATTTCAAACACAGGAATACAAAGTATCTCAATAACTGTTAAATTGACAAGACTCACTGATTTCTGGGTTGGGATTGTGCTTTGTCTCAGTTTCTGATTGTAATTTATGGCCAAAGATTCTATACTTGGTGAGAAAGCCATCTTGGCTTTGCATATTTTCTGAAGAGACTCCACTACTGTAGTAATTTGTGGCTATAGTAGACTAAGTTGTTACGTTTAATATGTTTTCCACATAGACACCAATATTGGTGCTATTAGTGTTTTGAACATTTTTGGTTCTGGGTGGAATTGTTTATGTTGGCAAGCCCATGGAGTGATAATGTGCTTCTATTTGGATATGATCTTTTGATCTCTCTATGCTCTGCAGTGGAAGCACTTGTTGCTGAGTTGCTCTTAAGGTTAGCATTTTCTGCACGTCAGAAGGATATAGGTAAGACTCTCTCTCTCCCACCAGTTTCTCCCTACCATTCTAGTGTTTGTGGAGTCTACAAAATTATTGAAGTACGGTTTCTATTAAGATTTTTGTCCCAATCAGTGCAAACAGCTGTTAAAATAGGCTTCCAAATTCACTCTAATATAGTATAATTTGACTTCTAATGCTATCAAATAGTTTCACCCACAGTTTTAATGGAGGACTGAATCTAATAGGTTTTTTTTAATGGCATATGAACTATGAGGCCATAATGGCATCGCTATTTCTTGTAATGCTTTTGTAGACCTTCTGAAGCTCGTAGGTGTGTTTATAAGGCCCATGTACCTATCAATAGAATCCTCCTTATATTGTATTTTAGTTTGTTCTGAGCTTTTCTCCAAAACATCATTCATTTGAGTTTTACTTGTTTTTGTTATTTTAAGGTTGACTAGCAGGGCATTTATTTTACAGGTTTCCAGCAGACGGATGTTTCTTTAGAAACAACAATGTAGGCTAAAGTTTACCAGATCACCAATATACAATAAACATTTTTTTCCTCTCAATTATTTAGTATAGAACTTGGATTTGTGGACTGGGCCAAAAGAGTGAGTAGGATCAAATGTGTGTGTATTGAAAAGTAATGAGGAAATTATAAGAATTTTCTTGATAGTTTTCATTAGTTGTCACACTCCGGGCCATGATTACGAAACATTACCATAAAGAAAAAACTGAAAACTGTACTTATCTACCTTAGTAATGTTCTCTTATAAATGACATTACGTGATTATGCTGACATGATCAAAAATGCCTCATAGTAGACCAAAACTAATTCATTCATATCTTAATTTTACTTGGGACAGCATAGAAGATAAGTATACAAGTTAATAGATCCTTTATTACTCTTGTTCATAGTTAGCAGTTCACTCCTAAATCTAGACATAAAATAGAAGTTCTATTAACTACCAAGTTAATTTAGAATAGGACTATAACTTGTTAAAACAGGATATTTTTCAAATTCTCTGAAGCGGCCAGCAACGTCTTCTAGGGTATGTCTAGAGTACGTTCCTCTGTCAAAAGAAAATATGCAAATCTGAAGCTAATTTGCATATCTTCTGATTGCATTATCGGAAGAGGTTTTTTCGAAAGTGAAAGCAGTTTAGAGGGGGTTTTTTTTTTTTTTAAGAACCCCCCCTTTTCAAAAGAATCCTGGTACACCTCATTTTTTAAGGAAGAAAGTGTCTTTCAAAAAAACTGCTTTCAAAAAAAAGATAGGAAGATATGCAAATTAGCTCCAAATTTGCATATCTCCTTTCGAAAAAAACGTAGTCTAGATGTACCCCATGTTATTCCTTTATTATCTCAATCCAACATTTTAAATAGTTCATATTAAGGAGTTTACCATCTGCACAGCACTGATGTACTGCTTCTGTTCTACATAGATGTGTGCCAAATTCAACCACACATCACTGATATCAGCTGTTGCCTCTCTTACTTGGGCAAAAACATCACGAGCCTCACGGAAATATCCTTTGTGTGCCAATACAGCTCCTAAAGGGAAAGTTAAATAAATGCACAGTGTAAGCTTACAGACTTAAATACTATCAAAGTTACCAGAACGTTCAGAGAAAATTGAGACAATTAACTGCATGCCATAGCAAGACATTCATCCTGAGATCAATATAATATAGCCCCTGCAAAAATAGAAATTTTGGAGTGTAAAAAGTACAAAAATAATGAAACGCTGTAAAACTTAAAACAAAAATTCAGTTTTCTTCAAATTTCAGTTGTGTTGAGGTATCCCCCAGACTTCTCTCGAGTACCCCTGAGCGGGGCTTAACAATTAATGTAATCTACTCGCCCGTGCGCACCATGCCGAACCGCGCGGCTGGCGAGCGGGGCTCGCTGCGGCTTGGCGAGCCCTGCCCCGAGTGTACATGTACCACTGGTTGAGAAACACTGACCTATGCCATTAGCAGCGTACAAATTCTTTGGATCATTTCTAAGTACTTGCTTGTAGATAGCTAGTGCACGATCTTGATGACGTTTTTCCTACAAAAGAAAGTGAGAGAAAGATTAATCATTCATCTGTATGGTGTAGCAAGGTAAGAACATAAGAACGGCCATATTGGTCAGATCAATGGTCCATCCAGCCCAGTACCCTGTCTGCTGACAGTGGCCAATACCAGATGCCCGAGGGAGGGAACACAACTGGTAATCCTCACATGATCCCTCCTCTATCTCAGACCTCCAGAAAAACAGAGGCTAGGGACACCATTCCTACCTATCTTGGCTAACAGCCACTGACGGACCTAACCTCCATGAATCTATCTAATTCTTTTTTGAATCTTGTTAAAGTCCTAAACTTCACCCCATCCTCTGGCAAGGAGTTCCACATGTGCGCGGTGCAAAGAAAAAATTCCTTTTGTTTGTTTTAAAGCTGCTGCCTATTAATTTCATTTGGTGACCTCTGGTTCTTATATTGTGGGAATAAGCAAATAGCTTTTCCTTATTTACTTTCTTCACACCAGTCACGGTTTTATAGACCTCTATCATTTCCCCCCTTAGTCTCCTCTTTTCTAAGCTGAAAAATCCAATTCTTTTTAATCTCTTTTCATATGGGACCTGTTCCAAGCTCCTCATCATTTCTGTTGCCCTTTTCTGAACCTTTTCCAATGTCAATATATCTTTTTTTGAGATGATGCAACCACATCCGTACGCAGTATTCAAGATGTGGGCGTACCATGGTTTTATACAGAGGCATTAAGATATTTTCTGTCTTATTCACTATCCCTTTTTTAATGATTCCCAACATTATATTTGCTTTTCTGACTGCCACTGCACACAGAGTGGATTTTTCAGAGAACTATCCACAATGACTCCAAGATCTCTCTCTTGCGTAGTTGTAGCTAATCCCATTACATTGTACTAGAGCTGGGATTATTTTTTTCCCTGTGTATTACTTTTCATTTATCAACATTAAATGTCATTTGCCATTCTGTTGCCCAATCACTTAGTTTGGTGAGATCTTTTTGAAGCTCTTCATAGTCTGGTTTGGTCTTAACTATTTTGATACACCTAATATTTTATAACTGATGACTTTACCATACATATACCATAAAATACGTGTCTCAGGAAAGTCAAAGGTTAACAAGCATACTAATGCACAGGTGTGAAATTACCTTCTCTCTGTCTCTGGTGGGCTGATGTAAAGTTTGCAACCAGACATTGCCAAGTGCCAGCATGGAGTAAGTGTCATTTTGAGTGGATGGTTGTTTCAATATCCTTTCAAATTTCTTCTGCCCTGGACCCCACTCTTGTTTAGCCAAGTGAAGATTACCAATTAGAGACCAAGCATCTGGATGGTCCTGAAATAAACTCAACCATAATTAACTTAAGGCAGTGGTCCCCAACGCGATGCTCGCGGGCGCCATGGCGTGCCCGCCTAGTGACCAGGGCCGGCCCAAGCCATTCTTGTGACCTGGGCGCCCGGCGCATGCACGGTCCCACCCCAGTAGCCCCAAAAGGTTAGGGACCACTGACTTAAGGTCTGCTTTCATTCACCCATGTTAGACATCTAAAAACAAGTCTTAATCATTGCATTACATGTGAATTATATAGAAATAAAATACATTTTTATATGTAGAAAAAAGAGTAAGCAAGTTAATTAGAAGAAATAACTACTTTGGATAACATGTATATATTTGTAAAAAATAGAGAAAGATAGTAATCCAACTAATCTAATTTGAAATATTAGATCTAAATTAAACATTAAGAGTCTTACTAACCTGATTTATCTGAAGTGCTTCTTTAAACCAATCAGAAGCCTCATAGAAATTGCCTTTATCTCTAGCCATAGCGCCTAACCGCAAATAGCCTAAAAACAGGAAATGATTTTAAATAATCAGCTCAAATAGAATAAATTGGGTCAGACATGGATTTCACAAACTTTGCCTTTACTTTCCTAGTATGTTTAGTACATCAAGCACCTAAAGATATACTATATTTTTATTTCTAAATTTGGACACATATTAATCTTTTTTTATTTATGCTGGAGAATATCTTCTGAATATCTTTTGGAAAGCTTATGTTATTTCCAGCTACATCATTTATGTTAACTAAAACAGTTACATTTTTTAAACACTGATTTGACTGATGAGCTAATGTTCTAAATACAAAAAACATTCAAAAGACATACATCCAGTTATGTAAGACAAGCGCTCAGCCTCCTGAAGTCTACTGCAGAACAAAAATCACAAACAATACAAAAGGACAGATGAGGGCCTGAAAACAAAAATCTTTCCGTTTGAAGAGGACTTCTGAACCAAAAATAGAAGAATTTCTTACAGTCAACATAGTTAGGATGTTCTCTTAAAATGTTTTTATATAGCTTTTCTGCTTCATGGAATTCACACATTGCTTCATATAGTCTGGCAAGATTATAGGAAGTTGTTACTGAGATAGCATTGTAGTAATGCTCATCATGTTCAGCTTCTGCTTTAGCACGATCCAGAGATGCCAAGAAGTATTTCTAAAGAAAAGAAAAGAACAAAATGCTTTTTCAAAAGTCATGGGTGATTAAATAATGTAAAGTCAGCCTTTAATATTTTCTTAAATTATTTCTTAAAATATTTCTTAAAAGGTTTACTACCTTTGCTTCGCCTAGGTTTCCAAGTCTAAAATGGAGAGCACCCACATTATTCAAAATCTCTGGTGGGACATCAGCCTGCACTTTCTCCTGAAGGATGCGTGTTGCTGTTCCATAGGCTGAGAGAGCACCCTATGTAATTTTAAGATTGAAGAGTTGGGAAGGAAGAAGCAGAATGAGTTCCATGTCTCACTTTATAATTTAAATCAAGCGTATATTGTACACAATGGCACCATTTTCAGCATTAATACCTGTATGTCAGTCTGCTCAAGGATTTGCGCTAGTTCAATCCATGCTTCTACATCATCTGGATACTGTTCTGTGACTTTCTTCAAGTGACCCTGAGAAATATCAAACATCATATAAATCTTCTGAGAGCATAAATAAACTGTCAAAAGAAGGCACCAGAGCTGTTTTTTCATCTTGTTTAGGCTTGAAAACAAGTTTCTCTTCTGTAAAAGATATAAAACCTCAAAATGCGTGCATATGAGTGAATATGCTAGTCAACAAAGCCAGCCTAGTTTTTCGTCACTTAATACTCCTCCACACATATATGTTAAGTAAGATATAGGAAAAGTCCTGAATATTTAGAACTGAAAGAATGAATACAAACTTCTTCAAAACTACCACGTTCAAATCATTGAGAAATTAGCCGACTGATTTCTCACATAACTTATTGTTAGTTAATTCAGACTCGAAGTTGTGCTTGTCTGTTTTCATTATAGCTCAGCTCTGGGATATGTTTGTGTTCTCTACCAAAAAGTTAGTCTGTCACGACAGAAGTATTCAATATTGTTAAAATTACTGATCAATAAATCAAAACGCGTTATCACGCAGCCATTCAAAAATGAGGAAAAACAGTGTTGGGTAAATAGCAAGAAAATCGGTAGGAAAAGAACTAAGAATCAGAGAGAGTAAACAGACTTAAATTTTAAAAAAACGTTGCACCATTAGGTGACAATGTCCTTTTAGTATGTTAAACTGGGAGGACAAGAATATTCCCAGAAATCTGATCTTCAAGTTGTCACTTAGGGTGTGTCTACACAACAGGGCTTAACTCAGAATAAGCTACACAAATTGAGCTACATCAATTATGTAGCTTATTTCGAAATCGGGATAATCTACATAGCACTTATTTCGAAACAGATCACTCTTCCTCCGACTTCCCTTACTCCTCGTACAATGAAGGTTACAGGAGTTGGAGCAAGAAGTCCTCCAGCTTGACAGTATTTTGACATTATTTCAAAATAATGTTGCTGGGTAGACAGACAAATCACCTGTTTAGTGCAGAGGAAAACAAGTGATTTTCCACATGCAACAGAAAGCAAAATGTTTTGTTAGCTTTGATTAACAAGTCTTCTAGTATGTCACTTCTGTTCAGACGACATTACTTTCTCTGCAGTTAATAGCATCTGCCTTTCAGTAAAGTGGCCGATCTACTAAAACTGCCACATACCCAGTTCTAGTTTCACAGCACAGTAAACCTCATGTTAGTGGTACCAGAACCCAGATTTTCAGGGACAATTTTTTCCCTTGGATGCGTGAATGAGCTATCAGCAAGGGCTTGTCTAGACTACGGGGAAGATTCAAAAGAGGATATGCAAATTCCGTGGGAATTTGCATATCTTCTCCCAATCTCACTTTTGAAAGCAGAGCTTTCGAAAGTGAAAGTAATCTAGACAAGTTTTTCCAGCAACCCCCCCTTTTTTGGAAAGCCGCTTTTCCTCCAGAAATGAGGCTTACACAGCTTTTAAAAAAAAAGCATCTAAATTGCTTTTAAAAGTGAGAGCCACGGGAATTTGCATATCCTCCGAGAGTGACATATATTCAAGGTCATCAAACAGGTAACACTGAGATCCAAAGTTCAGCAAATAAATATTGAACATACTTTTGCAATATCTCGTTTGTCTTGGTCTTCTGAAGCAGCATAAAGAGAGCCAAGGATTTTCATAGTTTCATAATTGTTAGGGTAGGCTTTCAAAACTTTTTCAAAGCATTGTGATGCATTCTCCTTGTCACCCCGATAAATGTACATTTGACCCAATCCAAAAAATGGTAATACAAAAGAAGATGAGGCAAACTGCGTGGCTTGGTAGTAGTACTGGAAAGCTTGGTCATAATCTTCCTAATTTAAAAGCAGCAAGGAGAAGAGAAGCAGATGGATTATTTTCTTAGTGTTTTGTTTTATATTTTTTTAAATATGTTAAATACATTTTAATATTACAGTGTTCTAAATACCATCTAAACATTCTTTTTAAACATTCATTCTACCTGTACGTGAAAAGACCGGGCCAGCTGATAGCAACTCTCTGCCTGCATAGCTTCAACTTCTGTATTATGGAAAGCATGGAGAGCCAAGTGCTGGACTTTACCATAATCCTGAATGATGAAAATAAAACTCAGTTTGAGAAATCTTAACATATTTATGGTGAAGTTTATGTATTTATGAAACACCAGCCTGGACTGATTAATGCAGACAAATAAAAGTAGTAGCATTTTGGTAAATTAATATCAGTAGATTTAGTGTTATAAGTTACTGTTTTTCACTCTATACCCTAGTTTTAAAAATAGTAGAAAAGAAATGTCTTCAGGAAACATAGGTAGGTTTAAATTAAGAAAAAAGTGTGTGCTTTATTGGCTGTCTTGAGGAAAAAAAATAAGGGATGTAAAAGTTGGAACTTTACACGTCTGCCTATATTAACATTTTTATTCTTGCCCTCTATCTAGCCTGATGAAAGTCATACAATGGGTAAAACCTATTCTTTTAACAGCTGAACTTTAATATGTTTCAAAATGAAGGAATTAAAATTATTTTTGGAAGACAGAAGTGGTAATGAGTTTGACGCCAGAGCGGTTACAGTTCAGACGGTTATAGAATTTTCCACTCATGTATTTTCTTACCTTTTTGAAGAAGAAGTGATTAGCCAAGTGGTTCAGCACCATTGGGTTACTGGGATCAATTGTGTAAGCTCTAGAAAGGAGCTGAACACCATTTTTGATTGAATCAGCCTAGATGAAATATTGATAGATATTAGCATTCTCTCTCAACTGGTTTCCTCAATTTAACAGCTATTCTTCTCATAAATCCCAGGAACTGTGGCTCAAAGTCCTTCCCACTGATGGCCAGAAGCCACATCAGAACAGACAGGGATCTAGTCAGAACTTCTTTACTGACCACAGGTTCACATCAGAGAATAGCCCTTTGACAGGACAACAAGCCCTTTCATGTGTGGAAGAAAGGGGAACAGGACTTCCTGAGGTGGAAATATTTTCCATTGATTGGTGGTTGAGCTCCTCCTTCACACATCCTGCTCTCATGGCTGTACTACTTCTGCCTGCTATGCTACCTTCCCTCACACTCAACTCCCTTGTTCCTATTTACTCACTCTCAACATTCCCTTTCACCCCCCTTCTGGTCACAATTACAAGTATAAGAGGAAGTGCCATGTATGCTCATCTTGATTATTTTGCTAATACACTGTATTCCTTCCTCCACCCAATACATTTTTATCTCTAATGTACAAACGCTAACCATGTGTCCCTATGTCTTTGTACAGCAACTAGCACATTGGCGCCCCAATCACATCTAGGGACTTTGAGCACTGTTTCACTATATCAGATAAGAATTTGCTTTTTATAATTTATTGCAAGTCTGAACAAGTAGGAAGTAGGGATGTTAAAATGTGATTAAGTAAACAAGTAAGCACTTAAGATTAAGGAGGGGGTGGGGTAGTTGGCTCCCTGAGAGCAACTGCAAGTGGGGAGATGGCTCCCACTCTCCCTCCCCTGCACTGCCTGCATTGCTGTCTCTGATATAGAGGGGGGGCCGGCAGCTTCCCAGAGCCTCCACGTGCATATTGGAAACCTGCATATAACAGTCAAGGTTAACCACTGAGCCTGGGCTCATCAGTTAACTGTGTACACAGTTACACTTTCACATCCCTAATGACAAGTACAGTAACTTGCAAGATGTAACTGTCACATGCAAGGAATCTAAATTAATTCTATTTTCTGCTCTGCCATTGAGTCAATGTGTAATTTCTGGCCACTCATTTAACATCTGCATCTCAGCTTATCCATCATAAAAAGGATAAACTATCTAACTGAAAAGATTAATTAACATTCATAAAATGGTTCAGACAATCAGATGGAAGGTAGAATAGTGTTTTACAGTCCAAAAATTCATTGGTCCTTTCCAAAGCTCTCTCAGAAATATCTTAAGCTGAACTTAGTTGAATGAATCATTTATGAACTCTGGTTTTAGAAATTTCTGGTTTGCTTCTGTTCATTTTCTCATTCCAATAAATGCTTATTTATATTGTAGATAAAGTTAGATGTGAAAGTTCAGGTTTGAAGGGATGCAAAAGGAAAAGCCATAGAGAAATAGAATTAGTATTTGTATTATGCTCCCAACTCTGCACTACTTACACGCAAACTTCATAGAGATGTTAAAGGCATTGGTTTGGACCTATGAAGTCTGAATGGCTTGGGATCAGCCTAGCTGAGAGACTGACTTTCTTACCATGACATTCTGCTAGAACTGCAATCAGTGGAGACAGAGACAGCAGATTACTCCTTGATACAGAGGGGCAATGGGTACAGTATTCTCTGTTAGGACCTTAAAATGCCCTACAATCCCAGACCAATTTTACCGTGACTTTTTGAAAATGTTCAGAGGATGCTAAAGGATGTGTTTTTAATGCTTGACCTTTGAACAGAATAAGGGAAGAATGCAGCACTGACCATGTGTTGTGGTGTTATTTGAATTTAGAGGTGCTGCTTATTGAAAGGGGTGAATGGATTAAAATGATATGATTAAGGACATTTCAAATAATTAGCAAGGTACTTGAATACATTTATGGGCAGAGTTTATTATTCTGTTATTTAACACATCAGCATGGTTTTGAATCCATATAACTTAATATACATATAACTTCACACCAACCTCTTTGTTATTGAGTTCTAGAACAGCCAATCCAACCAGAGCCCCTACACATTTTGAATTGAGCTCCAGAGCCCTGCTGAATGCCAGACGAGCTTTTTCCAATTTGTTCAGTTTCACGAAGCAATGGCCCATGCCTAACCGAACCTCAGCTAGGAAACAAAAACAAATCATTCACAATATCAAAAATACAAACTTTTTGTATGTATGCTTCTCACTCTAGAAAGTCAACTGATATAGGATTGATATCTTTATTACTTTTTATCTATATAAAGCCTCTACAATGCAGGCTTTTTGTGCAAGATCAGCCTTTCTTGCGCAAAAACTTTCCAGTTGTCTACACTGCACGTGCGTTCTTGCACAAGTAAATTTACAGTACAGCGTCGGAAAATAGGGCTTCTTCCGGAAGAATTATTCCTCTCCCCATGAGGAATTAAGCCCTCTTGCGCAAGAGCTCTTCCACAAGAAGGTAGTGTAGACAGGCAACATCAATTTCATGCACAAGAAAGCCCTATGGCTAAAATGCACATCTTTTGCGCAAAAGCACATGACAGTGTGGACGCGCTCTTGTGGAAGACCTTTTGCACAAGAACTCTTCCGCAAACAGTTCTTGCGCAAGAAGCCTGCAGTGTAGACGTAGCCTTTGAGTCATACTGTATTTAAAGATGGTCATAAACAAAGGCCTTATGCTCAATGGCAAAGCTGACATTAAAACAGTTGTAAGGACACTGGTTTCTACTGCAGTCCAGCATAGCAGGCTTATATTTCTGAAATATAAAAGTCTAGTGCAGTCTGCGTAGCCTTTATGTTCATTTAATCTAAACTTTTAATCTATTTCTAATAATTTTGTTTTTGGCATGTTGCAGAACAACATTTAGAAAGAACAATATTACATAACTATGAAGTAGGAAAGCTGGAGGTTTGATCAGCTAGAAAGGGGACAGCAAGGGTTAAAGAGACTACTTAAATCAGTGGTCTCCAATCTTTTTACACCCAAGATCACTTTTTAAATCTCAGAACAGGCGAAGATCTACCACCCCACCCCTTCCTTGAAGCCCCGCCCTCTATTCTCCTTCTGTCCATCCACTTGCTATCCCCAGCCTTTACTTATACACTCTGATAAACAGTTTATTTTAAAATGATGTGATATATAAAATTAAAATCACATGTTTATAGTTATGAGATAAATGGTCTGTTTTTAATTCATGCTATTTAAATCTAAAATGAAGCATTTATAATTATACATTTTGTGGGGACAGAGTTCTGTGGCTGGGGGCAGGGGAGAGGGAACAGGGTGCTGGGAGGGCAGAGGACAGGGTTCTGCAGTAGGGGACAGAGTGCCAGTGGGGACAGATTTCTGCAGCTGGGGACAGGGTGCCAGTGGGGACAGAGTTCAGGGAGTGGGGACGGGAATGGGGACAGAGTTCTGTAGCAGGGGACAGAGGAGTGGGGTCTGGGGAGCGCGGACGGGGGCAAGGTGCTAGTGGCACCAGAGAGTCCCCTGTATCTGCCTCCTCCCAGGATTTCCCCCCCCCAGGGAAGCCAGCACGTGCCTCCTCCGGGCCTGACTCCCCTGCTGCCCTGGGGCCAAACCCACTCTCCTGCAGCACAGCACGGCCAACCCCCGCGTGTGCCTGCCCTGGGGACAAACCCCACTTCCTTTGCCCCACAGCGTGGCCAACCCCTGTGGGCACCTGCCCTGGGGCCAAACCCCCCTCCCGTGGCACGGCCCAGCCCGCCCCTTCCCTCTCCTCCCACAGCGCGGCCACCAGCCGTGGGTGCCTTCCCTGGGGCCGAGCCGCTTCTCCTGCGGAGGGGCCAAACCCCCACGGGAGCCTTCCCCGGGGCCAAACCCCCCTCCCACCAAGCGGACAAACCCCCGCGGAAGCCTCCCCAGGCCAAATCCTGGGGCCGACTGGTCAAGGCCTCGCGATCGACACGGACTTAAATCTTCATCCACTGATATCAACGTTCTCTCACAGTTCAATTTAAAGAGAGCAGTTCATATTATGGACATTGTTTCAGGCTACCAGCAGATGAAGGATTAAACAGCCATATTTGTTTACAGTCATGTCACATTTTGAAGCTTTCCTTCAAGGAGCTCTAATACAAAGCTGAAGAATCAGATAAATTATAATTCATGTTTAGGACAGAAAAATGGCCAAGTAGCTCACATAGGTATACTTCATCTTTCAGTGTTTTATAACACGTGATCCTTCATTAAAGAAATGTGAGACACCCTCTTTAAGTATTTCTTTAAGTTCTAAACACTGATAAGAGGCATCAAGGGAAATGCATGTTGTTGATGAGATTAATCGATAAGCCCAGTCTTATTGGTTAATCGGATATTCAGCTACACTATGACATCCCTACTTTAATCACCCCCAACCCATCCATCAAACTCTCTAGAACATTCCTGCACCAGTTAGGCATGTTAGCGTATAGCGATAAGACTAGGCATACTGGTTATTCCAAATGTCCACATGCAACCTCCCGCCACTTGCTACCTCTGTATTGGTGGGGGGGGGGGGGGGGGGGGGGGGGGGGGGGGGGGGGGGGAGAGAAGAAGAGGCAGGAGCTGGAGCCCATGAGGAGAACATAAGAACAGCTGTACTGGGTCAGATCAAAGGTCCATCTAGCCCTTGTCTTCCGACGTGGCCAATACTAGATGCCCCAGAGGGAGTGAACAGAACAAATAACCAAGTGATTCCTCTCCTGTCAGCCATGTCCAGCCTCTGACAAACAGCAACTAGGTACACCATTCTTACCCATCATGGCTAATAGCTATTAGAATCATAGAGCTGGAAGAGACCTCAGGAGGTCATCAACACCAGCCCCCTGCCCAAGGCACGACCAATCCCAACTAAATCAACCTAGCCAGGGCTTTGTCAAGCCGAGACTTAAA
>CM057848.1:93009950-93024130 GCA_030068395.1 Apalone spinifera
TGTTGACTATTCCTGATCACTTTCCCCTCTTCCAAGTGCTTCAAAATGGATCCCTTCCGTGATTTTTCCGGGGACTGAGGTAAGGCTGACTGGTCTGTAGTTCCCTGGATTGCCCTTCTTCCCTTTTTTAAAGATAGGCACTACATTTGCCTTTTTCCAATCATCCGGGATCTCTCCCAAACTCCACAAGCTTGCTGAGCTGTTTCTGCCAGAATGTTGTATGATAGAGGCCTGACTAGAACAGAAAGCTGCCCTCCTCCTGGCAGAGGGCAACTGTGGTATTATGGTGTGTCCTCACATACCTCTACATCACTCCAGCCTCATGGAGCAGACTTTTGGCCTACATATTTTTAATCTAGTCTGATGCTTCACTCTATGGTACAAGAGTGTACTTTTTTAGTTTAAAATATTTCTAACTACTAGTGCTGCAGAATTTGCCTAGTAGCTAAAGACTAGCTGTGTTCTTCTTGACTTGCACATCATGTAACGCTTCTGAAGGTGGAACTTGATCAATAATTCTGTTGATGATGGAGTCAGTAAAGAATTGCCCAGAGCTCTATTTCCTTGATGAGGAGAAGAATAAAAACCTTGGCTTTGTCAGTCAGATAAGCATCTCTGATCTTGCATACATGCAGAAAAAAACATTTTGAGTGAAGGAACCATTTTTAATATAGGCTGTCTTCCTAGTCATAACAACACTATGTGACGGATTCCCTCTTTATGTAACTTTATAGACTGGAATTGGATACTATACATGAGGAAGGAATACGTCTCCCTTAGAATGAGGGTCAGAATAATGTACAGTATACTAAAAAAATCAGATCTCTGAATTTTGTTATATTGTGGGTTCTTATTTCTCTTGTGATTTTTTTTGAACTCTTAAGTGTTCGAATCATATTCCTCTCAGTGCACTGAATATAATTCTTAATTTACTATTCTGTTGAATTCCATTAACCTCTTCCTTATTAGAACTCTGAGGCTCATGAATAGAAAAAAAAAAGCTGTGTATGAAGGATTGTCAGTTGCAGATACCTAGGAATATTTTCAGAATTTATTGCAGGACATAAAATTTCAGAAGAATAGCATGTTTCTGCCTCTGAGGGATGAGATTATAAGCAACTCTGCTAGTTATTCAATTTATAAGGACAATAAGATGAATGTTTTATATGTGCAGGGCTTCACAAATCACTGAATCTACTCGCCTGTGGCTGGTTACCCCGTTCACCAGTGGCGCGCGCATGCGCAATGCGGGTCTTGCACATGCACAGTGCAGGGCTGGCGAGCAGATTTTGCCGCCGTTTGTCAAGCACTGTATATGTGTATCTCATATTTCTTTTCTTTGGAAAATAGGTGATGCAATCAAAATACTCCCCTTAAAAGCAAGAGTAAGGCATTCTTATGTTTAGAAATACCAGGTGAGGTCCCATTAGTTTAGTGTAGCTCTCCTCAGAGCAACCTTTTTCTTTCTACTGATTAAGGACTTGATCCTCTAATTTTTTCACAGTTGGAGTCTTGTCTGTGAGTTGAGTGCAGGATTAGATCTCGATCTTGTTTTGAAACTAGAATCATAGAGCTGGAAGAGACCTCAGAAGGTCATCAAGTCCAGCCCCCTGCTCTAGGCAGGACCAATCCCAACTAAATCAACCCAGCCAGGCCTTTGTCAAGCTGAGACTTAAACACCTCTAGGGATGGAGACTCCACTACTTCCCTAGGTAACCCATTCCAGTGCTTCACCACTCTCTTAGTGAAATAGTTTTTCCTAATATTCAACCTGGATCTCTCTAACCACAACTTGAGTCCATTGTTCCTTGTTCTGCCATCTGTCACTACTGAGAACAGCCTTTCTCCACCTCTTTGGAACCTCCTTTCAGGAAGTTGAAGGCTGCTATCAAATCCCCCCTCACTCTTCGCTTCTGCAGACTAACCAGATCCAACTACCTCAGCTTCTCCTCGTAGGTCATGTGCTCCAGCCCCCTAATCATTTTGGTTGCCCTCCACTGGACCCTCTCCAATGTGTCCACATCCTTTTTGTAGTGGGGGGCCCAGAACTGGACACAATACTCCAGATTTGGCCTCACCAGAGCCGAATAAAGGGGAATAATGACATCTCTGGATCTGCTGTCAATGCTCCTCTTAATGCAACTTAATATAGATTATCAGACTGTTATATAAACTGTTATGATTTACCACTAGAGCAAGAAGAGAAATCTGAAGTGGGAGGATGATGGCGTTTATTGAGGTACAGATGTGCAAAATCATGACAGATCACAGAACATGACCAGACACTTCACAGTCCTAGATATATTTTAAAAATCTTTTTATAGTATATACATTCTTTTGTGTAACAATGAACTTGCATTAGGGACTAAATCTTATCCTGCCCACCAGGAGGATGTCAGATGGCACAGTTTTGTACAGGCGGAAGACCTGCCAAACCTGCATCTCAGAGTTTATTCAAAGCTTTAACTGTAGCAGTGCCATCTTTTCCCTTGTAACAGTTTGAGGGTTGGGGCAGTATGGACCAGAGAAGGAGTAAGGATAACAAATATACTGCTGCATGCATCTTCTGACATCTCCATCTCCCTAAAGTTCACGAATGCAGCAGTAGTAGGGGCTACTGCAGTATCAGAACTGCCATAGAAACAATGGATCATGATCCGAGTTGTATGATTCTTTTGCTTTATGGAATCCCGCGAATGCCACCAGGCTTCTCTCGCTGGTATAAGGGAGCAACTATAGCAAACTGTAATGTAACATCACTTGAGCCTGATGGAGCAGACTTTTGGCCTAGATATTTTTAATCTAGTCCGATGCTTCACTAAATTGACTAAAAAGGCGTGATGTGTGTGTGGGGGGAGAGATTCTGTTAAGAAAAAGCAGAGATTTTCTTCTATTTCTATCAGTTTTTTAAGACTGATTTGTGCTGTTTAGGGACACTGGGCTTAAGAGTGGTGAGGACCCTACCTCAGGAAAAGTGTGCTCATTTACTGCACCATTTTAGAATGTACAGCCTGCTCCAAGTCTGCTCTGTGAGCCGCTACAGACTGGTGCCATGGTCTTAGAGTGATGTTTCCCTAGGGACATATGTAAGGAACAGTTAGTCCCTGTGTTTCTTCTCTCCCTGTTAGTCTGTAGAAAATCACCAAGAGCCAAGAACAGCACCCCCCAAAAAGGCAACTTCCTCTTAAAACGTCTACATACAGTAATTTTCTGTGGAGCACTTAAAGACTGTTGTGTACTATAAAGCTTAGTTATACATTCCTATAATATACCTTACACTACTTGGGTGGGGAGGAAGGGGGAGCAAAAGATAGCATTATATTAAACTAGATTAAAAATTGCTATTTTTTCTAAAGGAGGTAATTTACATTTTTTTTCCCTGAGAGCAGCTGCGATCAACTTTGATACTAGAGAAGCAGTTAAAAATACTTTGTACAAGTCATGATATTGACAGATACAACATAGGTTTCTGCAAAATAATCTTCCAGTGTGTCTCAGTCTTGATTTTCCAGCATGCCTGTTATTCTGTTGTGAGAAGATGCTATAAAGGGAGACATTCCAGATCAATAATGATAACAAATATTTACTAGGGTTTACAACAAGCTTACTGAGTCATCCTCTCTGTGATGTTTTTGTAAAATTGGATTCCAAGTATTTAGAGGTAGAACTGGCTGCTGAATTCATAGACTACCTTACTACTTGATCGTCTAGTGTTTTTTGTCTTACTCCAGGCATTAGAGAAGCCTTGACATCTCTACTCATTTGCTTACCTTTTAAAATGGTCTGCATAGTGGTAACTTGCTCTCCTATTCAAAGAAGCTTGTGTGCAGCTGTCTTGGGAACTTCTAGCCTGTCCTGAAGGCAGGACTGAGAATGTCTGTTAGAGCATGCTTCTGAGCCTGTGATACCCAGCAAAGTAGAGACCAAGCTTACTCTTAAATGCAGAGCATCTCTATATGGAGCTGAGTGAGGCTATTGATTCCCTACTCGTTTTTAGTGTGCTTTGTCTTAAAAACATAAAGTTAAAGAATCCAAATAAACCCAGGGGTTCTATTGACTAGACTGACTTGAATGTAAGATACGAGAAAATCTTTCACTGGAAAATATTGAACATATTTATCATGTCTTAGTTCTGAGACTGAGGGGTAGCTGTGTTAGTCTGTAACTTTAAAAACGAGTAGTCCTGTAGCACCATAGAGACTAACAAATATATATGAATATAGTATCATGAAATGTTGTGGGCAAAATCTGCTTCCTCCACTCTGCTCATCTGAAGAAGTGGGTTTTACCCACAAAAGCTTGCGATACTATATATTTATATATATATTTTGTTATTTTGAAATAGCGTTAGGGTGGTGTTACTGAGGACCTGCTGAGGAACAAACCAGGACAAAGGGTGAGCTGGAGCAGGATTGTTTTTGGGGTTGTTTATTAGTACAGATTCTTAAGAGTAAGGTGATACTCACACACACATATCACATTCATGCTGGCAGTTTGGAGGCAGGCTGCAAGTGCAGTGTAGATTACTTCTGATTTTGCTGGTGTCTGAAGTGCTGGCCAGGCATCAGCTTCCCGGAGACTCGACCATGATGTTCCTTGGGAGATCCCTTTGGATCTGCAGGAGGCTTTTACTTTCTTAGGGCCGATCCCCGGTTTCTGCTGTGATGTTACATTTTGTCCGAGAGAGAGAGAGATTTTCTGTCCACTTCTCAGTTAATTTCTCTGCTTGCAGGGCCTTTGTCTGGCTTAAAAGGTCACAGATCCTAAACTGCCTTTTGCCTATTTCTCATACACACCTCACACACATTCCACAGGTTACATACATATTCATAAGCAATATGATTTCTAGTAAGTAACCAGAAACTTATCATAAATTGAATTACTTGACATACTAAAAGGTTATTTAAGGTTAACCCATAAATACTATGGGTTAACATACCAAAGTCATGATAAAGACTTAACATAAATTGTAACTAAGAGAGGTAGGGTCAAGGGAAAAGGGGAAAGCAGAGGAGTATGTCTAGTCAGCTAGATGCCAGTGGGGGTGGGGAGGTTCATGTCTAACTGGTTACATTCCCGCCCTTTGATCAATAATTCATTCATAACAAAGTTCGTCAGACAGTGGCCCCCCAAAACAGCTGATGGAGTTTGGTGACCAGTTGAACCAATAATCTGGTTTAATAGCATAAGTACAGAAATACAATGAAAAATATACCAAGAATAAAACAACGAGGTGTATGAAATCCTTTAGAATTTCTGAGGCTTTGGAGGACTGATCCTTGAAAATGTCCTACCAATGGTGTTTGTTCAGGTCAACCATTTGGTTGCCCAATTGTTCAATCTGGAGGCATCTAGCTAAAACACAAATTTGGGTGTTCTCTGCTGACTGAGTCACTAGTCGAGCCTGTTGAGTCACATTGGAGCCCTAAAGTCGAGCCTGTTGAGTCACATTGGAGCTCTTGTTTAAAAGTTCAGTCCAAATGGACCAAGTTTGGAGGAGGGGAACAGGCAGGCTGCGCGTAGGAGCCAAAACTTCAATGGTGTGGGGTGAGGGCAACACCCATGCACTATGGTGGGTACCATTAACACTGGCACATTATGACTGCATTAGGTATAACTATCAGAAAAATTTCATTTTTGGCCTGAGGGCAACCAGTAACAGGAAACATTTTTAACATACATATTTGTCCCTGTGTTAAGGACAAATACCCTACTTTGCAATGGTAGGAAAACACAGAGGCCCTCTTTCTTGTGGTCCAGCTCAGAGAAGAAAGCATCCTGGAACATAGAGCTGGGCAGACAGACCCAAGAACCCAATTTAACCTGCAAGCAGTGAACAGCAGGAGTGAAGTGTCCCAAAGTCAGATCCCAGTAGTACTGAGTTGTACCATCCCAAATTTGTCAGCAGAGCAAACCCTGCCTTGGCCCCATGGGGCTGTGGCTAAAATCCCAGTCCAAATTGGGATCCTGATGATCCCAAAGAGAAATTGCACACAGAACTGGTTCCTGGAGCAATGAGCTCATGTAGACACCGCCTCTTGGAGGAGGTCTGGGGTTACACTGAGCCATCCAAAAGTGATGGTTGCGATTTGCCACTGCACAATGTGCAGCCAGCCCTTGATGCATAGTGTTTAGAGCACAGTCATCCGCAGTTCTCCAACAACCTGGGGCCTTTTGTCAGAATCAATGATTGCAGAGGTCTCATACTGACACACAACTTCCTGAAACAATTTTGGTTGCTTGGGTGGCAATATGGGATTTCATAGGGAAAGCCTCTACCCTTCCCACTAAAGGAATCAATAACCATAAACAGGCTGATCTGTCCCTGGGGACCCCTGTGTGCACTTCAGGAATGGGGATCTGCCCCTTTGGCTTATCTGTTGTTTATATTCGAAAATGTTATCTTTACTAGTCCAAACAATTACCACAGAGTATGTCTCCACTTGCAGCCTATTTCGGAATAGGGCTGCAATATAGGCATTCAGAATTGCAAATCAAGCCCAGGATTTAAATATCCCGCACTTGATTTGCATCTTCCTGGCCGGGCGCCATTTTTTGAAATTTACAAGCCCGGAATAACTGCCTGCGTCTACACACGGCAGTGAAACGGGAGTTTGAAATAAAGCCCTATTTCCAACTACCTGTTATTCCTCCTGCAATGAGGTTTAACGGGTAGTTCGAAATAGGGCTTTATTTTGAACGCCTGTTTCACTGCCACGTGTAGATGTGGGCAGTTATTCCGGGCTTTCAAAAAATGGCGCCCGGCCGGGAGGATGGAAATGAATTTAAATTCTGGGCTTGATTTGCAATTCCGAATGCCTACATTTGCAGCCCTATTCTGAAATAGGCTGCAAGTGTAGACATACCTACAGTAAACAGTTGTCAATTACAAACATCTGCCTGCACTTTTTCTTTCACCCCTTCCACTAAGTCCTCTCAGAGCTGCCATTTGTATGGGCCCAATCCTTTTTTTCGCTTGTTGAGCATTTTTTCCCCTAACTCCCCCGCTCCAGCTTCTGCTTTACTTAATTATCTCCTCCTTGAAAAATACAATACACAATAACAATCCTAGCAATACACATACCACAAGACAAACTTAGACATAAACACAGAACACAATATTTTTGTTGCAACAGTAGAACCAAGGCTTTTTCAGTTGCTCTTCAGCTGGAACCAGCTCTTTCTGAGGTTCTGAAAGACAAAAGAACATTTTCCTACCCCCTTGGTACATTATAACTTGTAATACTTCTTTCCTTTTACAGGTATTTTTGCTGATTTCTTTATCTGCCTGCTGTTATCCAATAATTACCTATATTTTTGTTCTGTAAACCAGTGAAGCCTCAGTAACTTCCTCCATCTGTGAGTTCAGTGTAAATTATCTCACTGCTTAATTATTACATTAATGGGGTGGTATGCCTCAGTTCCCCTTTTATACAGCAGACCAGGTTTTTAATAGTCTGTCTGTTGTGAAGCTCTACATTTATTCACAGGTAGTAACTGAGAAGCTTTATTGCTATAGTGGTTTTCCTTTCCTTAGCACTAGGTGTTTGCCAGTTACCATTCCAGCAAGCCCAAAAGGTTTTCTTTTCCCAGAGAATCATATGCATTGTTGCAGGCTTACTTATTAACACTAAATTTGTTCTTATGTTTAATAGTAACATTAGCATCACATTTCTTACTAATGAGTGCTTATAAATATCTTCAGAGCGGTAGCCGAGTTAGTCTGTAACAGGAAAAACTTTAAAAAACAACAAATAGTCTAGTAGCACCTTAAAAACTAACAAAGGCCTGCACTGGTGCGGAGATCCTGACTCTCATTGAGGTCTAGGGCAAGGAGACCAACATCCAGGATCTCCGCACCAAGAGGAAAAATGCCAAGGTGTGTGGTTGGATGGCCACCAGCCTGACCCAGGAGCACAGTTGCACCCTGGATCAGGTGCAAATGAAAATGAAATAACTCTGGCATTCGTACACCAAGGCTAGGGAAGAAAGTGGACCTTCTGGGTGGCACTTCACATGTGCCACCATTATGAGCAGCTGGATGGCATCCTGGGAGGGGGGAAAGTCACCTCCCCCCACTTGTTGTCAACTCCGGCCTAGACATGACTGGCATCAGCCTCCACGAGGGCGGGGTTGTGGAGGACAAAGATGATGGGCAGGAGGAGAAGGAGCAGGCTAGCCTGGACACCATGTCCATCAGCCAGGAGGTCGTCATAAATCTGGAGCCAGTCCCCCCCAGAAGTGACCCAGGGCTCGGACGAACCCAGCGAATGTACTACAAGTGAGTTCTATAACTTTCCCTGTACACATGTGGGGGCAGGTGGTGGGTGGCCGCATGCTCCTCGCTTGGCCTTCTCGGCCTGGAGTTTAAACAACAGCTAGTGCACGTGGAGTGCCACTCAGGAGCACTCAGCCCCATGACACTCTCACACAGGAACCCCTTTGTCCTTCTCACAAGGGTCCTGCACAGGCCTGCCTTACTCCAGCCTCTGTGATGAGACTCTTCCCACAACAAGCCACCACTAAAGAGCCTGGGGACATGGAAACACCCAGCAGTGCTGCACGTGGCACAGGGTCATGCCTGCATTTGGGCAGCAACCACTCCTGATCAAGCGCGGCAATGCAGAGGAGACTGATCCCCTGCATGGGAACCTGTCAGGGAGAGGAACAGGACGGGACCCCAGTAGTACTTTCCTCAGAAAGCAGTGTGTACCATTTACACACATCTCTTCAAACACCCTCCTCCTTCCTTCCAGAAGGCAGGGATAGAAGTTCTCTCTGCAGGACGCCGCCACTGCTGGACCTGGCATGTACGGGGCATGGAAGGAAGCCAAGCTGCCCCATCCTCCCCTCCTACCCACATGCACCTGACCAACTCCTTTCCATTCCTGCTTGTCACTGGGACATGGGAGTAGTGACGCTCCTCTGGGATGTCCGTGCCCTGCTGGAAAGTACCTGTTGTCTAGGCAACAGATGGCCTTGCTCAAAGCACATTGACATTGTCTGAACCAAGACCTTTGGTGTCAGTTCAGAGATTAGGGCTAGGCTTCATGCATAGTGTCTCCTGGGAAGACTGTTCTCATCACTTTTCTTCACAGCTGGGCTAGCTGTGAGCATGGCATGTCCACCACCTTCTGCACCATCTTCCCGGCCCTGTGAGAGCCGCAAGCGGAGGTGAACTTGTGAGGACCTGGCACAGGAACACCTTGACTGCTTCCGTTCCCTCAGCCGGAGCTTCAATGAGGATTGCTAGGATCACCGGGCTGATCAGGAACTGAGGACCACCAAGTTGGAGATGCTGTTGCACCAGCATAAGGCCATGTGCTCCTCCATTATAGCTGTCATGGAGTGAATGGTTGCAAGTATAGGGTGGTCCACCAGTCACCTCTTCCCTAGCCAGGCCCTCCCAATTCCCTGCACCCATCCCCCCTAACTCCCAGTACTCATACCTGCACCCTGGCTTCTCCTCCTAGCCCCCCGGGGATGCCGGGGCCTGAGGACACGTGGCGGTGGGACCTCTCAGGCAGCCAAAGCCTCCTGAGGTACCCAAGGTTGGCGCCAGTCCCAGCCCCATCCCTGAGCCCCCCTCTTCTATCCTCCTCTCCCTTCATCATTTTCCTTTCCTCTCCAATTCCAGGCTCTTTCCCCAGTCCCTCCCCTGTTGTATATTCCCCTAATAAGAAATAACAGTTGTTTTTTCAAACAGAAATGTTTTTTATTTGGTCTGCAGGGGTGGGGGGAATGTGGGAAAGGAGGGTAGGGGGAGGAAAGGCATACAGGGCAATGCAGTGGCCTCTTGTGGGGAGGCCTGGGGGAAGAGTCTCACAGGTAGCCTTGGCTGAAACTCTCCCTCAAGGCCTCCTGAATGAGCACAGCCCCCTGATGTGATTGCCAAATGGCAGTGGTGTCCAGCTGCTCATAAGACTTGGCCAGCCCCACTGCCGCTGGCTCCCACGCTGGCAGGACAGTCTCTCCCTTGCTCTTACAGATATTGTGGAGCACACTGCAGGCCACCACCACCACCTGTGGGGATGTTTCGCTCCCTGAAGTCCAAGAGGGTGAGGAGATTTCAGAACTTTTCTTTCAGGTAGCCAAAGGCACACTCAACCATTGTGCGGCACCTGCTGAGCTTGCCATTGAAGGTCTCTTTGGTAGGGTCCAGGCTGCCCATGTAGGGTTTCATCAGCCAGGAGAGCAAGGGGTAGGCTGCATCACCCAGGATGCAGATGGGCATGTCCACTTCCCTGACTGTGCGGTCAGGGAAAAAAAGTGCCAGCGTACATCCTGTGGAATAGGCTCAAATTCCAGAAGAAGTGGGCATCATGCATCTTCCCATACCACCCAGAGTTCTAGGAAGGTGGTCTTCTGTATGCAGAAGTTCTAAAACCACTGCTGGTTGTCCCACTGCTGCATGACAATGTGGTCCCATCAGTTGGAACTTGTCTTCCTTCACTAGAAGCAGCATTCCACAAGTGTTCAGGGGAAGATGGAGGGGAATTTGGTGCATGAGGAACACCAGGGCCTGGGTCAAGAGGTCCCCCAGTCCAGGCTTCTCATCATGCTCCTGCAGCACCATGTGGGCAGTCTGCATGAACTGCGCCATGAGGCGCAGCATGAGGTCCAAGAACCTGGCATTGCTTTGCAGCAGCTCTGGCTCCTTGATGAGAGTGCTGTGGTATCTGCGCAGGCCACCAGAGCAGGTGACGTGAGTTTGGTGTCCCTCAAGGGGGTAGGCAGTGGAGAAGAGAGTGAGATATGGCTCTAGACAGGAGCCTCTTTAAGCACGAGTCTCCACTAGCCTCAGGAAGTAGCTACAGGAAGTGACTGCTCTGCTGATGCCCTCCCTGGACTGCTTCTGGGGGGCTTTAAATGTGATTCAGGCTCCAATCACTGTGGGCATAGCCTAAGGTGCTACAGGACTACTTATTTTTAGTTCTGAGAGATTATGTTCCATAGAAGCTGTAAAAGTCCAGCAGAGGGCAGTATTAAATTATGTATGGAGATAGCTTTTTAAAAAACGGTTTAATCTGTGTAAGGCTGGCATGTTTCCAATTTCTCTTATGAACATAATAATTTCTGCAGGCTTTTAACGTGTTATATAACAGTAGTTAGGATCATAGGTCTACATAAGTAGTATTGGATATGTGTTTCCTCTAGAAAATCTATTCTATCAGGATTCATAAGGCAGCTGAATAAGTACTTGTGTCCTATGCTAAAATGCAATTTTAGAGATATCTTGCATTTAAAAACCCAGAAAAGACTTGTTCAGACATTCAACCTATGGGTCGCTATCTCCAAGGGAGTTGTGGATATCTTCCTGGGGGGTCGCGGCGCTTAGATTAAGCCGGCCGGGGACTGGGCCTGGCTGTCGGCTGCGGAGCTTAGATCTGGCCAGTGGTTGGGCCCAGCATTTGGCAGCGCCTGCAGTATGGTGCCTCAATCTGGCCGGCCAGGGGCTGGGCCTACCAGTTGGTGGCCCCTGTGGCGCGGGGGTTGCAGATCAAAAAAGGTTGTGCACCATTGGTTTAGCCCCTAATAATTTCTAATCACTTGTTTGAAAAACATTTTTTTTATTTGCCCGGTGTTAAACATTTAAGGGTTAGAATTTCAAGCATGGCCTTCAAAAATTCTGGGCTCAGTTTGCATTCCCATTTTGTTCTACATACAACTTGTGAAAATAATTGTTCCTTGGATTTGCATGCATAAACTGCATTTACTCACATAAATGGGTTAATTGAACACATGGGTGTCTAGCAGTTAAAGAAGTTTTGTGTCCCCTCCTCCCAATTATTTGAGCGCTCATGTTTAATCATATTCTCAGTGTTCATATTTTCAACCAAAGCTGTCTCACCTTAGCCTAAATTGAGATGGTAGGCCACATGCTGTCTTCAGTAGAGAAGTAGAACTCTTTTGAAGTCAGTGAGGGTTAAACAGAGTAACTGAGAGATTCCATGATTACTAACTCCACATGCTTATTTTGAAATCTTATGATTATTAATGAAACTTGAGATGTGCCTTCTGGTGAGGAACCCTTACAGCATCATGTTTTCAAGTTTTTCTTCACAGTCAAAGTTTAAAAAATTATTCTTAAAGTTGCAATTTTCAAGTAATATAATTCCAACAGTTGGGACTTTAAGAAAAACACCAAATCTTGTCCACTCTTGCTATTTCATCCGTGTTCTCATAATACTGAAAGGGCCCTCTCCAAGCTGTCTCCTATGGAAGTGGAGGCCTGAAATGAGAAAAGAGGTGCTCCAACAGCAGCATCTTTAAGAATACAGGACTGTTCAGAAATGGAGAAATTAACATGCAATTTCATTACTATGTGATGTAGTAATGGGCCATTACTAGGAGTTTTTTAATTATATGGGAAAAAGTAGATAGTCATGACACTCCTCACTTTCCCAGCCAGTGGATATCCATTGGCAATACGGAAAGGCCAGTAGTGATCCTGGGGAATCTCTTTTGGCTCCCCTGGTTCAGGAAGCTGTAAACCGGCCATCTTGATAACACTAAGGAAAGATTCAACTACCAGCATAGCAGATGGCAGAACGGCAGTTCAGAATGGACAATAGTATTGTTTACTCAGAAGATTGAATCTCAGTGTGAAAAAATATCCCTATGGCTATAGCTGCCTACTGTGTCCTGCATAATATTGGGGAGACAACTTGGGAAATGTTGCTGGCAGGGTGGAGGGCGGACATGGAGCAGCTGTCTTCCAAGTTTGAACAACCAGGCACCAGGGCTGTTAGACGAGTTCAGTGTAGAGCCATACAGCTGAGAGACACTGTTCTTCCTGTGCATTGAGTAAGGCATACTACATAGGGGTGAATCACTTGGTAATGTGACTATGCTTGATAATTGCCCAGTTGTGTTCATTCTTTCTGAAGCATCTGGCCACTTTTAGAAGATAAGACAGATACTGGGCTAGATGGACTATTGGTCTGACCCAGTATAGCCATTCTTATCAGCAGTGTTGGAATCTATAAAGCCACAACATAGTAACTAAAGCAGTAGAAGGGTATAGCTCTCTTTGGGGGCCAGCCATTAGAAGGAGAAGAGACAGTGAGTTTAACAGCTATTTCTGACAAAAGAGTGTTCAAACTCAGTAATTATGGGTTCCATTCCAAGTTCTGAGTGGTTGGTTACACTAGACTGGTCTAATCCTGAAACCTCTCCTGGCTCACTGCTTCTGCCCTACCAGCCTGTTCTAGTCCCAGCCCTAGGCCCTTGGCTCCTCATTCCACTTCCAGCTTCCCTCCAGCTTCCTCATCTCCACTTTCAATTTCTTCTTTGCTCCTCACTTCAGTCTAACCCTGCCACCATCAGGGCCAGATTAGGGGGGAGGAGGCTAGCCAGGCAGCTGCCCGGGGCACCAACCTATGGGGGGCGCCTGATGGCAGTTGTAAGGGGCTCCACGCACCCAACCATGCGGTGCTCCTTACAGCTGCCATCAGGTGCCGCGCACCTGGGGTCGGGGGCCACACAGCGCCCCTTACAGCTGCAATCAGGCACCGCATGCCTGATTGCAGCTGTAAAGTGCACAGCACGCCGGGGGACGGGGCTGTGCATACGCCATGTGCCCGGGGGCGGAGCCACGCATGCATTGCATGCCCGCTGCCCAGGGTGCAGGAATGGCTCGAGCCGGCCCTGGCCACCATACCCCAACTGTGATTCATCACGCTTCTGCATTTTGAAATCAGCTGTGTCTCTCTTCTCCTTATCTCTAATAGGATGCCAGTAATGGAACAGGACTTGGAAGAGAGGAAAGTGATTAGGAATAGTCAGCATGGATTCACAAAGGGAAAGTCGTGCCTGACCAATCTGATTAGCTTCTATGATGAGGTAACTGGTTCTGTGGACGTGGGAAAGTCAGTGGATGTGATATACCTTGACTTTAGCAAAGCTTTTGATACGGTCTCCCACAATATTCTTGCCAGCAAGTTAAGGGAATGTGGATTGGATAAATGGACAGTAAGATGGATAGAAAAATGGCTAGAAGGCCGGGTCCAGCGGGTAGTGATCAACGGTTCAATTTCAGGTTGGCGGTCGGTTTCTAGCAGAGTGCCCCAAGGTTAGGTTCTAGGACCGGTTTTGTTCAATATCTTTATTAATGACGTGGATGTGGGGATGGGTTGCACCCTCAGCAAGTTTGCGGATGACACTAAGCTAGGGGGAGA
>CM057848.1:93081296-93098899 GCA_030068395.1 Apalone spinifera
TTCTGTTGCTTTCTTTCTTGGGCTTGTCCCGTAGCAGGAGGCTTCTGGGTATACATCTGGCTCTATCAATCTGTCTCCTCACTTCCTCATGTGGGTATCGTAGTTTGCAGAATGCTTGTTGAAGATCTTGTAGGTGTAGGTCTCTGTCTGAGGGGTTGGAGCATATGCGGTTGTACCTCAGTGCTTGGCTGTAAACAATGGATTGTGTGGTGTGTCCAGGATGGAAGCTGGAGGCATGCAGGTAAGCATAGTGGTCAGTAGGCTTTCGGTATATCTACTATATATTCCTATATATCTACTATGTACTCCTGCACATCTACTAACGTAATATATGCCATCATGTGCCAACAATGATCTAAAAGTAGCCATCCTGCAGCAAAAAAACTTCAGGACCAAACTTCAAAGAGAAACTGCTGAGCTACAGTTCATCTTCAAGTTTGACACAATCAACTCAGGATTAAACAAAGACTGTGAATGGCTAGCTAACTACAAAAGCAGCTTCTCCTCTCTTGGAATTCACACCTCCAGATCAGCTACTAGAAGTGGGCCTCATCCTCCCTGATTGGATCCATCTCGTCATCTCCAGCCTGATTCTGGCCTGCATATTTATACGTGCCTCTGGAAATTTCCACTACATGCATCTGACGAAGTGGGTCTTTGCCCACGAAAGCTTATGCTCCAACACTTCGGTTAATCTATAAGGTGCCACAGGACTCCTCGCCGCATGTGTCATTCAGTGCACAATAAACCTCTTCAGACTGTACCTAGGACGCATTCCACCAGGGCAATGGCAACATCCACAGCATTTGTCAGAGGAGTCTCACTGCCAGAAATCTGCAGGGCAGCTACATGGCCCTCAAGCCTAACCTTTATTAATCACTACGCAGTAGTGAGTCGGTGGATGCCTGACTCTTCGGTGACCTCAGCACTACTTTCTGTCATTGACAAGCCTGAACTCCAGGAACACAACGCAAGTACTGCTATGAAATCACCATGAGTGGAGTACCCACGGGGACCACTCGAAGAAGAAGAAGTTACTCACCTTTGTGCAGTAATGATGGTTCTTCGAGATGGGTCCCCATGGATGCTCCACATCCCACTCTTCCTCCCCGTTCTGGAGTTCTCTTTCTTTTGTATCCTTTCAGATGTGGAACGGTGAGAGGAACTGACAGTAAGCCGGGTATGCATGAAGATCAAAGGGCGCGAATAGCGTGTACTGCACACCGTGCAGGCGTGACCCGGCTGAAAACTGCTATGCAAAGACACTGAGCTGCGGCGCTGGGACAAGCCTGATACCATGAGTGGAGCACCCACAGGGACCCATCTCGAAGAACCATCATTACTGCATGATAGTGAGTAACTTCTTCTTCTTCTATGCCCTGAAGAAAACGAGAGGGGCTAAAAACCACATCGCTTGCCTTTTGGCAGAGGACGACACCCCCCCTTATGGATCCGGAGGATATGCGTGGAAAGGCCAGGCCTTCTATGCTAGTTTGTTTTCCCCGGATCCGACCAATGCCGATGCCTGCAGGGTGCTTTGGACCGAGCTCACGACAGTCAGCGCAGGCGACTGGGACCAGCTAGAGCTGCCTCTCACTCTGGTTGAGTTCTCAGAAGCCCTCCATCTCATGCCCACTAACAAGACCCCGGGCATGGACGGGCTGACCGTGGAGTTCTACCACATATTCTGGGACATCCTTGGCCCAGACCTCATCACCATCTGGGCCGAGTCCTTGGAGAACGGGGTCCTCCTGTGCAGGTGAGCTGTGCTCGCCTTACTGCTGAAGAGGGGAGACCTCTGTGACCTGTGGAACTGGCATCCTGTTTCGCTCTACAAGGTCGTAGCAAATGCCATCTTGCTGCAACTGTGGTCTGTGCTGGCAGACATGATCCAACCCGACCAGACCTACACCGTCCTGGGCCATAGTATCTTTGATAATCTGTACTTGGTCTGGGATCTCTTAGAGGTTGGGTATAGGGACAGTTTGTCGTTCACCCTCCTGTCCCTGGTCCAGGAATAGGCATTTGACAGTGTGTACCACGGGTATCTCCTGGGTGCTCTGCAGGCTTTGGGCCCCATTTTGTGGGTTTTCTCTAGGTGCTGTACACCCTCACAGAGTGTTTGGTCAGGCTCAACTGGACCCTGACCGAGCTGGTCAGCTTCAGGCGGGGAGTATGTCAGGGGTGTCCACTGTCGGGCCATCTGTACGCTCTGGTGATCGAGCCCTCCCTCTTTCTCCTCCATTGGAGGAAAACAGGGTTGGTGCTCCAAGAATTGGAGCTGTGGCTAGTTCTGTCGGCATATGCCGATGACATGCTCCTCATGGTCCAGGCCCCGGGTGACCTGGCACGAGTGGAGGCCTGCCAAATGGTCTACTCGGTGGCCTCCTCTGCCTGGGTCAACTGGGTCAAGAGCTCTGGCCTGGTGGTCGGGGATGGCTGGAGAGCAGACTCCCTCCCACCCGCGTTTCAAGCCATCAGGTGGAGCGCGGATCTACTGCTCTATCTGGGCATTTTTCTATCTGCCACGCATCCTTCTCCACCAGAGAACTGGCAAGGTTTGGAGGCCAGGGTGGGTGAGCAGCTGCTGAGATGGACAAGACTGCTCCAGTGTCTATCCCTTTGGGAGAGGGCACTAGTGTTAAATCAGCTGGTCCTGTCCATGCTCTGGCACCGGCTCAACACCCTGAGTCTGGCCCCGGAGATCCTGGCCAACCTCCAGAGGACAGCCTTGGAGTTCTTTTGGCCAGGATTGCACTGGGTCCCTGCAGGGGTTTTGTCTCTTACCCTGGAGGAGGGGGGCCAGGGCCTGATATGTGTATGCAGCTGGGTCCAGACCTTCCACCTCCAGGCCCTGCAGAGACTTCTCTATGGTGCAGGTAGTCCAGCATGGAGCATCTTGGCGCATGTCTTCCTCTGCTGCCTCCGAGGGCTCCGATGCGACCGGCAGCTCTTTTTTATCCACCCGAGGGGTCTTCCACGAGACCTCTCAGAGCTGCCAGAATTCTACCAGGAACTCCTCCAGACCTGGAAAGTGTTCTCAGCAACCAGGTCTGTTGTGGCCACTGAGGGAGCAGATCTCCTCACAGAGCCCCTGCTCCACAATCCAGCCTTGTGCGTGCAGGTGGCGGAGTCTCCCTCGGTGCGCTGGAAGCTGATCCTGGCAGAAACCTCTCCTGGACTATGACGGGGGACTGGGTGGATCCCTGAGTGCTCGCTTAGCACATGGGGCTCTCCACCCCTCAAACCTGCCTGCACCTACTCCAGGAGGTGAAGGCTGCTTTGCCACGGCCCGCTCTCGATTTCCTGCAGTGAGCTCTGAGAGAGGGTATGGCCCGCCCTTCCCTTCCTGAAAATCCTCCATCCATTTTTCTTGGGCCCCTCTTCTGCAGCCCTTCTCCCCAGCTTCCCCATCCCTGGACCCCTAATTGGCCGCCAGATTTGCAGCCGGTCTGTTTCTGAACCATGCCAAGAGAATATCTGTACATGCTCGTGCTCCATACAATACGTTTCCTCACCCTCATGTCCTTCCCTGACACCAAGTGGCAGGACTATCTAAGACCTGTAGAGGGTGGGGAACCCCAATGGGCCATTGTGTACTCCACCTTGATCCCACAGCCCATTGGGGACATCAGTTGGCAGCTCCTTCACGGAGCTGTGAGCATGGGCGTGTACTTGGCGTGGTTACCCTTATCCCAAACGTCTACACAGCACCCTTAGCTCAAAATAAACTACACAATTTGCATTGTTCATATTGCATAGTTTATTTTGATGCTATTTCAAAATAGCTTATTTCATAATTTGGCGCTGTCTACACAGCACCAAATTTCGAAATAAGTCATTATTCCAAAATTCCCCTTAATTCTCGTGGCACGAGGGTTATCAGTATGTTGGAATAAGCCTCCTGTTAATTTGAAATAGATTTTGAAATAACAGGGTGCTTCAATAGATGCAGAATAGCTGTTTCGTCAAACTTCTGGTATTCCAAAATGGCTCTATGGTGTAGACATACCCTTAGTGACCAGGAATCCTGATAGTTTGCTGTTTAATTTAATTTAATTAGCTCCCCACCTTTGCCTTAAGTTTGAATAATGCTGCCAAGCTTTAGGGTGCATCTACGCAGCAGCGCTTAACTCGAAATAAGCTACGGAAATTGAGCTACGTCAATTGAGTAGCTTATTTCAAAATTGGGAGTGTCTACACAGTACTTATTTCAAAATGGGGCACTCTTCCTCTGACTTCCCTTCCTCCTCATATAATGAGGGTTACAGGTGTCAGAGTAAGAAGTCCTCTGGCCTAACAGTATTTCAACATTTATTTCAAAATAATGTTGCTGTGTACATGCACCCTTACAGTTCTCTAGACATATCTTGCATTTCATTGCAGCAAGTATCACTAGGAAATGTAAGCTGGTGTAGATCCATGGCACCTCCTTATTTTGTTTAGGGGTATATTGATCAGTATCAACATTTTTTCATTTAGCATCTTTAGCTTCAGGGTTACTGCCTAGCTTCACAGCCCAGTTTCCATGCTTTAGAGGACTAAAAACTTGCAGTCCCCTACTATGCCTCATATGCTGAACTGATGTTCCATAGCTTGCTCTAAGAGATCCTCCTAAATTAGGATTAGACTGCACGGTACTAAAATGAAGAAGCCAAATATTTGACTAATGACATTCAGAATTTAGTAAAATATTTTTGAGAAAGTGGACATGGTAAAGAACACTAATGCATCAAGGAATTTACTTCCACAGTGAATTTAAGCTTCTCAGCCTTTATTCATCAAAATATATAACATAAAGGGATTATTGGTAAAATATTAATCCACCCTACTATGTTGAGTGGTTCATAGCTAAACGATATTCCATATCCCAAACTTTAAGGGCAGCTTTAAAGTTTTCATTAAGAAGCTATTATAAAAGAAAATAAGTTGTAATTGTAAAGAAAAATAAAGATCTCTAAATGAGGGATGATTTAGTCAGTATGGAGTAAGACAACTTCATTACTTAACTGCATGCAGCACTTCCTTGAGCATCATTTCTCTGATTATATTTGGCCTATTGAGTAGGAAGACAAAAAGAAACTGTTGCTAGGTCTAATCATTTTAATTGCCCGTATTTCTTCCGGTAAAATGTCATTGCCAGGTTATTATTGCCTGAGCTATATATAAAGGCAATGCAGATATATAATGAAATGTGTATGGATAACACTCTTTTCTTCTTCCAGAATTTTTCATATATTTCTGGATCAAATATACTGTTTGATAATCATGGTTTCTACAATATTTGAAATATATTTGAAAAAATTACTCTGCATATGAAGCATTCATCTTAGATTAAAGGAAATAAGGAAAGCCCAGCAAGGTAAGAGGCTGAAAGTATAAAAGCGTATTTTCCCTAAATAGGTGGATATATACATAGTGAATGTTAAATCTAAATCTACACACTCTAACAATAGAACGAACATGCTCTTCCATTAAATCCCCCAATTTTATAGAATATTTTGAAAATCTGAGGAACTCATATGAACAGGAAAATTCAGTATCCATACTGAAATTTCATCCTCATACCACTTTATTATGAGCCTTAAGTCTTGGAGCCTTAACATTTCACATGTCCTTTTCTTACTCTGCATAATACATTCTATTGAATAAAACTGAATTCTTCTTCAAATGCTTTGCCTGTGCCACATGTTGCAGACACTGCAGCCTATAGCATAACAACTGCTTTAGTCATGTGAGGAGCCTCATGTTTACAGGCCTCCAAAATCCCTAAGGAACTTCAACTGAAGATGGAGGACTTTCCTTTTGATCGATTCCCTCCACACAAACTTTTTGCCAGTAAGACAGATGAGGTCTTACATACTATGAAAGACTCCTGCACTACTCTTAGAACCCTCAGCATGTACACTCCCCCAAACAAACAACGGAGACCGAGAGACTTTCATACAGAACCAAACAGCTTTTGATTACAGACGTAAACAGAGATGCAGGCCACAACAATAAGCTTCAATGAATCAGCCATCCACTTCCAAACAGCAATTTTGAAGGTTTGGTTAGGGGTCTAAGCATCATCTCTCTAACACTACAAGTCATGCTGCACAACTTTCAATTTTCCTATCGCTTATGGCCTCTTTACCACCACTGTACCAAAATAACATCAGATTGATGAGTTCTAGAGATCACTGAAGTGGGCTGCTCCATCTCCTTACCAAGGAAGAGGGTTTTATCCCAAATATTTCCTTACACAGGAAAAAACAGGAGTGTGGAGGCCTATACTTGATCTCAGGAAACTGAACAAGCACATATGCAGTTGAGGGCTCAAAATGGTGACACTCATAATAATCATAACAACATTAGAGAATGAAGACTGGTTCTTAGCCCTTGACCTTCAAGAAACTTATTTTCATATAACTATCCAGTGGGCACCTATCACTACCAATATTGAGTCCTGCCATTCGGCTTTCAACAGTGCCAAGGGGCTTCTCCAAAATGCTCTCAGTAGTCATAGCACAACTCTGCCATCTATGGATAATAATATTTCCATATTTAGATGACTGCCTCATCAAAGGTACCGCATACCAGGATGCACAATGCAGGGTATATACACTACTCCAGCATCTTGGGTTCCATATAAACTACTAGAAATCAACAATGCAACCAATACAGATACTTGAGTTCATTGGGGCCCAACTACATTTGACAATGACCAGAGCAACATTGCCCCAACACAGACTCAACACAGTGACCACTCTCATCGACGCAATTCATCTTTTACAGTATGCACCTGTCTCCAAATCCTGGGCCATATGGCTGCCACAACTTACATGGTCATGCTCGCAAGACTTCACATGAGATGCCTTCAGGTATGGCTGGCCATCATATATATCCCTTCCAGAGACACTCTAAACAGAAATATCTGTCTCCCTCACCATGTCTTCTCCTACTTACACTGGTGGACCCAACCCTACAATATGCTTCAGGGCATCCTCTTCCAACAACTAGTTCCAACATCAACTATAACTATGGACAACTCCTTTATGGGTTGGAAGCACATCTGAACACCCACACTACCAGTGGTCTCCTCAAGAGGCCAAACTGCATATCAACCTCCTGGAACTCAGCAGTCTGTTTTGCTTGCCAGTGTTTTCTCCCACATATTCAGAATGAAAGGATCCACATTCTTACAGACAACACAGCATGTATGTATTATATCAGCCACCAGGGAGGGACTATATCCAACTCCTTTTCAACCAGAGCACTCAAGTTATGGAACTAGTGCATCCGGCATTGCATCACACTTATAGCAATATACCTACCCAGGAACCTCAACATCATGGCAGATAATCTCAGCAGTATTTTTTCTGACCAACACAAATGGGAGATCTCCACACCATGTTCCATAGGTGGCGCTACCCCATGTTGATCTCTTTGCAACCCCACCTGTTTTGTCATGCTCCAGAGCAGGCCTAGGGAAAGGATCCCTTGGCAACACCTTCCTTCCATGATGGGAAGCACCTCTTCTTTACACATACCCACAAATACTCCTCATCTCATGGGTCATTCAGAAAATTCAACAGGACCAAGCCTACATGATAGTGCCTTTCCTGGTCGAGACAGACTTGGTTCCCCTACCTCAACTGATTAGCTGTCTGCAATCCTCATATGTTCCCATGATGCCATAATATACTATCCCAAGATTGTGGCTCCACGCTACACCTAGATCCAACAACAACTCAACTCAAGATGTGGCTAATCCATGGCTCCATGGTACCAGAACCATCTGCTCAGACAAAGTAAAGCAAATATTAATACAGCCAATGGCCCATTTCCAGAAATACTTATATCTAAAAATAGAAAATGGTCCCAATGCAGGCACAACATTTCACCTGCCACAGTTCTCTTTCTGACATACTGGACTTCCTACTGAGTCTAAAAGAATCAGGTTTATCTCTTAGTTCAATAAAAGTCCATCTAGCTGCAATCACAGTGATCCATGACCTCATAGATGGATTATCTCTCTTTTCGCCCCCATTACCAAATGCTTCATCATGGGTCTTCACAATACTTTTCCCACAGTGGGACCTCAACCATGTGCTCAAGAGCCTTTGAGCCACATGCTTGCTTTTCTATCTATCAATGAAAGTAGCTTTCCTCATGGTGGTAACATCTGGCAGATGTGTTAGGGAATTAACCACCCTTATGGCTGACTCACCTTACACTGTCTTCACTAAAGACAAGGCAACTGAGACCTCACCCCACATTTTTTCCTAAAGTACTGATCTCTTTTCATTATCAATGAGCCCATTCACTTACCTACTTTCTTCCCTAAGCTGCACAAGAATGCTCTCCAAGTGTCCCTCCACATACTTGATGTTCAAAGAGCCATTGTCTTCTACCTTGACAGGATTAGACCATGGAGAAAATCCATGAGACTTTCCTTTCCATTGTGGGAGAAAAATCAAATAACTCCAATTGTGTTAAAAGGGGGACTGCGGAGGAAATCAAAACTCTCTAAAAGAAAACTGCTGTAAGGGTTAAAAGTTTTCCAGGTCTCTCTCTCTGTAACAGAGAAATCATCTTAACTCTAATCAAGGCCCTTACAATGCCTCCTATCTCAACTTCATGGAGACTTCTAGTCTGTCACAATTTGTCATGTAAACTCTTATCTTTGTCTCAGTTTGCCTTGTAGACTCCTCACTCAGATTATCATGTGCCTTTGTACTGTAAAACTTACTTCTAGCACTTCTGGTGTGAACAGAAACATCTCAGAGTACTTCTGCTGAGACTTTGATATGTTAAAGAAAACAATCAACAACTAAACTGTCTGAACATACTGTATAAAGGATCCCTGAAACTGTCTCTCAGGGCTGCTGCTGCTCTCACTTTGGTAGCTGTCAGCCTGCATGCATGCATAATAAAGTTTTCCTTCTAGATTTCTCTCCTGCCTCACTGCTTTGACCTCCAGCCTCGGACCCTTCTGGGGACTCTGTACCCTAGAGGACCGAGATTTCCCCCGCACCATCACAGAATGATCCAAAGGTGAGGCCGTATCCTCCCAATATCTATCCAGATAGATCTCCTCCTGCATTCATACCCACAATAAATAACTACCACAAACTATTGAATAAATAAATAATTACCACAAACTGGCTCATTCCACCAGATCTGTAGCCACAACCACAGCCTTCCTCAACAACATTCCACTTGTCAGTATCTGCCAAGCAGCCACTTGGTCGTCCAAGCACACCTTCGCCAGTCATTACACTATTACTATTGGGCCAATCCCTACCACCACAGTCAGCCTTGTGACACTCTCTACTCTGTCCGGGACATGGCTCCAAAGCCCACCTCCTCAAACCGGACACTGCTCTTCAGGCATCTGAAGTGAAGTACCCACCGGGACAGCACTCGAAGTTACTCACCTTGTGCAGTAACAATGGTTCTTTGAGATGTGGATGCTCCTCTACCCTCTCTCCTCCCCTTCTTTGGAACCCTTACAGGGATTTTTTCCATGGTAAAGAAGGAACTCCTGGGCTGTGTCACATGCAGTCAACGGACACTAATGATACCAGGACGTGTCACCGTGAATGTGTGGCGCAGTAGGGCACTGCTAGGAAAAATCTCCAATCACCGGCATTAAGTCACACCAGCACGTCAAGTGGAGCATACCCAGGGACCCACATCACAAAGAACCATTGTTACTGAATAAGATGCATAACTTCTTGCAAAAGCAGAATCCTTTCTAAAAGACAAATGGGAATTTAAGATTCTTGTACTATGTAACACATGGGGTAGATAAGATAGCACACTTTTTAGAGCTCTGAAGGAAATTCAATAAACTCTGGTAAAGACATCACAAATTACATATCAGTAGAGCTTTGCAAATCCATGGATATCTGCTTCATATAAGAACATAAGAATGGCCGTACTGGGTCAGACCGAAGGTCTATCTAGCCCAGTAGCCTGTCTGTCAACAGTGGCCAGCACCAGGTGCCCCGGAGGGAGTGGACCAAAGACAATGATCAAGCGATTTGTCTCGTGCCATCCATCTCCAGCCTCTGACAAACAGGCCAGGGACACCATTCCTACCCCCTGGCTAATAGCCTTTTATGGACCTAACCTCCATGAATTTATCTAGCTTCTCTTTAAACTCTGTTATAGTTCTAGCCTTCACAGCCTCCTCTGGCAAAGAGTTCCACAGGTTGACTATGCGCTGTGTGAAGAACTTTTGCTTATTAGTTTTAAATCTGCTACCCAATGTGCAGATATCTGCATTTACATATATTCATATCTGTGGTCCATTTTTGCAGATCACAGCTCAAAGGCAGATACACATTTTCATATTCATTCAGGACTCTTCAGGTCAGTGTGTCAAACTTAATTCTGATTTTCCTTGGAACAGATTTTTGTTGTTTTAATATCATTTAGTTGATGGAGAAGAAGAGAGAATAAAAATATGTCCTCAACATGCTTTGAGTTATTTTTGGCAAGTTGGTATAGGATGTTCCTGTTTTGTTTCTGACTCAGAAGTTTGGTTTCTCCAAGCCTATTCCCTACCCTCCAAATCTTCAAACTTATTTAATTCCAGGAATCTTTTTTATTTTTCAAAGCTCATTAATCCTTCATTAGTTCATTTCAGTGTTTCAACATGATACCAACACAAACAAAACTTAATCAGGCAATCAATTTTCAATTCCTTACTCAAACAAAAATACCATGATTACACACTTCTTTAAGGTCAGATATTTAAAAGAAAGGGGAAAAAACTTTGATGGGCCTTTACTTTGGAACAACTTCTACTTAACATTCTTTTGCAATAACCTGTCTTTTTTCTGTGAAGAGTAACTTTCTGCTAATGAACAGAAGAGCCATCCCCAGGTTTCCATGAATTGGCTAAGAATAACATCTGTCACTACCAGGCAGTTTTGTTTAAAATTAGAATTCCTTGGGACAGATCCAAAACAAGAATTGTTTATACTGTGTCCTTAAAGTATGTGATTACATTCCAGAGCTCATTTTATAGTTAGGTTGTACCCTGCATAGGCTTGTGAGCTGTAAACTTCAGTGAGTGTAAACATATTTCTTTGCAGTGTATCTGGGAAAAGGGGTTCATTTTGTCTTTTAGATTTCTATGTTAATTTTCATAGCACATCTTGCCATGTTTTTAATTGTTGTCATGTTAAGTTTACCAGCAAGGATGCAATGAAACAGTAGTAACTTAACCAAGGTTTGTTCCATTCCTCTTTTATTCTACGTTGGAGGGTAATTTGTCTTTAAAAGGTTTGCATATTTCTTCACAATATATTTTAAGTAGTCTTTTACCCATTTAAATTTAAATTAATGTAGCTGATGATCATTTGTTTTGATCCTTAATTGCTAAAACTTCAGATCTGTCATACTTTATTTTGAAATCTGATACTTGTTCAAATTCCAAAGTAAATTGCTCCATAATTTTAATGAGGCTTCTGGCTCCTGCAAATGTGACAAGACATGAAAAACTTAAAAACAACAGTAGTAGAGATGTAGCCGTGTTAGTCTGGTCTTGCTGAAACAAAAGACAGGACTATGCAGCACTTTAAAGACTAACAAGATGGTTTATTAGGTGATGAGCTTTCGTGGGTCAGACCCACTTCCTCAGATCAAATTGTGGAAGAAAATTGGCATGACCATACATACCAAAGAGATACAATCAAAAAAAGGTGAACACATATAAAATAGACAAATCAGATTTTAGAACAGAGGGGGGATGAGTGGGGAGGTTAATGTCTATGAGGTAATGATAGATAATTGGGGAAACTATCTTTGTAATGGGTGAGATAATTAGCATCTTTGTTAAGGGGCATTCGTAAAGTGTCAAATTTAAACATGAATGATAGTTCAGAGGCTTCTCTTTGAAGTCTTGTGTTAAAGCCTCTTTGAAGCAGGATGCAGGTATTAAGGTCGTTGAGACAATGCCCAGGCTGATTGAAATGGCAAGAAACTGTTTTTTCTTTGTGAAACTGTCTGATGTCTGTTTTGTGTGCATTGATTCTTTGGAAAAGTGTCTGAGAAGTTTGTCCGATATACATAGCAGACGGACTCTGTTGGCACATGATGGCATAAATTATGTGTTCTTGATCTTATAACTGAAATGGTTAGGTCCAATGATGGTGTCAGCAGAGTAAATATGTGGACAAAACTGGCAACGGGGTTTGTTGCAAGGGGTTTGTTGGTTAAAAAACAACAAATAGTCAAGTAGCATCTTAAAGACGAAGAAAATATGTAGATGGTATTATGAGCTTTCATGGGCGCAACCCATGAAAGCTCATGATACCATCTACATGTTTTGTTTGTCTCTAAGGTGCTACTAGACTATTTGTTGTTTTTTAAGTTTTTCCTGTTACAGAATACAGTATTTGGGGTCGGGAAGGAATTTTCCTCTAGGGTAGATTGGCAGAGTCCCTGGAGGTTTTTCGCCTTCCTCTGTAGCATGGGGCACGGGTCACTAGTGGGAGGATTCTCTGCATCTTGGGGTCTTTGAACCATCGTTTCAAGGACTTAATATCTGAGATATAGGTGAGAGGATTATTCTAGCAGTGGGTGGGTGAGATTCTGTGGCCTGCATTGTGCAGGGGGTCAGACTAGATGATCAAAATGGTCCCTTCTGACCTTAAAGTCTGTGAGTCTATAACTTGGCTACCCCTGTGAAGCTTTGAAACAAGACACGTCAGCCTACAAAGCTATTTTGTGTTCTAACCCGGAAGGTGGTTTGATATCCTTTACCAGGGGGTTATTTATCACAATGATTGGAAATGGCTCTATAGCCAAAGCAAACAATGGCTGAGATAATGGGCAACCTCATCAAATACCCCTAGAAAAGTTAAAAGGAAGGGACTGACGACCATTAACCAAACTAGACACCTTAAAGATGAATATAGAGTTGATATGCTTCTGTAAAATTGTTTCCAAACCACACTCATCTGTGATATTTTCACTGCAGTGAGTTAGACTAATATTCCTTCAGTTAAGAACAGCAAAAGAACTCTCATCACAAATATTTATTTTTTTAAAATTACTTATTGCACTAGAGCCGTTCAAGTAACCTCTGCAATATATGTACATAGTCAATGTTTTAAAGATACCTATGAATACTAAAATGTTAGAAACCTAGTTCTGAATTCCTATCAATATATTACACACACACACACACACACACACAAATAACTCAAGAACAATCCCCAATCCCCATAGAACATTTAAAGGACCTGAAAGCTAGTATTTTGCGAAAGTTTTCACAGAGAGATCAACTACATGTAGGAAAACCAGGAATTTATTTCCTATTTTAGAACAGTCTTTAGTTATGGAGACACAACCAACGCTTCCATTAGTTATGGGGGCACAACCAACACTTCCATTATGTTCCAGCAAATAATGGTGACCCCAAAAATTCAGACCAAAATATTTGCAGATGCAAAGATACCACAGTAAAAATAGAAGCTGAGTTGTGGTTAAAAATCCTGCCCAATATACACTAATTTTCGTCAAAGTTTGTTTCTGCTTGTAGATTTTTGCAAAATTTGTCATTCTGATGCAAGTAAAGCACCATTACCTATTAATTCACGTTTTAACTGAGTGAAAATTTTCATGTGAGAGACCCTGAGATTTTTTTATTCAAATGGTGTCTTCCTTGCTATAGACAGCAAAATCTAGCATTCCGATTGATTGTAAGTGAATCTTTTAAAAATATTTACATAGGTTTGTTCTAGTTTTTCTCTAGTCTTGTGTTGAAGCATACTCATGCCATTTTCATCTTGAAAAAGAACAGAAAAAATCTGATATGAAGTTGAAATGTGTGAATCTTTCAGCATACAATAGGTATTTAGATGAGCTGCTTCTTGACTTATTGTTTGAAAGGCTTTATATTTGCGTTCTGTTCTCAGGTGACCACACGTTTCCTTTTGATACTAATGTTGTGTACACTTGAGAGTGAACTTTAGGCTCTTAATAGGTAGGTACATGTTGAACCTATCTAGTCTGGCATTCTTTGGTCTAGCAACATCCATGGTCCAGCATGATTTTATTTCGTCAGATGTCCACTTACCATGGGTGTGGCCAAGTTTCTAGCAGTCCCATAAAGTGTATTTATAGCCACTAGTCCTGGCTCTCAGTGTTCTGTACTGTTATTTACATCTAATTTATCTCTAAATGTCTTTTAAGAGCCCTATAAGCAGTGGAAGTGTTGCCAATGCTGCTATACAATATTGACCTTCCTTAGTTCGGCAAATTCTCTGGTCAGGTATGAAGAGTACCGGACTAGAGAGGTTCAATCTGTATAGGAATTGTAACTTGGTTACAGACTAAAATTTCCAACTGATCATAGTCTGTTCATTATGTTCCTTCGATCCAGAATACAAGTAAACTACAATTTCATTTAGTTGGCTGTGTCTAGATTGGCAAGTTTTTGCGCAAAAGCACCTGCTTTTGCGCAAAAACTTACCAGCTATCTACACTGGCTGCTTGAATTTGCACAAGAGCACTGACTTTGTATTGTACAAAATCAATGCTTCTTGCGCAAATACTATGACACTCCTGCTCAGGCAAAAGCCCTCCTGTGCAAATGCTTTTGCGCAAGAGGGCCAGTGTAGACAACCCAGATCCGTTTTGTGCAAAAAAGCCCCGATGGCTAAAATGGTGATCGGGACTTTCTTGCGCAAAACTGCGTCTAGATTGGCACGGATGCTTTTCCGCAAAAAGTGCTTTTGCGCAAAAGCATCCATGCCAATCTAGATGCTCTTTTCCGCAAATGCTTTTAACAGAAAAACTTTTCCATTAAAAGCATTTGCGGAAAATCATGCCAGTCTAGACTTAGCCGTTGTGTCTTGCCTTCAAAAAGTCTTAATGCATAAAAATATATATTAATATTCAGTGTATATGTTGTATAGTGTGTGTATATATTCTAAATGATTCATGGTTGTGTGTTTTCTTTTGGCAGCAAGCTTTTAAATAGACTTATGAGCAAGTCAGTTTGTAATATGGTACTTTTTCAACCTTCTGTTTGATTTGTTTGTTTTTACTATATTTCTTCCTGTGATCAGACTGATATTCTATTCCATCAGTTCTCTGCATCTTTCCTACTTTCTGTGTCTCAGTTTCTGTGATAGCAGAGCTAGATATGGGTGTCTAAATTATTAATACTGTACAGAAATATTTTTCTTTTTTAATTATGAAAGTTATTTGTCTAATCATATAAATGAATCCCCTTGAAATGTAATGAAATTGATAAGCATTGAAACTCCATGGAGTCAATGAAATTTTATATTGATTTGACACACAGAGAAATCAGTGGGATGTGCCAACTACCATATTCTCAGAGAAGTTAATAAATATCAGCAGTACATTGACTTTACTAGTGTTGTAGATTCTGAAACAGTCAGGGTGGCGTGAAATATATGTTCATTTTCAAAGAAAGATGAGGTCAGACTTCAGTTGAGATGGGATATTTCCAATGTCTCCCCTATGTACACTTTCAAAACAATTTTAAATTCCAATAAGATGTTACCTGAAATAAAATATTCATAAAAAATCTCTTGTGGAATAGAAATAGTGTGTTTATACCTTCTTCTTTCCTGCTCCCTGATCATTTGAAATTTGTAAAATTCTGTCTCAGCTAGTTGATTTTTGCCTGAGTTATGTTGAGGTCTTCCCACACCTTTGCCTATGTTAATTTTATTTGGATGTAGAGTTAGCCATTTTAGATTGACTTTAGCAAATTGTAGGGAGGTTTTGAGCAGTATTGAAACAAGAGGGTGAGGCGAAGAGAAGATATATGTACATTTACTAATGCTTCAACTTACTGGATTTAGCAGGGCAATGAAGATGATGATTTGTATTAGTGGATACAGGAGAATTAACAAAGGGTTGTTCTAAACTCTTGTATAGCTGAAAGAGAAATTTCTTAGCTTCAGAGGAGGTAAAATAGTAGTCACCGTATAATCTCTTGAAATGACCTGAGTTTGAGAAACTGGATAAAAAACGTGTAAGAATCTTGGGACTAACAATTTCCCAAAGCCATAAAATCCTAAATTTGGGAAATTTAAAAATAATCCATGTTTAAGTCTTTGGATAAACTTAATGAATATACTGGAGGAAAATTGTTTTTAAAAATGAAGCTTAAATAAAAGTAGGGCAGAGTTAGCTTTTTATAAGTGACTTTACAGCTAAGTGAACAGACTTCTGATTCTTAAGAGAATGATAATTTCTACTATTCTTAAATTAGCATAAACAAAGGAGTTCATCTGTGGTCTTCACTCCCATCTGCATTGCCTTTGTTCCACGTCAGCTCTGCGAACAGGACAAAGGGCAGCTTTAAAACAGGTATTGGGGTTTCCCTTAATGTAGAGAAATTCTTCAGTGACATAAATCAATTGTAATCAGGTCTACATTTCATGCTGCTTTTCCCAGCATAAAAAACATTTCTGTGCAGGCAAAGGATATGGCTTCATGATGCATGCTTGTGATGCCTCACTTTTGGGCTACACCCTTCATGACTCCACTCACTGTTCTAATTTGGAGCAGTAGCTTGGCTGCTCTGAGACCTTGTCTATTAATTCCAGCATTTGATGACCATCCACTGATGTGGCTGCACTGGTACAAACCCCAAAGACAGACAAGAAAAAAAGCACCCTGATTAAAACTGAAATAAGTGCCACTGGTTTGAATCATGGCTCTTTCCTTGTCTACATGTATCATTTGCAACAGTGTAACTAATGCACACAACATCCAAGTGATGCCAAAAGTCAGATTTACCACTAGATACAGATTTGGTCCTCAGAGTTGGGCTGAAACTCTTTCTTGCGGTTGCTGTGAAGGTTCCTGAACAAACTTAAAAAACAATGAATGGTCCTGCAGCACCTAATAGAGACGAACAAAACATACAAATAATATCATGAGCTTTCGTGGGCAGAACCCACTTCTTCAGCTGAATGGAGCAAGGGGTCCAAAGGTACAAATAAACAGCTGAAAAAAAGGTTCCTGAGCAGTTATACTATTTTAACAGTAATTTTTAGGCATAGTGGTATTTATTAGAACTTCAGATTTAATCTGGAGTTTGCTAGTTTGAAGAAATCATTTGTATTATGTGAGTAATGCATACTATATGTACAAGCATTTTTATTTATAAAGACAATGTTTAAACATTTAAGGCAAAGCTCTTTTGGTTAAATTTTTGCAATTCTATTGATTTCAGTGGATCTGCCCCAGTTTACACCAGTGGAGAATTGTTGCACATACAAAGTTCCCAGTTTTGTCAGTGGGAGATATATGCATTCAAGGGCTCACTGGGGTGCGGGGGACACTGATGGTGGGGAGCCTTGGTTCCCAGCCTGACAGGGATGTGATGGGGGAGGGGCAGAGGCGTAGCGAAGAGGGTGCAGGAGGGGGCAATTGCCCCCAGGCGCCATGCTAGACGGACGCTGGGCCGGGGTGATAGCGAGCGCATGCTGCGCAAGCTCACCTGGCATGGGTGGTGAGTTATATGGCCGTCCCCCCGGCCCCGGACCGTCCCTGCCATGCGCAGCGTTCAGTCGGCTCCCCTTGCCCGTGCACGTTGTACATGGCAGGGACGG
>CM057848.1:93140587-93162757 GCA_030068395.1 Apalone spinifera
CAGAGCTGTGGGAGGGGAGCAGCCCACGCACTTCCGGAACCCCTGGAAGTGACGCGGGCTTCAGACAGGACTTCCGTCTGCCCCCCGGGAAGCTGGCACTACACTAGAGGTAGGTAGTGGGGCTTCTCGGAGGTGGGAAGAGAATGGGGGGTGGGGGGTGCCCAAACTCCTCACAATCGATTAGTCGAGGCCTCGCGATCGACCAATCGATCGCAATCGACGGGTTGATGACCACGGGCCTAGAAAGAGTCAATGTTCTTTTCTTCAGGAACTCCAAGATACATAATCAAACTGAATTTTGTTTCTACTTTAGTAAATGGGTAGTATATGTTTTATTCATTATAGTTTTAATCTTGATTTAGAAAGAACATTTACAGAATGACATGAAATATAATCTTAATTCCAAAGCTTTTTATGATCATATATTGTGTTTTGAATCACAGACACTTTGAACTGAGAATGTACTTGGACTCAAGAAAGAAGACGGCAAATATTTTGTAAACCACTTTTCCTTCAGAGACAAAGATCAGAAGAGAATCTTTTAAATAAGAAAAAACATGCCTGTAAAACAGAATATGAGAAAATTCAGAAAAGGTAAATTGAATGTATTTTTGTTGCCATTTATGATAAACCTCTTAATAAATTCATTATTTGTAAAGTCAAATGTTGAAACTATTTCTAAAACTCTTTAACATAAAAGTCAAAAAAGGATAAAGCTTTCACTGGAGAGATCACCATCTCTGATTGGTTCAAGGTAACCAATAATTCTGACTAAACCATTTAGGGTACGTTTATACTACAGCGCTATTTCAGATAAACCAAAATAGCTATTCCATATCTTTAGAGCAAGCCTGATATTATGAAATATAATGGGCTCGCTATTCCGATATCCCTGTAAATATCATTCCGCGAGCAGTGAGAGACGTTTCAGAACAGCGCTCTATTTCAAAATTTGGTGTTGCATAAGGCCTGGATATGGGGGCAGTGTGCGGAGTCTCCTCCCAGCCTGCCCCCATCCTGTAAGGAATGTGCAGTGCTTAGAAAAGCTGTTCCCCTCGCAGGGCGGGAAGAGACTTTGTGCACTTCCCTCTGTCCTCAAGCCCTGACTGGCCTGGGGATGGGGGGAATGGCGGGGCTTCCGTGGGCCAGATCAACTCGCTTGGTGGGCTGGATCCGGCCTGTGGAAGACTGTTGGCCCAGCCCTGCTCTAAATGATTGTTGACTTCAGAACTTGATTAGTCTCAGGAAATAAGGCTATTTATCATGTCAGACCAATAGCTTCTTTCAGCCTCTACTCATGTCTGTTTGACAATCTGTGCCTGATGAACTAATTGGTAGTACACATCAATGAGCTGAGGAAATGAAACTTAAATATAGGATAAACTCTTTCACCACCTAAGTCAGAGATGGTGATCTCTTTCACAGCACACTGATATCATGGGTCCTGGGGGAGCAGAGCCAGTGGGAAATGTCAATGAACTTGCGTGTCTCAAACATCCCACTATGATTTTGTACTGTTAATTTTAGAAAGTTGTGCCAGTTCTGTGAATGACTTAAGTTACTCAATCCCAAGTATGTGTACGTGTGTGTATCTGTGTGCATGCACAACAAGAAAGGATGGAAGGATGATTATGCAGTTGAGCATGAGTGAAGTGACAGATCAGAGATTCAAAAGATTGGTAGACAGAGAAAGGAAAAAGAGACCTCAGAAGATTAGAGTAAGGAAGATCATAATTAAGTCTGGTAATGGAAGGGGCAAGAATATAATTTGATTTCCATACCCAGTCACTGGTCTCCAAACAAGTAGAGAGCAGCAGCGATCCCCTTGGCTGAGGTGGGAGAGAATATGCATTGCAGGGGCTTAAAAAGAGATTCCCTTCAGCCATTTTTTGTTGAATAAACTGATCACATGGATTTCATGATGGAGGCTGTAAAACTGGGGAGAGCCTGTTCTGTAAGATGGAGACTAAAAGAAATCTGGAACCCAATTTTTTATTTGGCCGTAAAGATCAAAGTTTTGCTTCAGTGTCCTTTACCTAGCAAACATTCTTTTTCAGTACCAGGAATGTATCTGATAGCCTGGCATCTGTACATCCTCACAAATATTTAACGTTGTCCACATTGAAAAATCCAAACTGACAGAACAAGGAGATTCCAGGCATTCTCCAGCATGGGATGTTTTTACTATCTTGAATAGAAGAGTGCCCGCATTGAGTCAGATTAAGGATGTTAAGGACTTATCAGATAGTTGAGTCCACTAGTTGATTTCCCCCTCTTGCTGCCTCTATAATATAATATTATAATATAGAGACAGCAAAGGTGGGAAGGGGGGGAAGAGGAGAGGGTACTTCAAAGCAGCAGCACCGTACAGCTGATCCTAGGCTCTGTGCTGTGCTGCCCCTTTGAAATGCCATAGCAGTATTTCAAAGAGCCCTATATCAGCTGTGCGGTCCTGCCCCTTTGAAACACTATTGCAGTGTTTCAAAGTGGCAGTACCGTGTGGGGCCCAGGATCAGCTGGGGACTCCATAGCCGACCCCGGGCTTCATGCAGCATTTCTGCAGAACCCGGGATCAGCTGTAGAGTCCCCAGCTGAGCCCAGGTTCTGAGGAAATGCTGCGCTGGAGCATGTGCTTTGGAGCAGCAGTTCCCAACCTCCCATCTGTGGACCAGTAGTGGGCTGCTAAGTGCTGCTTGCTGGACTGCGGCATGCTGTCAAGCCATGTCCCGCTGCCTTGGCCCTGCCCACTGGAGAAGTGCGAGGTGAGTAGCGTAGCAAGCAGGTTCTCCAGGGGTCTGTGCTGGGCCTCTGGGTGTGTGCAGGAGTAAGCAGTGTGGGGTATAGGGAATTACAGAGGGTGGGAGGGGTGTGTCTTATGCCTCAAGGTCCCGGGGAAGACACTGCCCAACCACAGCACAGGCTGCTCCGGGAGATCCAGAGCAGCAGCACTATCCAGCCATAGAGCACATGCGTGGAACAGGAAGTCTGCCAGTCTTTGCTTCTTAAGGGCCCTTCTAGGCCCCTAAGCAGAGGAAGGGGGTCATAGAATCTCCATCCCAGGAGATATTTAAGAATAAGTTAGACAGACACCTGTCAGGGATGATCTAGACAGTGCTTGGTCCTGCCGAGAGGACCTCTTGAGGTCCCTTCCAGTTCTATGATTCTATCTCTTGAGTGGTAACAGCTAATTTAAACCCTATCCATGTGTATGTGTGGTTAAGATCATTTATTCCAATGTACATTACTTTGCATTTATAAATATTGAATTTCATCTGCCATTTTGTTGCCCAGTCACCCAAGTTAGTGAGATCCCTTCATAACTTTCACAGTCAGCTTTGGACTTAACTAATTTTAATAATTTAGTATCATCTGAATTTTGCCATCACACTGTTCATCTCTTTTTCTGTATTAATTTTTGCAACTTATCTCTTTCCATTGTAAAAATGATCTTTTATTTTTACCCTTATTCTATTCCTATGTTTTGAAATGGTTACTGATCCATGATCTCTCTTATCCCATGTCTGTTTATTTGGCTTAAGGACCTTTGGTTAGGGACCTTTTCAAACGCTTTCTGAAAGGCCAAGAACATCATACCCAATGGATTACCTTTGTCCACATATTTATTGAGATCCTCAAAGCTTTCTAAGATTGGCGAGCTACAGTTTTCCTTTATAAAAGCCATGTTGACTCTTCACCAACATTAAGGTCTGGCTTGACAAAGCCCTGGCTGGGATGATTTAATTGTGGTTGGTGCTACTTCTAGCAGGAGGTTAGCATAGATCAGTGTTTCTCAACCTTTTTCTTAAATAAAGTACCCTTTTAAAAAATTGTAAGTACCCCCAGTACCTACAGTGTTCAGGCACACAATTTTTTTTCTACCATTGCAACACATTTGTTTAAATAATTATAGCTGTGTGGGCAATGAAATTTTTGGGTGTAAAAGGTACAGAAATAATAACGCGCTGTCAAACTTAAAACAAAAATTCAGTTTTTTCCAAATTTCAGTAGTGTTGATGTACTCCCCAGACTTCTCTCAAGTACCCCTGAGGGTACTCGTACCACTGGTTGAGAAACACTGGCCTAGATGACCTCCTGAGGCCTCTTCAAACCCTAATCTTCTTTGATTCTATGATTCTATATTGTTTGTTTGTGTGGTTTTTTTGTTCATAGTTTTAGTTTCAACAAATTTGCTTGGTATTGAAGTTACACTTACCAACCTATAATTGCCAGGAGCCTTCTTAAAAAACCTCACATTACATTCCGTACCAAATGACTGGAACATAGATAGCCATAGTTAGCTGTTTCACAGTTTCATATTTGAGTTCTTTCAGAATACTATCAGGTCCTGGTTTCTTATTCCTGTTTAATTTAACAGTTTGTTCCCACTTCCTCTATTGATACCTCACTCTCTAACAGTTCTATTGATTTGTCAGTTAGAATGACTGGCTTGAGTATTCGGATTCTCCTCACGTGCACCGACAGCATCTGTGGTACCCTTGGCAAGTTGCGGGGGGAGGGCGGCTCCGTGGTCCTGGAAGGTGTAAGGCCTTGGGCAGAAGGGGAAGGGCCGAGGTAGCCAACCCCTAGCGCTGCCCAGAGTGTATGGGGCAATGCTCTGGCAGTGATTTAAAGGGTCCAGGGCTCCCAGCCACCACCACTGCCACTGCCTTTGAATTGCTGGGCTCCAGGTAACTTCTGCCTTTGCCTTTGCTTGTTGGTGGCCTGCTTCCCTGGTATCCTCTGCAGTGACAATCAAAGCAAAGAATTCCCTTGCTTCTCTGCAATAGCCTTTTCTCTCTTGAGTGTTGCTATAACACCATGAGTGTCCAGTACCCCGCACTGATTGCTTGGCAGGCTTCCTGCTTCTAGTGTTTTTATAGAAAATGTTCTGTTAGTTTTTCTGTCTGTTGCTAATTTCTCTTTAAATTCTTTCGTGTTCTGCCTTATTATTCTTTAGTTATCAAGGTTTATGTTCCTTTCTATTTTCCCAAATAGGATTTGACTTCCAGTTTTTAAAGGTTAGAAGCAGTTAGAGGTGTCTCTTTACCTCTAACTGCTTCTCGTATCCTGTTGTTTAGCCCTGGTGCCGTTTTTTGTTCTTACTACTTTTTTTTTTTAATTTGGGTGGTATATATTCAGTTAGAGCCTCTATTATGGTCTTTTAAAATAATCTCTGTGCTGTTTGCAGGCAGTTCACCCATATGACTGTTCCTTGCAATTTGTTTAACTAGCTTCTTCATTTTTGTGTAGTTCCCCTTTTTGAAGTTAAATACTATTTTGATGGGTTTCTTTGGCATTTTCCCATACAAGGTTGTTTAATTTAATTGTTATGGTCATCTCTTGGACCAGAATCTGTGCTCTGTTTGTTTAGGATAGAATCAATAAATTGCCTCTCAATTGTGTGTTCCAGGAAAGCAGTCATTTATGGTGTCTAGAAATTTTCTCTCTGCATCATTTTCTGAAACACATATGCCACTCAGAAAATAGTTGAAATCCCCCATTATTAGTATGTATTTCATCTTTGTGGCCTCTCAGATTTTCATAGAATCCTAGGGCTGGAGGAGACCTCAGGATTGGGAGACCTCTGTCCTTGTTGAACCTCATCAGATTTCTTTTGGCCCAAACTTCCAATTTGTCTAGGTCACTCTGGACCCTCTCTCTGCCCTCCAGCATATCTACCTCTCCCCCTAGCTTAGTGTCATCTGCAAACTTGCTGAGGGTGCAATCCATCCCCTCACCCAGGTCATTAACGAAGATGTTGTACAAAACTGGCCCTAGAACCGATCCTGAGGGCACTCCTCTAGAAACCGACCACCAATCTGACCGTTGATCACTACCCGTTGGGCCTGAAAATCTAGCCAGTTTGACTGTGAAGATAGAGGCAAAGAAAGCATTGAGTACTTCAGCTTTTCCCACATCATCTGTCACTAGGTTACCTCCCTTGTCCAGTTACCTCCCTCTCTGATCACCCTCTTATTGCTAACATGCCTGTAGAAACCTTTCTTGTTACCCTTCACATCCCTTACTAGCTGCAATTCCAGTTGTGGTTTTACCTTCCTGATTACTCCCCTGCATTCTTGAGCAATATATTTATACTCCTCCCTGGTCATCTGTCCAAGTTTCCACTTTTTGTAAGTTTCCTTTTTGTGTTTAAGCTCACCAGTATGTCACCGGTAAGCCAATCTAGTTGCCTACCATATTTGCTTTTCTTACTGCACATCGGGATGGTTTGTCCCTGTGCCTTCAATAAGGCTTCTTTAAAGTATTGCCAGCTCTCCTGAACTCCTTTCCCCTTCATGTAAGCATTCCAAGGAATCCTGCCCATCAGTTCTTTTCCTTTGCATTGTCAATTGGTTGACCTATTGCTATATTCTTGATTCTATGGTACAGCTTGATTCATGAAGATTTTTTCTTTATTTGACTTTGTGCTTTCTTTCACATATAGTGCAAATATATACACCAGCACTTCTTACTCTGTCATTTCTGTATATGGGGAACTTGCTATTACCATGTCCCATTGACTATTCTCATTCCACCTTGTTTCCATGATGCCTATTATATCAAAACCTCACTTAATGCTGCACAATCTAGTTCACCCATAACTTCTAGCATTTTAAAGTAAGCAAATACGTATTTTGACAATATTTAATTTATCAATATTCAGACTAAAAATAAGGTAAATTGTTAATAGCGAGAGTTGTGCTCAATTCTCCATCAATGGCAATTTTTAAGTCAAATTTGGATGTCTCTCTAAAAGATATACTCTTTATATAGTATATCTATATCTATAGTATGTGTGTGTGTGTGTGTGTGTGTGTGTGTGTGTATATATATATAGTCTAGATAGACAGATAGCTAGTAGTAGGTGTGATGGCAACCATGGGAGGTGCAGAGTAAGTGCTGGAGTCGGCCATGGCTCTCACGAAGGGAGCTGTGTAGCCTGGGGCTAGCAAGGCTGTTCTGGTGCCACAAGGCCTTTTCCTTCTCTCTGCAGCTTTAAGCTCTGCAGGAGAAAAGGAGCATCAGCGTTATCAGGTGTGTGGCCAGAGCAGCCACAAGTGCAGCTGTGAGAAGCCTCTGGAGGCCAATTATTTCGAAATAGCAGCAGCTGAGCATTCACACTCACGCTGCTTCAAAATAACAATCTAGGCCCAATCAAATTAAAGAGAAAAATAAAGGAAGATTTTTCACTGTACATAAAACCATTCAATCTGCAGTTTCCTTTTTCTTACTCTGCATGGATTTATATCTTACTGCCATCCGCCTTGGTTCTATTTTTGGAGGACAATCTTTTGGGCAACACAGGGAGTAAGTTAACAAACCATCTGTTCATAAAAACTTGTTGAGTTTCTTAGTTATCTGCTTCATAAAGAAGAGCAAAAGTCTCCCTTACTCATTTCTATCCCCGTTCCATTTACCCAAAATCTCAGGCTTTCAGAACAAAATTTCCAAACTTGCGTGTAAAAAAAACATAAGCTCCTAAATCCATATTTAGACACCTAAATAAAATAGCTTGATTTTTTTTAAAGAAATGCTGAGCACTCTCAGATTTCATGATTTTAAAAATCAGGAAACATTTGTTTAGGTACTTAAAAATGGTTTTAGGAGCTTAACTTTAAGCACTCAATTTAAAAAATATTGACCTTTGTGTATATGCTTAAATTAGATCTGTGGCTCTCAGACTGTGGTTTCCAGACCACCAGTATTATATGGAGTTCTTTGTGGAGCCCTCATCTTTACATATTTTTAGGGCCAAGCAGTGTAGAAGAACTGGGCTGCTGAATAGGGAGGCTGATCCATAAGAGGTTCTTAATCTCCAAAAGTTGCCTACAAAATAAAACATTGAACCAGATGATTGTCATTGTCCTGGTCCTGGGATATGAGGCAAGGATATTGATTTCATGGGAGAGAAAATCTGGAGATTTAATTTTTGTATTGTAATGCTAAGGGGAAAAGATACTTTTTCTTGTCTTCGTTGTTATAAGAATCCTGGTGAAGCCATAAGAGCAGAGCTCTCAGAAAATGTGGAATTGGGAGGCCTCTTTTCCTTTCCAGAGTGTATTTAAAGTAAGGTGTTTTTGTTACTAATGGTGAAAAGTGAATTATTAACCACTCAGCCGCATTTTCTATTTGTCCTGGCTTTTCTGCTGGCCAGAAAACCAATTTTCTTCCTGATTTTCTCAACTTACCATGTGCTGATTTCCCCCTCTGGCAGACCTGCCAATCTTCACTTGTATTAAAGACAGTTTGATTATTTTTCCCTGAATCAGTGTTGCTTGCTTGCCAACCTTAGCCAAATGCAAACATGGGAAATTATTTCCTTTGTAAAGTGGCTTATTATGGTTGCCCCTTCCCGGTCCCATACTACTTCCTTTTCTTCCTCCCATCTTTTGAGAGTGGCTGTGGAAACAGTAGGCAGCCCTCCATCTTAGGTAAGGATACTTGATTTAGAGCCTCTTACTTTATAATAGGAGAGTTGTATTATCATAATAACTACCCATTCTGTTAGGCATTTGAATTATAGCCAACATCCCTGTGACTTCCCTGTTTTCAGTTAAGGCCCTATGTACCTTAGAATTGGATTTTTTTCTAGTTTTCAGGCACTGATATAGCTCCACCAGTGCATATCTTAAAAGTAGACAAGAAAGCCACCCTCTGTGTTGGTGGGTTTACTTACCTTCTGAATCTCAAATAATTCCATTTTCCTGGATCACATTGGGGTTTGCACCAGTATTCTGGTCTTTTGTGGAGCCTTCCTTTTGGACTACATCTACATTGTGCATTCTTGCATAAGAAGATATGCAAATGAGGTATGAGGATGAATATAGCCGTGCCTCATTTGCATACTTAATGAGCCACCATTTTTGCGCAAGGAAAATAAGTGGCAGAACGGCTCCTGCATAAAAGGGGAGTGTACACAGCTCCTTCTTTCACAAAAGCCCCTTGCGCAAAATGGCGGCTCATTAGGTATGCAAATGAGGTGAGGCAATATTCATTGTCATGCCTCATTTGCATCTCTTCTTGCACAAGAAAGTGCAGTGTAGACATAGCCTTGAAGTTTGCAACTGTGTACTGTGGGAATGGAGCATCTGTTGTCAGATCTTTCATGGAAGAGTGATTTTGTTATTAGTATAACAGGTTTAGAAGATGTATTCAATTAGGATGATTGATTTTACCTATTTTATCCTGGGCACAGTAGCACAGTTTTGGAGCTTGTTTTTCAAATCAAATACTCTGGAGTGGTTTACCTTGAAATTGCATCATTGCCTCTGTTGAGAAATTTTTTTTAAATATAAACTGTGCTCTGAGGCATTCATCACAATCTCAGCTAATACGCAGGCTCATTTGAGAGGCAGCCAAATCATTGCTATCTTGATCAGTGATATTCCTGTTGAATTTCTTGGCAAGACACAGAAGAAATGGGATGGCCTTCCTGCCCATAGATGGCAGAGAAGATCTTTTGTTTTTAAATCCAAGAAAAAAAGTTATCTCCAATTATTTCAAAGGGATAAACTACAAAGAGTTGCATGACTTCCTATTATGGTCTCACTCTGTCCTCTTTGACTGAGGTCTCAAACAGATTCAACACATTTGAAATAGTCTTTCTGAATCAAATGGTTAAAAGTTTTATGCACTGGAAATAACAGGGTGTAAAGATGTGGAGAGCAGCATGAAAAGGTTCAGTTAGTACATAATAAAGGATCTGCCTCCTCACAATAGACCTTCATAGACAAAATATTTGACTAGGAAAAAAATAAGGGAAGCATTTTAATATAAGAATCCTTTCTTTCCAATATTGAAAAGAAGTTAGGTGAGATTAAAGAGATACTTCACAGTATTACTAAAGCTTTTGAGAGTCTTGCTTTCACAGTTAGGATTAATGGAACTCCTGTGAAACAATTGGGTCTTTGTGCTTTGCAAGCAAAAAACTCGCTTAGAAAGTCTACTTTGCAAACAATTTAGCTCAATGAAATTAATGAGGGTTCTGCTGTTGACATTAATGGGAGCAGGAGCAGTGATTTTGGCACCCATCGTGCAATGAATCAATGCCGGTGTAAGGACCTATTTGGATTAACAGAGGGGACAGTGAGCATCCTTCCTCCTACCATAATAATACACACACACAAAGGTGATGCGATAGCGTTAATTGTTTCTGAAGCCAGAAGTTTGTATGGCAAAGTAATGTTGATCTCTACTTACAATGTTTTCCTGCTCTGACTGAAATATGGTACAATGGGGCTTCATGTTTATTGTAAGTCTGGCTTCTGGATCATAGTTACAAATAAAAAGATGGTGCAGTCTTTCCTTCAAACTGCTAACCCAGCAAACTTGACCTGAAAGTACAGTTATGGTTTTTCTGATTCATGCAACAACACAATGTTCCAAACAGAACATAGATCTGCAGAGCCAATACCATCTGCAGCAGGAGTAAAAATTAGTTTTAACTTTTCAATAAAGTAATATATTAGTGCTGAATCCTAACTGCAAGCAGATTGCTAGAGAAAATGCTATTTTTAGTGTAAAGCAACATTCACTGGGATTCAGAAGCAGGGCAAGAAACCAATTCTCTCCTCCTTCCCTCTGTTGACTCTGCCATGCTAACAAAAATAAAACACAGTAAAATAAATCCTCACTAAAGCAAGCAGATCACTCTGAATATCCTCAGTGATCAGATATGCTGAGTAACGGTGCTTTTTTATTAGTCACTTTTCAGAGTGGAACCTCACTTTGGATTGCCAATTAGGTCATGAAGTAGTTGATCTTGTTTGCTGCAACAGGCTTTCTGAAGTCTTTCAACAAAAACTATCTGACTCATGAGAGTAACCTCTTTGCCACATTACTAATCATTTCTCTGTGTTTGCATTCTGGCCATGCAAAACTTAACTAGCTACATTTGCCACTTGATTAGATGAGCTGGAGAGTTTAATGTAATCTGTGTTGCCTAAAAGAATGCAAATACCTCTTACCATCCCAAAGTAGCCTGTTTATGGTTGTTTTAATCAAGAGGATATATTCTTTGGAATCATTTCTTCATTTGGTAGACTTTGCTTGAATAAGAACAAGCTGTGTTTAGCTTCTTGGGTCACTAACCAATTGTGTTCTGCCCTAGTTGTCTTCAACTTAATGTTGCCAAATTAGGTATTTGCTAATATTTTTTCCAAATTATATAATATGTTTTCCAGCTCGACTGATGCTTATGTGCTCTTTCTTTATAAGACATTTGAAATTATAGTTCCATGTAGCATAACTTTAAATGATTCACCAACATGGAATGAATTGACATCAAAGGACATAGGATATTTTTTCCCAAAGAAAATGTCAATTTGCTCCTTTACCTTTGCTAAGAAATTTGTCAGATACCCATTTCAGAACTCATCTCCACTGATTTTCCTAACTCAGCCTACAGCCTAGACTAAAGTAAAGCTGTAATTTGAATAATGCCCAGTTTTGAGAGTAGTAACATATCTTAGGCTGCTTCTGTCAGAGATGAAAAATGTTGAAAACACTGATAATAGAGAGATAGCCGTGTGGCTTAGAGGGAAATCCTTGGTGAGTTTAAACACAAAAAGGAAGCTTACAAGAAGTGGAAACTTGGACAGATGACTAGAGAGCGGTATAAATATATTGCTTGAGAATATAGGGGAGCTATCAGCAAGGCAAAAGCACAATCGGAATTGCAACTAGGAAGGGATGTGAAGGATAACAAGAAAGGTTTCTACGGGTATGTTAACAATAAGAGGGTGGTCAGAGAGGGTGTGTGGCCCTTACTGGATGAGGTGACAGATAATGACAGATGATGTGGGAAGCTTTTTTTGCCTCTGTCTTCACAGATGAGGTCAGCTCTCAGACTACTCACTAGGCAATGCAGTATGGGAAGGAGGTGGGCAGCCCTCGGTGGAGAAATAACAGGTTAAGAACTATTTAGAAAAGCTAAACATACACAAATCCATGGGTCCAGATTTAATGCATCCAAGGGTACTGAGGGAGTTGGGAAATGTCATTGCAGAGCCTGTTGCCATTATCTTTGAAAATTTGTGGAGATCAGGAGAGGTCCCGGACAATTGGAAAAAGGCAAATGTAGTGCCCATCATCTTTATGAAAGGGAAGAAGGACAATCCAGGGAACTACAGACCAGTCAGCCTTACCTCAGTCCTTGGAAAAATCATGAAAGGGATCCTCAAGAAAACCATTTTGAGGCACTTGGAAGAGGGGAAAGAGATCAGGAATAATCAGCTTAGATTCACCAAGGGCAAGTCATGTCTGACAAACCTGATTAGCTTCTACGATGGAGTAACAACTCTAGAGACATGGAGAAGTCAGTGGATGTACGTACCTTGACTTTAGCAAAGCTTTTGATACGGTCTCCCACAATATTCTTGCCAGCAAGTTAAGGAAGCATGAATTGGATAAATGGACTGTAAGGTGGATAGAAAACAGGCTAGATTTTCAGGCCCAACGGGTAGTGATCAACGGTCAGGTTGGTGGTCGGTTTCTAGAGGAGTGCCCTCAGGATTGGTTCTAGGGCCAGTTTTGTTCAACATCTTTGTTAATGACCTGGGTGAGGGGATGGATTGCACCCTCAGCAAGTTTGCGGATGACACTGAGCTAGGGGGAGAGGTAGATGCGCTTGAGGGCAGGGATAGGGTCCAGAGTGACCTAGACAAATTGGAGGTTTGGGCCAAAAGAAATCTGATGAGGTTCAACAAGGACAAGTGCAGAGTCCTGCACTTACGAAGGAAGAATCCCAAGCATTGTTACAGATTGGGGACGGACTGGCTAATCAGCAGTTTGGCAGAAAAGGACCTGGGGATTACGGTGGATGAGAAGCTGGATTTGAGTCAACAGTGTGCCCTTGTACCCAAGAAGGCTAATGGAATATTAGGGCGCTTTTGAAGAAGCATTGCTGCCAGATCTATAGAAGTGATTATTCCCCTTTATTCAGCTCTGGTGAGGCCACATCTGGAGTATTGTGTCCAGATCTGGGCCCCCCACTACAGAAAGGATGAGCATACATTGGAGAGGGTCCAGCAGACAGCTACCAAAATGATTAGGGGGCTGGAGCACATGACCTACAAGGAGAGGCTGAGGGATTTGGGCTTATTTAGTCTGCAGAAGAGAAGAGTGAGGGAGGATTTGAGAGCAGCCTTCAACTTCCTGAAGGGAGGTTCGAAAGAGGATGGAGAGAGGCTGTTTTCAGTAGTGACGGATTGCAGAAAAAGGAGCAATGGTCTCAAATTATAGTGGAGGACATCTAGATTGGATATTTGGAAAAACTATTTCACTAGAAGGGTAGTAAAGCACTGGAATGGGTTACTTAGGGAGGTGGTGGAATCTCCATCCCTAGAGGTTTTTAAGTCCCAGCTTGACAAAGCCTAGGCTTGGTTGATTTAGTTGGGATTGGGCCTGCCTTGGGCAGGGGGTTGGACTCAATGACCTCCTGAGGGCTCTTCCAGCCCTAGGATTCTATGATTCTATGGAATATCTTATAGTAAAATGCAGGGGCTTAGTCACAGATCAGGGCTCCATTGTGCTTGGTACATATAAATACATAATAAAAACATAGCCCTTTTTCCAGTGATCTTACAGTCTAAGGCTACATCAACCCTATGAGCTAAGGATGTGATTTTGATGCTCGTGAACAACTAATCATGCCAGCACTCATAAATCTAACACAAGAATAAATAACTGTGTAAGCACAGTTACCGGAAGCAGAGGCATGGCTTAGTAAAACTGAACATATACCCACCAGTTTCAGACAGCTTAGCAATGCCTCTGCTTCCACTATCCATATTACCATAGCTACACTACTGTTTATACTCATGCTAGCTTGAAGATAGCACGAGTATGTATACAAAATCCTTTGCATTAGAACACAATGATGTTGATGCTAAGAAGTGTGTGTTCATGATATTTTAAAGTGATTGTGATGAGGTGAACTAGTCCCAAAGACCCCCTGCTGGAGACCACAGGGTTCTGGTACACTGATCATAGGAAAGGAGGAGCATAGAGGCCTCCAAGCAGGCTAAAGCAGTGTTTCTTAAACTGTGCAGCACGGTACACCGATGTGCTGTGAGGCAGTTGAAGGTGTTCCTTGGAGAACAGAATTCAAAATGGCCGCCCTTAAAGGGGCAGGTGACCTTTTTTGTTTTGTTTTGTTTTTTGCTCAATAACTTTTCCCCAACCCTTTTCCCCCTCCCCCCATTCTTTTTCTTTTTCTCAACAAAAAATCCTTGGTGTTTCTCATTAAAAAAATTACTATTTGGTGTTCCTCAGTGTTAAAAAGTTTAAGAAACACTGGGTTAGAGTTTCTGCAGGGGAAGCACTAATCAGGGCCCAGGAAGGCCATATAAAAGGAATTGCAGAATAAAGCAGTAGTTAGTTGCTGCATGGGACTTGAGAACTAAAGACTTGGTGCCTGGCTGGTAGGATGAGAAGCAGGTCCTTGAAAAGTTCAGTGTGGGAAGACTGAGCCCAGGCCATTACTGAGCACAGAACTCGGCCAGACTGCACAAGATACCAAGATGGTCCCTACTGCTCTGTTTAGACTGAGCCTAGGGCAACGCCTGCATGGTTGATGAAGGCAGAGGCTCAAGGAAGAAGCTACTGAACCATAGATTCAAGCAAGAGCTTTTGCACTATACCAGGGCCAAGAAAGAACATGAGCCATATACCCTTGAAGGGAGTAGAGGCTTGATGTGTAGAGGCCTGAGTAACTGAAAACCCACCAAGAGTACCATTGGCTCAGGGGATGGTACACTTGCAAGAGGCAGGTGCCAACCCGGCAGCATAGCTTCACAGGTGATTAATCAGCCCCGCCCAGTCAGGGGATCAGGGCTTAGTGCACGGGGCAGAGGCTGATTAATCACCTGTGAAGCTGTGCTGCCCCGCAGCTTAGAGGGAACACAGGTGCCAACACTGTTATAATGACATGTATTATCAGTCCACTTTGGAAAACAGTAGTGAACTGAACTATTGGGCATGCATTGAAATTCTTTTCAAAACATGTAGGTAGGTACATGCATTTTCACAAGCAATTGTCTATCCATTTAATTCCTCTGTCATAATTCAGCATCATACTGAAGCATTTCTTAATTGTACTGGAATTAATAGGTTCCCTTCTCATAAAGACATCCAGACTTCTCATAAAGACTTCTGGAGGGATGGGGGAGTTCAGCTCAAGGTCATCCAGACCAGACAGATATGTAACATGGAAGAAATCTGTTTCATTTTTGAGAGCATTAAGAATATTTGTTTTTTATTTTGCATTTTGTGATTATTCTCGATTTGTTGAAGGAGCAAAGACTGATGCTGGCCTTCTACCTAAATTAGCCGGTTTCTATACAAAATATGTTTGCAATGTTGTTGTAGCTCTGTTGGTCCTGGAACATTAGTGACATAAGGTCCGTGAGGTAATATCTGTTATTGTATCAAATTTATTGGTGAAAGATAAAAGCTTTTATGTTCAAGGATTTTCTACAGGTCACCCACAGAAGCTGCTCCAATAAAAGATATTATGTCTCCCACCTTGTATCTCTGTACAAAATATGCTATCTAGAAAAAGGGAGGAACCAATATCTCTTTACCAATTGGTCCTTTTCAAGGGTCTCTATTTTTTCAACATGCATACAGATGAGCTCCATTTGCTGCAAGACAATATCTTTCTAGTGGGGATGTTTTCTTATGATCACTCCTAGATCTAGATTCCTCTTAAGCCTCTCTCCTAAATGGCACTTGATGAAACTGTTTGTCCAAGGTCTGTTTCTTAGGACTGGAATGGCTACCAGATCAAAGAAGAATGCAAAAAAAAAAAAAATCAATTAATATTTGCAGGGAAAAGACAAGGGAAATAAAAGATGAGGCAAGCATAAATGAATTAATGGTCACATGACAAGGATAAAAGAGCATATGAGCACACAACATCTACACAGGGTGTAACATGAAACAGGAAGAAGAACCGATGTCATATGACTTGGGAAGGTTGAAATTAAGAGGAGAAAAATTCTGCATTAATATCTGAAAGAGGTTCCTGACTGCATGCTCTCTTAGGCTATGACATAGCAGCACTCTAAGATCCTAATCCTGCAGTGGAAGTACTTGCATGATCTTTTGCTCACATGTGACACAAGTTTATTGTGGTGGCTGTAAGAAAGAAAGTACAATTGTTCATGTTGTAAACGTTACATCTAGAGTGGCCCAAATCTTGATGTCCTTAATTGACTCAGTCCATTCTTAGGCAAACTTCCACTGAAGCTAATATGAGTTTGCTTGAGTAATGTCTAAGTAATAATTAAGAGTTTTGTCCCAAAATCTATATGGGGATCTCCTTCTGCATGACCACTTTCTTCTTACTTGGCTCCATGACAATATATCTTCCCCTTCTGTTTCCTTAGACTGTCTGTTAGGTTAAACAATCTGCAGTGGTTTTTGGAGGGCATTGGGAGAGGGTGCAAAAGTGTGTCCCCTGTCTTGCCGAGTGGAGCTTGTTGCTATGTTAGTTCCAGAGCAACCATCTATTGAGGGTATCCCACCTTTGGATGGCTGCCAGTTTAGCAGCCCTGTGAATATGGGCAGAAAGAAGCAATCGCCGGGGGTCCACAGTCATTGTGAAGGCACAAGTCTCCTTCTGATACCCAGAATCTACTGTATTTGTTGTTGAGCCCACGATAAGCAGGAGACAAGACCCTAAACTCCCTGATATTGGAATGATTATGGAGAAATCTCTGCAAGAAGAACCTTGCAAACATTTCCCTTCTCGTAATTCCCTTTAGGCCAGTTTCCCACTGTATGAATATGATCAGACCTTGAATAAGAACCTCAAAATTTGGTCCAGTGTTTGGACATGTCAGTTCTTAATGATAAAATACCTTGCTAGCTCTTTGTTGTGAACTGATTAGTCAAAAAGACTAGGCAAAATTAATAGAAATGTATCAAACTGCTATAAAAAAGATTTATGCAAAATCATACCCAAAATTCCTACAGTCGTTAGTAGAGGAATATGCTAGTGACATTAATAGTAGCCTAATCTCCTTCAAATTCTTTGTATAGCTAAATAAAATACAAACACAGAAAATGGAAAACTTTGGTTCCAGGATTTCTGACTCATTCATAAAAGGTCAAGTCATGCAATATTAACTTCTTACCACCCAAAGCAGAGGCATACTGAAGTCTTCCAATGACATCTTTGCAAATAGACTTAGATATTCTTTCCTTAAATGAAAACTGCATCCATTTTCCTGAGAACATTGTTCTAAAATTCTAAGATTATTCACCACTATTACTAATCCTGTTGGTGGCAGCAAAATGAGATCTAATGGAAGAGACTATAGACCAGGTTCCAAACTGATTTAGTGCTACTTGACTGAACAACCTAAATTTTAATGTCACTTCTACTTATGTATAAACAATTTTCATCTAGGTTACTTCTGATAAACTGGTGTTAAAATGGAGTGGAACCTGGCCAACAATTTTTTATAGAGAATTTCTATTCTGAAGTGATTAACAATTGCTATTCATTAATCAGCCACAACCCCATATGATGGGTCTGTGTTAATACTATTTTTGTGTGTAGTAGAATCAATATGGAATATTAGATAAGGGCAAATATAAGGTTGGAATTTTTATAGGTGCCTAAGGATGCTAGGCACCCAGCTTCCCATTGAATTTCAGTAACTCAGACTCATTCTGCAGCAATGTTAAATGGCCCAGATTCAATGAGAGTTAGGCATAGTACTATGCCTAACTCTCATTGAATCTGGGCCATTTAACATTGCTGCAGAATGAGTCTGAGTTACTGAAATTCAATGGGAAGCTGGGTGCCTAGCATCCTTAGGCAATTATGAAAATTCCAGCCTAAATGGCCAAGTGCCTAAATCCTAATCTAGTAACTACTTCCTATACACATCAGAACAAAATCACAGTATTTGATGCTATTTGGTATTATTGTTGGCAATTTCAGAACAGACTAAGGGGTATGGTAGGTCTAGTTATTCCCCACAGATCTGATTGGAGGTAGATTGGAGAATCATTTTGAGAACATTAAACTTTCAGTCTGTTGTAATTACTTGGTGAAAAAATTAAGAAATCCATTTTGCAACACACTGAATGTAGAACTTTTCATCAGGACTAATTTTGTAAGTACTAATGCCTGTAATATAACCCTCCAAGCAATCCACCATATCTACAAATGCTTCACACTAGTGCAGGCCGCTCTGACCTAATTCTTGAAAGTACAACTTCCAAAGAATGATATTTCTAGATGCTTTGGAGAATCAGAATACTTCAAGTTTTCTTTTTCTCTGTTCAGTAACAAGAGGGTTGTATATTTTGATTTGTACACAGCATGGTGAACAAAATAACTATTCCAGCTGTGAGCCTCTCTGTACCTTCAAGACTTGAACCTTTTATTAAATAGTATTGCGTTTTAGATATTCTTGGGCCATGAAGAAAGTACAAAGTGGACAAGAGTCATTTCCTCTTGTGTGTTTGTGTAAACTGAGACACATGATGGGAGGGGAGGGGACAGGTACCCATATGCAATCCTTATGATCTTAAGAAAGGTTTCATAGCCCTCAGATTACATGGGAATTGAAAAGCCTGTAGAGGCTAGGAACCCTCTTTTTTGCTACATGTGTGCTATTGCTTAGTCAGTCTCCTTTTTTGGGTTCTTTTTAGATTTTTACCTCCCTGTCTTTGTGAGGGATAATGAGGTACAAGAATAGAAAAGGATTCATAAGTTAAGTCAACTAGGGGGCTGCTCCACCTGCTCGCTACGCTCGCCAACCCCCCTCTGACTGGCCACTTTCGCTTGTCCTTATCCCAGAGTTCCATGGCCCACAACCCCACCCCCCTCATTCCATCCCTACCCCCACCTCCAACCTCCATTCCTACACCCACCATCCTCCCTAACCCCTCCCTCTTCCCACACCACACTGCCTATCCCTACCCCCACCTTCTTCCTCCATTCCTACACCCCCATCCTTCCCTAACCTCTCCTCCTCCACACTGCCCATCCCCCTGCCTCCATTCCTATATCTCCCTCACCCCCCATGTCCCCCCATGTCCCCTTATCGCACTGCCCATCCCCACATACACCTTATCCCTCTTCCCCTCCCTCCCTACACAAACCCTGCCCCCTCCCACGAATTCATCAAGCTGCTTGCCTCTCCCCCTCAAGGAGCACCATCGGGCTGGGCAGCAGAGACCCGATACAGGAGCAACAGCCTGCCCCTAGCCCAGCCTTTTTGAATGGGCCTATTGGGGCAACTTTGCTCTGTGGCGAGCCCAGGGAACCCGGAGAGCAGAGCGGCTCTCATATATATATGAGAGAGAGAGAGACATATGCAGAAGTTATTCATGTTAAATATTATCATAGCCCAATTATTTGAACTTCATATTCATATGAAGTTCAATTCTGCAATGTGATAGATACCATCAACTATCATATAAATCAATGACAGTGCTCTTAGACTTTGCAGGATTTAATCCCATATGTGAGAGGGAATAAAGCTTAAATTAACATCCTAGCTGCAGACAGTCTGCCTAGCCTAGAACAGTATTGTTCAATATCTTGTGAAGAGGAATAACACTGTAATTGCCTAGAAAACTTTTCAATCCTACCCAAAATAGAATATTAATGGGTTGAATAGATGTTAATGAGGGCAGAATTTGGTCCATGAAACTTTATTGTAGAACACATTTGTCTTATATAGTGCCTATGAAGCTGTAAATTATCTATGCAGATAAATGATGGCTAAAGCAGTTTTAAAATAGTTTACAAATTTAAGCATTGCTTCAAGAGAAAAATTAACGACAGTTTTTTAAAAATTCAAATGCAGTAAATAAGATACCAATGTTCAGGACCTTTCTCTGTATACCTAGTTCGATAGCTATAGAAATGTTAAAATTGCTAGCAAATGTTAACAAATTGCACTTTTTCTTAGTGGAGTAATTACTATAATTCATAGTGATTTGTGACTGAAAGGCGTATCATTCAGTACAAATGAATTGGCAGGAAAATTGTATTTTTGTCTTGCATTTATTTTTACTGAATGAAATAGAGCTATAAGCAGTCTTAGGGTGAGTCTACATTGGTCCATGTCAGCTGATGTGGGTTTGCAGGGCTCAGACCATAGGGCTGTCAAATTTCACTATAGACATTCAGGCTCCAGTACAGAAACATTTTACATTCACTTTGCAGTCATTTAAAAGAATGCATTGGGTGCTGCACATTTGTGAATTGGGTCCTTTGTCCTTAAACTTCTTAACACTCAGGGTACGTCTACATTGCAATAAAACATTTGTGGGTAGCCCCTGTCCACTGGCTGGACTGAAGCTACCTAGTCTGAATGCCTACAATGCAATAGCTCTGGTCAGCCTGTCACTAATGTTTGAGAACGTGGAACTCCCACTGCTGCTATTGAAAGTTGCTTGCCTTGACTGGGGACAGTATGTAAACCAAGAAATCTTAAGTAAATAATTTCTAAAGTTTATATTTTTGCTCTTTTTCTTATCTATTTGCTGTGATTGGACAGAGCATTTGAGGTCGCCTGTCAGTCTAGCAGTGGACATGGAATAAAGCATCTTTATCCTAAATCCTTGCTAACACAGTTTTCAGCTGTGACTCAGAAAGAGAGGGTAAGTTTACAGATTATACTCTGCTTTTCTCTACTGTGGTAAAATAGGTTGCAGAGGGAACAGATCAAAAGCCAAACATTTCTGAATACTTTTTCCTTTTATGGAATACAGCCTCCTATATCATTTCCTGGAGGCTGTTCTAAGCTACCCAGTGATAGAAGAAAGTTCTCTGTATCCACGGATCTATTTCTGACAACAAATTTAAACCCTAAGGGGATCCATTTTTGTCTAACTATTTTAAGCAGAGCGTGTACAACAGACAAGAACTAAATAAAACTTATTTATACTTCATGTCACTCAGTGTGAGAATAAGTCGAATATGGTGGATAACATGTTTACCTTGTTTAAAACAACTAAATCTTTTCTCTTGTAGTCCACAAAGTGGATCAACTGAACTGATGATCTACTTCTCCACCCTTTTCCACTTGTGGCATTTGAATTTAAAAAAATCATATTTAGAGGTTTTTATTTGCAAATGATTTTGAAGCTGTTGCTCTTACTCCGTGCTTGGTTTTGAAATGGTATTCTGGGTTATTTGCTTTAATAAAAATAGCAATAGTAACATAATGTCAGAATCCTTTGGGATGGAAGAAGGTCATACAGAGTCTGATCCAATGCCTGTTGATGGAGATACTTCCACTGACTTAAATGGACGTTTGATAAGGCCCATAATGAAACATGGCAGCACTAATTTTGTTGTTCCTAAATTATCAATGGTTGCCATGTCCAGCTTTGGATATCTCCCGTGATGGTTATTCCACAATATCCCTTGGAAGCTTATTTTATTCTATGTGTTTATAAAGAGTTTTCTGATACTTAACTTAGATTTTTTCCTGTGTCTGTAGGCTGGGTTCTCCCCTCTACTTGTGCTGGTAGGGGAGGGTTAAGCTGTCAGTACTGCACTAATGGCAGCATGAATCCAAAGGTAACCATGTCAGAATAGGGAGCATCTGGCATGTTGCACTGCAACCCTGGAACCCAGTGGTCTGGAACCTGGTTTCCACGTGGAGGTTTTGAGCCCTGGTTTCAGGTCTGTACCCTGTCTCCCCTTTTCACTTTGAGTGGGAATTGGCAGTGAACTTTGATGAGTTGTTAGTGATTATTTTTCTTCCTGCAAGTTTTCTGTGGGAGGACAGATCAGACTCTACCATTCTTGCTATAGTGTATTGCTCGTGATTGTCTCTTTGCAGACACTGGGATTGAGTCTCCACTCCATCCGAGATTTGCTTAAGAGTCCAGGAGCAGCCCCAATTGATGCCAGTAATATAAAGTCCTTCCAGTGAACAATCTGGTGTGACAGCCCTTTCTTCCTTCCCACCCATGACCCAGCACATCCCCATTTTCTCCTTACACCAAAGGAAAGGAGAGGGGGATATTTGATGCAGGAAGGGCAAATTCTCTACTGGACGTCCCCAGTCAGTTTAAGGCCAGTTTGTTGCTTTCATAATGCATCTGCCTTAGCCCACCAGAGACTCTGACTCAATGGCTACGTCTACACTGGCGCGGTTTTGCGCCAAAGCTATGCAAATGAGGCTT
>CM057848.1:93162857-93175815 GCA_030068395.1 Apalone spinifera
AAGCCTCATTTGCATAGCTTTGGCGCAAAACCACGCCAGTGTAGACGCAGCCAATAAGTTTAATAACATTTTACAGTTTAAGGTGTCTAATTAAAAAACTGGAATGCTAAGGCATATGTTCTAGGGAGGAAAGTGTATGTTCATATTTGACTAAAATTCTGGCTGATCCTAGGTCCTCTAAGACACTGTGGCAGTGTATAGAGAATATCCCTGGCGTGTTCTAGACACTATGTGGGACTGGACACCAGAGGAGACTCCAAAGTAACCCATAGGTAGGCTGAGTAAGGCTCTAATTTCATCCAGTGGCCTCTCTAGACACTAGCCACCCAGGATCCAGGCACGGCTACGGTGGCTTAAATTAATCTGTGTTCCACTGTGTCCCCTGGTCTGTACTTTCTGAGAGGTACAGCACAGAATCTGTCTCTCTGTGTTGTATGCAATGGTGAGTGGGTGGGTTTGGCTGTTATTGTTCCTTTAAATAAAAATAAGGGATTGACCCTTGATGTGTTTAATAGTTGCCATTATTGCACCATTGTCTTTTTTTATTTGAATTAGATGCTCATAAAAGTAAAGTATATTAGGCTAAGTAGGTAGCTGGTACTAGGAAAGATTTCACATCTAGCGGTGCAGCATGCGCAAGTCTGTCTTGGCCTGAAATAATTTCTGATATTTCAATCCCAGGTACTCAACAGTACCCTGTCTGTCAGCTATGCCAAATGACATGTGATGTGTTTCTATGTCTACTGGAATTAGGTGAAACAATCAAAAACATTTTCCTTTGTGACCTAAGAAAGGACTGAATCCATCTTGTGGAAAGTTATGTGCTCAAGCTGCAAAGATGTTTTGGATCCAAATTTTCACAAAGTTCAGGGGTTGCTCAGATGCCAGGATTTTTTTTTAACATATGTATCCAGAAATGAAAAATAAGGAGTTGTTTACATTATAAATTCACTGTTTACATTAATGACTTCTAAAGGACAATAACATGTTTTGCATTAATTGGTCCATATACACTAAAGGTTCTGTAGTGTGCTTAATCCTAGAACTGTTTCAAAGAGCACTGCATTAAAGCACACCAGCAGAGTTATGACACACTTGTAGCTGCTGCTATGATTCCTGTCACCACTGTTATTAGTGTAATTCACCAAAGCAAGCACAGCAACTATTTTGAAGGCCAGCCTGGGAAAATCAAGCTGTTTCTGGACAAGTTCTTCCTGCTGTCTCATGAAAACAGACGAAAACTTTTTCACTTAGTAAAATGACAGTTTACAGTTAGTTGTTCATGTAAAAGGCATCTGCCACTAAGAGTAAAAAATTAGTAGACTTTGCAGAATCCTATATTTATTATCATTTTGACTGAAAATACCAATAATTTCCTATTTATCAATTTAAATTTTCACAGCTGTGGGAGATTAAGGGAGCATATCACCTAATAATATTTATTGGTAGAAGATCTTGAAATTCAAAAAGTTAAAACTCTATAACAGCAATCCCTTTCGTTAATATCTTATGTTCATATACATAACGTAAATAACCTTACCTCAAACTAAGTGCTCAATCAGCATTTTTCTTGCTTTGCTTATCTGTACATTTTTATTATTCCTTATTTTTTTTTGTCTTTGATACTTATTGACCAACAACTGTAGGTGGTGATTCTTCGTCCCAACACACACAGGCATAACATACCTGCTGTTTACCAGCCAGAAAATGAATATATTTAACTTTTGCCTTAATAGTAAACTGAGCAGCAAATTTTGCCTATGATATCACCTCATTCAGTGATTTACTTAAGATGTTTTGAGAGGACATTAATACACATAACTATTTCACTGTTCTTCATTTCTTCTTTCTTATGCCTCCTATTAGTGATATTGAGAGCCAACAAAATAATACATTTAAATTCAAGCCACAATATATCTCTAATTTTCACCAGCATATAAATGTTAAGAAGTAGCTGGTACCTTAGGAGATAAATTGAACAGAGAGAATATTAATTACCCATCTGCCTACTAGATACTGTTTCTGTTTTGTCAGATTTCTGGATGAGGTTTACACTAGAAAAATTAAGAATCTTACATCAGTGTACCAACTAGCTGTTGTTTGTTTAGAGTTTCATATTGAAATGAACAATAAGAATGTAGTTAGTATGCAAGCCATATCTGCCCTACTTTAATGGAAACAGAGTAACTAAGCAGTTGGTCTTTGCTAATTTGACAGAATCCTTAAATCGTACATCAAAAAATCTGAATTATTGACTCCGTCAGTTATTTTGGTGTAGCTGTGGAAGGTTTTCCAACTGCAGTGTAACCTACATACACACCCCATGCACTGATGCCAAACCATCTGCTTTTTGTTCTCTCTAGCCAGCACCTCTTTTCAATACAATAGTAGTTATTTGCTTTTGGGATGAGGTCACTGTAGTCCTGCATTCTGTCTAGGAAGGAAGTCTAAAGCAGGACCTTTGTGTGAGGCCATGTGTGAGGTGGGTGGATTAAACTCAGCCATTGGGTAGATTAAACTCGTGTTTTTACTAATCATGTTCCTAGACTGACCACCAGGGGTCACGGTAAGGTTTTAGTGCTTAGATTATGGCTGCAATATACAGTGAACAGCACTGAAATTAATACTTCATATATATAGCATTTTTCATCTTGAACTTTTTATAAACATTAAGTAACCCAAGACAATATCCATGTGAAATTGGTATTATCATCCCCTATTTCATGAAAAAGCTAAGGCAGAGACATTAAGGTACAGCATTTTAAAGCATTCACTAATCTGAGGCATCTCAGTGTTTAGGTATTAAATTTGAGACATCAGGGTCTGGACTTTTGAAGGGTGTGGGGAGTTGTTGGGGTGGGTGGTTTTTTTTTTGTTTTGTTTTTTTTTTGTTAGAGGCATGGTGCACCTACAGCTTCCACTGATTTCCTCTGGAGTTATGGCTGCTTCATATCTCTGACCATCATTTCTAATATAAGGTAATAGTTCTAACACCTCCAGTTTAGGCATCCAAAATTACTGGAAGCTTTTGAAAATATGGTCCAAGTTCAAAACCACAAAGTTTTGAACTTTGACCAGAGACAGGACTATTACACAGAAGTTGATGGCTCCCAGCTCGGTGCTCACAGTAATATGTGCTTTCAGAATATGATCTGAAGAAGTGGGTCTGCCCCACGAAAGCTCATCACCTAATAAACTATCTTGTTAGTCTTTAAAGTGCTACATGACTGCTTTTTTGTTTTTGTTTTAGTAATAAACCAGATGCTTAGTCTGAGAATAGATAGTACATAATGAAAATATTGTATTTGCTATGAGCAAGTACATAGAAATTATAGATTTCTATCTAATTACATTAACAAATTTATATAGTACAATTTAAAAGTATAGTATTGTACAGTTTAACTTTGTTCCTCTAATAAAGTAGCAGTTGCTTTCTTTCCCTCTTGCTACCACTATATCACAGGCAAATGGAATCATAATAATCCTGCCAACCTTTATTAGGTATACTTGGGATTTGGTTTTTTTTACTTTGCATAGTTCTCACTGGAAAATATGTCACAGATTGTCCTGGATTTATAGGAAGAGACCTATTAGCTATGAGAAGTTAAGTAACTTCAAAATCCTAAAATTTGAAGTTCAAATTTTACCACAGAAACTTCAAAATCCTAAAATTGCTAAAAATACATGCCCCACATTTTTTCAGTGTTCTTAAGCTGAAAAAAATCCTCTTAAAGTACAGGCAAGAGAATCCCTTGGAAATATGTTCTTAGACTGTGAAGACTCTATTGCCTTAAATCCATCAGAAAGTCTTTTCATTGAAGCAAAAGTTAGAATACATGATCTTGAGTACTATATAATTCCTATCATCCAAATGGATCCAAAGTGCTGCACAAATGATTTATGTAAGAATTACAGTAACCACCCCTAAAATTCAGCTACTTTTGGAGTTAAATATCGTCAACACTGCCCATTAGTTTAAGACAGGAAGTAAAGAATATTTCCTCCAGTTGAAACTGCATGGAGAATTTAGGTAAGCAAATATAATTTCTAGAGTTGAAATTTGTTCAGGACAAGAATTAATATCTTCATCTCTTGCAAAAATGGCTGTGGGGCTTACAATGGCTTTATCTGATCATGAGTTCTATTTTATGCCTGAAAAAGACATCATCTCAGGCAGATCAGAACCCTTAATACTAATCTCAGAGGGGTAGCTGTTTAGTCTGAAACTTTAAAAAAGCAACGAGTAGTCCTGTAGCACCTTAGAAACTAACAAATATACTGTATATATAATCATGAGCTTTTATGGGCAAAACCTATTTCCTCATCTGAGCTTTTGCCCACAAAAGCTCATGATACAGTAAACTTCCGATAATCCGGCACCTTTAGGACCCAGAGGGTGCCGGATTATCAGATATGCCGGACTATCGAAAGGGGGGGCTATGAGGGGTGGGGGCGAATGGGGGGCGGCACTGCAGGACCAACCTGGCAGCATCCCAGCTGCTCTGTATATATATTACTGTACGTATATATATTAGTCTCTAAGGAGCTACAGGACTACTCGTTGTTTCCTTAATAATAGCATTAGTTTTTGATTTGTTACCTAGTGCAAAATAGTGGCCTTGAACCTCAAACCCTTTTGAACTGAGCCAGATATTCAATATTCAAGGTGTTCATCAACTTTATTCTAGTCTCCTGAATTTTAAGTGACCATGGACTGAATATCTGCATAGTTTGAAAGCCAATGAACCTCCATTTCTCAATCAGCCTCCTTCTTTCCCCCAACAATTCTCGAGACATCTAAGTAAGAAAGCATGTGGTTCTGATGAGTGTTAGAGGATTAGAAAGCTGGCTGAGGCTTGTTCTTTGGAGATTCCAGTTTGTTAAACCCAAACCACTAAAAATCATACAGGGGTTTGAAAGTCTGAAAGGTCTCCTAAGAAACTAGAAAAAAACCCAAGCATAAAAAGGAAGATTGTTCTTTAAAATAATGTATTGTGTTATATCTATCTTTGACACTTTAGTTAACAAAATGCAAGGCATATCATTTTAATTTTAAACTTCATTACTGTTTGTTGTTATAAAGTGATCCCCAGTATTTGAACATAGATTTTAAATGGATTTGATTTGTATTTTTGGCATATACTATAGTCGTGTGGATCACAAGGCTTCTCAGTGCTTATCCCTTGAGGTTAACTTGAAACAGACATTCCCAGCAGTGCATGGTCTTTTTTAGTCCACATTGCAGTCCATCGTGTCTCTCACCACCATGCCAACCCTACCTGAAGACGAGGGACAATCACCAGATGTACAGCACACCAGTTCTCCTCCAGTCAAAGTAAGCAATCTTAAAAATCTATTCTATTGATATTTTGCTGCACAAATCTAAGGCTGAACCCTATCACTTTGCATACTTCTGAAGTTTGTAAAATTGTATGTGGCTTTTGTACATGACTATTATTATAAAGGAAAATCATGCCTCATCAGTCTATCGCATGCTTTGAGTATGTCATTTAATATGTTGACTAGGGTGAATATAGTATACTTAAACTTTTGGAAAGCTTTTGACATGGTGCCTAACCAAAGGCTCTTGAGCAAAATAGGTGGCCATGGGATGAGAGGAAAGATCTTTTCATGGATCAATAACTGGGGCTATGTCTACACTACGGAGTTTTTCCGAGATACATCTGGTATCCCGGGAAAAACTCCGCCGTATCCAGGCAACGTGTCTGCTCTTCCGAAATTTTTTTGGAAGAGCAGACACACTCTTCAGAAAGCCCTGTAAACCTTGTTTCACAAGGAAGAAGAGCTCTTCCGAAAGAGAAGATTTTCCGAAATTTGGCCCAGTGTAGACGGACCAAATTTCAGAAAAGCCTCTTCTGAAAAAAGAATGGGAAAACGGTACACAAATTGCAGAGTGCAATTTGCTTATCTTTTTCCAAAAAAGAAGTGTAGTGTAGACATAGCTTGGTTAAAAGATGGGAAACAAAGAGTAGGAATAAATGGTCCATTTTCACAAGAGAGTGAGTCTGGGACTTGTGCTGTTCAACTTATTCATAAATGATCTGGAAGAGGAAATGAACAGTGAGGTGGCAAAGTATGGAGATGATATTAACTTTCAAGGTAGTTAAGTTCAAAGCTGACTGTGAAGAGTTAAGAAGGGATTTCACTAACCTGAATGACTGTACAATAATATGACAGATGAAATTCAGTGTTGATAAATGCAAAATAATGCACCTTAAAAAATTATTCCAATACTACATGCAAAATGATGATGTCTAAATTGGCTGTTACCACCCAGAAAGAGATCTTGGTGTCATTGTGCATAAGTTTTCTGAAAACTCTAATTCAGTGTGTGGAGAAACTGGATAGGGAAGTGTTATTCACTTCTCACTTAACACAAAACCAGGGATCACCCATTGAAATTAATAGGCTGAAAGCTTTAAACCAGTATAAGGAAGTACTTCTTCACATATCACTCACTTAACCTGTGGAATTCATTGCCAGGCAATGTTGTGAAGGCCAAAGTATAACTCGGTTCTAAAAAAGTATTAGAAGATAGATCCATCAGTGGTTATTAGCCAAGATGGTCAGGGATGCAACTCCATGTTCTGGGTATCCCCCAACCTTTGTCTGCCAGAAACTGGGACTAGATAACTGAGGATGGATCACTAGATAGATTGCCCTCTTCTGTTCATTCCCTCTCATGTATATGACACCAACTGCTGACACAGAATCGGGCTAGCTGAGCCATTGGTCTGAACCTGTTGATCAGTATTGGTGTGCTTGGGGTTCTTCCATTACATTATATGGTTTATGTATAAGAGATGAGAGCTCTACTTTTTCAAGGTTAGTACCTTCAGTTTATTTTGGAAACTTACATTACTTACGTGTTATAACATTTTGTGCTTTTTGTTCCAAAGCTGCCCAAAAATGTCACATTCTTCCAGAGACCGGGAATAAAAAAGAATTAAAAAAAATATATATACAATTTTGTTTTATTGTAAGAAGGAATTGGAATAATTTCATAGCATTTTCAGAACTAAATATGCAATAACTTAACCGTGGAGGAAAGAACTGAGTCTTTTTGGAGCTTTAAGCTAAAACCAGAAGCACTGATGCCTCCGAGCTTGTTTCTGAAGATGTTATCTTGTTGATATATGAGGGAAAATATGGACATCTATTCTGTCTATATTATCTATCAGCACTTCACTCATCACGGTGGTTTCTGAGCATGTAGTACAGATGGGTGATCTACATGGAAGTCTAAATGCAATTTTGTAATCTTAGATAAATAAACTAACCAATAATTTGCAGTTTCACATTCAAATATTGTATATCTTCCTTTCCAGATGTATTTATTTATCAATCAATTGTTTTTCATAAAAAGCCTATGCTTTCCTGAGATAAGTATGATTGTCTATCTAGCTGAACAAAACAACATCCTTGCATATAACAAAAAGAACCATAGCCTAGCCAGATTATCCTGTTTTATGTAACCTGGTGAAAATATAGAGATGATTTATAATCTGGCATGATTTCAGTTAAAATGTATCACTGTCACTGGAGCTAGGACACTGTATTCTACACTCTGGATAAAAACATCCGCTACTTTTCTTTTAACATCATAGGAAAATATTGTCAGTGGTGAACCCTGTATTGATTTGTCATGCATTCCATATAAATTGCACATTTTGCTGAGGTTTAATTTCCTGGTTTAAGATAAACACCCCAGTTGGATGCAAGTTTAGCAAATGATAGTTGGGAACATAAAGTAGGTCAAACAGATTACTTTTGTCTGTTGTGAAAATTGTATCCAAGTGTAGTAGATATTCTCTGTGAGCTTGATAGATGTGGCATACTAGAAGAGAACTAATTTGAGAAACAAGAACATCCTAACCTAAATTTTTTTGCTAAACTGGATAAATACAACACCATAGCCTCCTGTTCTAATTCCAAATTTAAAATAAAGTACTGTAAGTGATAGATTATGAATCTTTGTTTACCAGGCAAAATACTTGCTTTTCAAAGGAATGTCACTTCAAGGGGTAAGAGAAGAGAGGAAGGATTTTAAGCAACATGCTACTTTTGATCCTATCTAAATATTTGGAACAACGATTATAACTGGCAAATATCTGGGCTAGAAATTGTACGTGTATATGCTTTCACCACCCAACAGCTGTACTGCAGCCTGAGACCTACAGCATAAGCCAATAACTATCAGGAAAAATTCCCAGTGATTTCAACAGAAGCAGGGATTTAAGTAAGAAGGAACACAAGTCCCCCTCTTTTCAGGTTGGTGATATGAGCACTTGCCAAGAAGGGGAATCTAAAGTGAAAGAAGCAGAAGAAGCTGGTGATCAACTGAGGAATTTCTGGGGCTCTGATCAATGCTCCCTCTATTTTTTTTCCATCCATGTGTGGAATAAGAACATAAGAACGGCCATACTATGTCAGACCAAAGATCCATCTAACCCACTATCCTGTCTGCCAACAGTGGACAATACCAGATGCCCCAGAGAGAGGGAACACAACAGGTAATCCTCATGTGATCCCTCTCCTGTCATCCATTTCGAGACAGAGGCTAGGGACACCATTCCTACCCATAGATGGACCTAACCTCTATCTAGCTCTTTTTTTAACACATTTTGTTGTGTACACTGAGGTGCATGTGGATGTTCACCATCAATAGTGACACATGCTGCCAACCGTAGGCAGCTATAGCCACTCTGCTAATCAGCTGGGCAGCATTTTAATCTGTCCTGGGTGGCCACCCAAGCATACAACTTATAGGGAACACTGGCTCTGATCCTTTCCTGCCAGAACAGCAATAGTACCTGCTACGAGAAGAGATGTCCCAACTTGTAATTTTCTACCCTACTCTTTTTGGATAGTAATATATGTTCTTTAGCAAGCCCTCATTCTCTTACAGAAAGAAGCTCATCCCTATCAGCTTCCTTTATGCAGAACCCCTTTCTAAGACATTTTAAAAAGATATTTAAATTGCATTGAGTTTTCCAAAATTTAAGAAAAGCCCCAGGTCTCTGTTTTTACAGCAATACAGAGTCTCCAACTTGGCTAAGTGAAATCAACACATTGGTTAAGATTTTCAAAAACACTCAACGTTGGCCTAAGTCTGCTCCCATTGACGTCAGTGCAAGAGGAGTTAAACTAATTCTGAAGGCCTTTGAAAATCCTGTTCAGTGTTTTTAGGTAAAAGGATGGTCAAATACTAGGATTGTGCCCCTACCTTCTTCCCCCCCCCCTCCTCCCGCCACAGAGTGTGTGGTGTAACTGGCAGTTGGAAGCTGTTGGCTTCTAATCAAGGTTTGAAATCTAGAAGCCTCTGATGATTGGCTGAGCCTTAGCAGGGGGAGGGACTATCAGGCAGTTCAGGGCTTTATAAAGGAATGAGTCAGTGACCAGGTGATTGCAAATGAAGTTTTGAGAGGGAGTTCTCCAGGTGAAGGAGAAGCAAATCCAGGACCCTTGAGGAAAGTGGCTGTGTGACGTGTGTGTTGTATTTGGGGCTTTCTTGCTGTGTGCTGAGCTTGTGTCTGTTTGTGAGTGTGGTGGGGGGTTTTTTCCTCTTTCCCCTCCCTTCCTCCATGAAGTGTGTTCTGTGACTGGCAGCTGGAAGCTGTTGGCTTCTACTCAAGATTTGAAATCTAGTAGCCTCTGCTGATTGGCTGAGCCTTACCAGGGGGAGAGATTATCAGGCAGTCCAAGGCTTTATAAAGGAATGAGTCAGCAACCAGGTGATTGCAAACAGGGCATTTTGAGAGGGAGTTTGGAAGGGGAGTAGGAAAGGGGCGAGGTACACTTGCCATTCTTTTAAATCTTTTCTCTAGGAAAGCAGGTATGGATAGTGATAGGTCTGCTGTTGTTACCTGCACAGCTTGTGCCATGTTTGTCATCCTCCCGGAAGAAAGAAGGGATTTCATCTGCACTAAGTGCAAGCTGATTGCCATTTTGGAAGAAAAAATTAGACAGCTAGAGGCCCAAGTGTCGACCCTATGCTCAATCAGAGAGGATGAAGACTTCCTTGATAGAAGGCAGAGTTTAATCCTGCAGACATGGTAGGCAGAAGAGCCAGAGAGGGCAGTACAGGACAAGGAAGAGACCCGGCATAACTTCTAGAAGAAAAAAAAGGCCAACTCAGGAATCCCCCATTGCTATAGTGGTAAGTAATCGCTTTTAGGTTCTCTCCACAGGCATTGCGGTGGAGAATGCTTTGGCAGGGACCTCTCAGGAAAGAAATTGGAAGGGAACACCATCTACTGGAAGGCATGGGATGAGTAGCCCTAGGAATGGGGGTTCCATGACCACCACCCCCAAAAGAAAAAGACTGGTGGTGGTGGTTGGAGACTCCCTCCTAAGAGGGACTGTGTCATCCATCTGCTGTCCAGACCTGGAATCCGGAGATGTGTGCTACTTACCGGGAGCTCGAATTCAGGATCAAACTGATCAAACCTTTGGATTGATACCCCTTCCTGCTTTTCCATGTGGGAACTAACAATAGGGCAGTGGGTTACTGCGAATTATGTAGCTCTGGGAAGAAGGATCAAAGAATTTGAAGCACAAGTGGTGTTCTCCTCCATCCTCCCTGTTGAAGGGAAAGGTCTGGGTAGGGATTGTCGAATTGAGGAAGCAAATAGATGGTTGTGCAGGTAGTTTTGGAGAGAGGGCTTTGGTTTCTTCGACCATGAGACTGTGTTCCGGGCACAAGGATTGTTAGGAAGAGATGGGATCCACCTAACCAAGAGAGGAAGGAGCATCTTCACGAGCAGGCTTGCAAACCTAGTGAGGACGGCTTTAAATTAGGTTAATTGGGGGGCGGTGACCAAAGCCCTGAGGTGAGTGGGAAAGTTGGATACCAGGAAGAAATGCAAAGAGGAACAAGCAACAAAGGAGGACACCTGATTCAAATGGAGAAAGTAGGGCAAACAATTGGTTATCTAAGGTGTTTGTACATGAATGCAAGAAGCCTGGGTAACAAACAGGAAGAATTAGAGGCCCTGGTCCAGTCCAAGACCTATGATTTGATTGCGATAACAGAGACTTCGTGAGATGACTCGCATGACTGGAGCGCTGTCATGGATGGGTATAAACTGTTCAGGAAGAACAGGTGGGAGAGAAAAGGAGGAAGAGTTGCACTGTATGTAAGAGAGCACTATGATTGCTCAGAACTCCAGTATATAGAGGGAGAAAAGCGTGTTGAGAGTCTGTGGGTTAAGTTTAGAGGTGCAAACAATAGCAGTGATGTTGTGGTTCATGTCTGCTACTGGGCGCCGGATCAAGTGGGTGAGGTAGATGAGGCCTTCTTCAGACAACTGAGAGTAGCTTCCAGATGGCAAGTCCTGAAGGAGAGGCTGAGGGTTTCGGGTTTGTTTAGTCTGCAGAAGAGAAGAGTGAGGAGGATTTGATAGCAGCCTTCAATTTCCTGAAGGGAGGTTCCAAAGAGGCTGGAGAAAGGCTGTTCACAGTAGTGATGGATGGCAGAACAAGGAGCAATGGTCTCAGGTTACAGTGGAGGAGGTCTAGGTTGGATATTAGGAAAAACTATTTCACTAGTTTTGGTGGTGAAGTATTGAAATGGGTTACCTAGGGAGGTGGTGGAATCTCTATCCCTAGAGGTTTTTAAGTCTCAGCTTGACAAATCCCTGCCTGGGTTGATTTAGTTGGAACTGGTACTTTGTTGGGCAGGGGGCTGGACTTGATGACCTCCTGAGGTCTCTTCCAGATCTATGATTCTATGATTCTACCTTGTTCCACACACTGCCCATATGCATGTACACTGTTGCTTCGTTGGCTAACAGTCTGCTTGTGGGCATGTATACCTCAGAAATATTTTTTCTGTTTTCTTCTCCCTGCTCTTTTCATCCTGCTGCATCTTGTCTCAGCAGTGTGAAGCAACTCTACATCATAGACAACATTGAGATTGGTAATAATGGACACCAAAATTGATGATCGAGAGCATCCCCTGACTATTCCAATGCATGCTAATCCCTGACACTGAATAGGAATGTTGCAGGATAGGTCTTGTGTGTGTCCTATTCCATAGAACATTAAACAGATTTTTTTTAAAAGACCATTTCTTCATCACCATTTATTCAGAACACAGAACATAATTGCTCAGGATAAAATCTTAACCCTTTTTTTGACTCTGAGGTCGTGTCCCTTCATAAATTCACTGCCCTAGAATGAACTGGGGTTAGAACCTGGCAGTCTCAAGTCTTCTGTATTATTTTCTTCCATTCCCCATGTTAGCCTCCTTTTCTTTGATTATTATTTTATTTTATTGGCTCTCCTGCATTCTGAAGACATATTATCTCATTACATTTTTAAAGTTTCTTTTAAACCATTTTTATTCCATCATCTAAATCTTGATATTCCTCCATTGACTGTTTCTTATCCCATATTGTATTGTATATTGATTTTTTTTAAATGGCTGGAGATTACACTGGTCTACAGCCAAAATGCTTCCGAAATAAATATAGTCAAACTTTACTAATTCTGGGCACTGAGAACGAAAATGATGCTTAAAATTGTTGATTGGCTCTAGTTTTCTAGTTTTCAAGATATGCTACTGGGTCAGTATATACGACCCTTGACTTGGGAATGGCGGAGGATAAGTGAGTTATAAAGGGAAGGGATCTCAATTTAAACCAGAAATGACTAAAATACATCTTTGACTGGATCTATGAATAAATCTATGACTGGGTTAGGCAAAACAATGAATGATGCAATCTGAAGCTGGTATTGCATCATATAGGATATGAATTGCATCATGTTATTCCTAGAAGTCATGGATGATGCACTACATCAAGATAGATTGGCCACTCGGACAGTCATTGGAGCCTGGAAGGAAAAGTGTTCAGCATCCACCACTTGCTGAATCAAGGAGGATTTTGTTACCACCTTTACACATCAAGCTGGGTCTGATGAAGAACTTTGTCAA
>CM057848.1:93181615-93196196 GCA_030068395.1 Apalone spinifera
GCCAGCAGATCTAGAGAAGTGATTATTCCCCTTTATTCGGCTCTGGTGAGGCTGACATCTGGAGTATTGTGTCCAGTTCTGGGCCCCCAACTACAGGAAGGATGTGGGCTCATTGGAGAGGGTCCAGTGGAGAGCGACCAAAATGATTAGGGGACTGGAGCGCATGACCTATGAGGAGAGGCTGAGGGATTTGGGTTTGTTTAGTCTGCAGAAGAGAAGAGTGAGGAGGATTTGATAGCAGCCTTCAATTTCCTGAAGGGAGGTTCCAAAGAGGCTGGAGAAAGGCTGTTCACAGTAGTGATGGATGGCAGAACAAGGAGCAATGGTCTCAGGTTACAGTGGAGGAGGTCTAGGTTGGATATTAGGAAAAACTATTTCACTAGTTTTGGTGGTAAAGTATTGGAATGGGTTACCTAGGGAGGTGGTGGAATCTCCATCCCTAGAGGTTTTTAAGTCTCAGCTTGACAAATCCCTGCCTGGGTTGATTTAGTTGGAATTGATGCTTTGTTGGGCAGGGGGCTGGACTTGATGAGCTTCTGAGGTCTCTTCCAGCTTTATGATTCTATGATTTTTCACAATCTGGCATGCAGTTTAAAACATTCTCCATTTTCTTTAGAAAGACATTTCAAGCTTGCCTTTCTAAGCAGCAGCTTCGCCCAGCCCCCATGCTCATAGATTTAAGGCCAGAAAAGGCCATTGTGATCATCTAGACTGACTGCCTGAACATCACAGGCTGCAGAATCTCACTCACCAACTCCTATAATAGACACATAACCTCTGGCTAAATTACTCAAGTCCTCTCATCAGGATTTAAAGACCAAGTTGCAGACAATCCACCATTTACGGCTGTTTCAATCTGAAAGTGACTGACTCAAACTGCAGAAGAAGGCAAAAATACTCCCAGAGTTTCTTACCCAGGGGAAAGTTCCTGCTTAACCCCAAATCTGATGGGCAGCTGGACCTTGAGTATTTCAGCAAGACCCTATAAGGTCCAGTCACAGTTGCCGTGTTCAACCACAAGTACAGTCTTTGTCCTCACTTAAGTACCTGGACTGCTCTTGAGTACTAGTACACTTGAATCTCCATACACTGGAGTCTGTCCCTGCTCCGGGAGCACCCTGGTATTGGGAGGAGGAAGAGGCGCTGCATGCTGCTGCTCCCTGTGCTGGGAGAGCCAACAGTACAGTGAAGCAGTTCATGGGAGGCTTTCCCTGACATTCCCATAGCAGCAGGGGGCAGTGCCTGGGAGTGGCAGGGGCGCATTTTCAAAAAAAAAACCCAAAACCCAAGCCTCTTATTTCAGTTCCTAAATATGGAGATAGGTGACTAAAATTAGATGCCTTATTTTTAAAAATCTTAATTCCAGACCTGACATGGTCCAAAAGGTTTTATCCTTTGTTTATACCAGCTTTATAAAGGTCACTAAGGTGTGCACACATGTGGGGTGCTGATCCTGCTCACACTGAAGTCAATGGTAGTTTTCTCATTGAGTTCCACATAAGAAGAATTAGCTCTGAAAACTGGTTGTTACAGGCATCCCTAATTTTGGGGTGAGAATTTCAGTTTTGTCCATGTATTTTGAGAAGGGACTTACGAAATTATTGTAACCCTACTTTCTACCGATTTAAACCCATATTCTGAATAGTGACATGTCTTTTGTTATACATCACATTACTTCACTGAGCACAGTTGGAACAGATACAGCATTTCACTCAGAGCTAATTTGAAATTATGGAATAGAAAAGCACATGTGAATTTGTGACATGTATACCACATAACAACATGTTGTTTTAAAAGCATTCAGAAATATTAAGAGCCAAATTCTTTTGAATCTATTACTCATTGAAGTTAGTGGTAAGTCTCTTTTGGCTCAGGCTTTCTGGGTATTGGGTATATTTTTGGGGAAATTTCTGGCTCTCATAAAGCTTACATATTATATAGCCATATTATGTCTATGCTATAGAAATCCTAATTTAACTGGTGCAGAAAGCATTTCATTAGAATTGTCTTGGTTCTTAACTCTTTAAATTAAGACTCATTAGAGTGATAGAGTGCTTGTACTGAAAAGTGGAGATACAGCAAGTCATTCTGGTACTCTGGTAGATTTGTTACTTCAGAACAGAGAAAAGAAAGTACCATTCACTTGTGGGCAACTTGAACTCCAATTAGAAATACTAACAGTATAAATAAACCTTGTTGCCACTGCTAAAATGAGCCTACATTCTCTTTTACTAGCATAGTTTTCTGTGACTTGAGGCTTTTCAAACTTGTTTACTTGATTAGTGTCAGGAGTAACATTCATTTGTTTATAATAATATTTAAAATATTCAGGGAATTCTTCCTTTTTTCTCTTTATGTTTACATAGAATATAACTTTACTTAGCATTTACATACTGACTTCAAAGCTTTTTACAAACATTACTTAATCTTTGTAACCTCCCAGTTATGGAGGAAGATAGTACATGAATTTTCCAGATGGAGAAACTGAGTCAGATGTTAAGTAGATTGTCTAGGGAGTTATATTTAAAATTCACATGTTTTTAATGCTCATCCATATGTTCTGAGTTACTATGCTCATCCTCATCTGTACTTGGCTCTATTTGTATGTATATATTTTATGTTTAATATTTATTCTAACATCATTCTTTTCCATATGTGCCTGGTTGTTTTGCATTTCTAAAAATGTTGATAAAATGTTTACTAATTAGAAACAATCTTTGTCCTGAATATTGAACAGAATAAGTCTTTCAGTTGTCCTCTAACAAGAAAAAAGAATTTCAGAAATATATAACTATTCAAGATATGTGGATAATGTTTGGATAACAACCTACTATATTGACAGTTAATTAAATATGGGTAAAAGGCTTACTATTTTTGAATATGTATGGGAAATTCACAGGTCTTAATTCTAAATACATTTCTTGTATTTTATCTAGCATTATTAATACACTGGAAAAAGCCTCCCCTCCTTCAGTATTCACCTCTGAATTTTTGGCATTACTCTCAGCTCTCCAGTGTAGATCATGGGCAAAGACAATAGAAATTCACAGGTGTCAAAAGTTGTGGGTATAGGTTCTATTAATAGTTTTCTTACCATATTTTTCTAAAAGAAGTGTTTAAAATCATAGTATCAGTATGACTGAATTAGATTTTTAATTATTGACCTTGAATCAAAACTACAGTGTTAGGGTCAGGTATTACCTTGATTTACAGTAGATCTCCAGCAGATAACAATGGAAATTTTACATGATGACTGAAGGTAAATATGACCTTTATACAGTAAAGATGCACTTATTTATATGGCGGTTGGGGTGCATCAGCGAGGTAAACTGGGATTGCCCCGATGAAGTCATTTGAAAGAGACTTGTGGAATGGTGTTGAAATCAGTAAAAATACTGTTCAATGTGATTAAAGGTATTGGAATGTAGTTCTTAATTAACAAATTAATATTAAACAAAAACTTGTGATGGGCATGTCTAACACCATTTCTGCCACTGTTTTCAAAGGTTATTTGCAAGTTCAGTTATCCAATCTGGATGCATATGAAAATAACTTGTGCAGTTGCATGACTAATTTCTTTGGAAATTGGCTCCTTTAAAATATAACCTTTGGGCAGCAGAATCAAAACCTATTTTCTAAAATAAAATCACTTGTGTGAAAATGAAATCTTTCTGCAGGATTTGAATCTATCATAGGGTTGGGGATTTGACATCCTGGCCTATCATCTAACACCATTTTTAGAAATTATGCCTATCTAGCCCTTTAGACTGTGAAGAACCTTTCACAATGCAAACCAGGGCAGTGTTGTTTTCTGGAATCTGCAGACAGACAGATGGAAATCCTATTGCACCAAGGCTACGTCTAGACTACACACCTTTTTCAAAAGAGGCTTTTTTGAAAGAGAGCATCCAGACTGCCTGGGTGCTCTCTTTTGAAAAAACGGCTTGCTTTTTCGAAAGTACTGATTGTAGTCTAGACGCTTTTTTTTGAAAGAAGCTTTTTCGAAAGATACTTTCGAAAGGTAAAAATCAAATAAAGATTTTTCGAAAAAAGGCCACTTTTTTCAAAAAAATCCCTGTAGTATAGATATACCCCAAGAGAGGTGTGAATTTTCTGTATATATTATAATACGGTATCAGTCTTCAAGCATACATATGACTATTGATTATTCACATAACAGGTACATATTATCCAGCAGATGCGTATGTCCAGTGTAGTCAGATACTGTGCTATTTGATTTGTCTACATAGATATTCTATAAAAGCAGCTGATGTTATATAAATGTTTAAGAACCGGTAAAGGAAATAAAGAAGCTGGTGTCAGTGCTGGTATTTATTTACAAGACTCATGCAAATTTTTAATAGAACAAAAAATGAATGGTACTAATTTAGTCAGTTCATGGTTTTTTTAAAAAATGAACTGCTATTCATAACCTTTTTTACAGGATTAACTGGAATGAGGAAGGATTTATTTTTCTGTGGAGAAGAATAAAACATTATGATCTATTTTTCATTTTCCTGCCAAATCCGTAAAAATAAATCAACAGAATCCCCATTTGTTAGATTTGGATTACCTTAATTTTAAAGAATTTGCTTCAAAACTGCAGATACTACCTCTCATAATTGGAAGTTCCTTATAAAATATTTTAGTGTGAAATTCAAAATATTTCTGTGTGGATTTGAAAGAAGAACTCTTTCCCCCCCAGGCAAAATTTTCTTCAGCTACAGACTAGCTCATAAAATGAGCTGGTTTGCACCCTCATAAAAGTGAGTGGTTGCATGTTTTCTGCAAATGACTGGTTGCGCACCCACTTTTGCAGGTGCAGACCATAGTACATTCAGAAATGGAGGCTGTATAATTGCTTGATTTGCATGCAGAAATTTTCTTTACATCCAAATGCAGGACACTGTGATTGTGATTGTGTTGGGATTATAATACATCTGCAGTTAGTGCATATCTCTCACATTGTACATGGCTTTAAGAATATGACCTTTAATGCTGACACTTATTAGCACCTCCTCCGTCCCACCCCCACCTGCCTCTTTCTGTCCCTGCTCTGGCCTGCTCCCACTCCATCTCTTTCCCCAAATCCCCAATCAACCCCTTCCCACACCATTCCAAACCCCCTCCCCATTCTGCCCTTTTCCCAAAGCCTCTGACTCCTTCTCGGAGCCTATGAGGTGGAGCAGAATGTGGTTGGTAGCACTGCTGCTGGCCCCTACACTGCCCAGGCTCCACATCTCCCTGAAGTGTTGCCCCTCCCCACCCCCAAAAGCATGGGGACTGAGGCAACCACCTCATGCCACCCAATGGGTGGGATGGCTCTGTCCATTGGATGGAGATAAGATGGGTGAGGTAATATCTTCTATTGAGCCAACTTCTGCTTGTGAAAGAGAGAAGCTTTCCAGCCCTACTGAACTCTTCTTCAGGTCTGGGAAGGGTACTCAGAGTGTCACAGCTAAAAACAAGGTGGAACAGATTAGTTAGCAGATATAGTGAACACATTCTAAAAGACCATTCAAGGTGAAGTAGTCTGTTAACACCTCTGTAGTTAGGGTTAGTGGGTTACAGACTTGGATAATAATCCTTAAATCCAGTATGTTTATTGAGACCATGAGTTTCAATGCCTAGCAAAATTATGAATTCAAACATCAAAGATTGTCTTTTGAGGGTGTTGGTGTGCAATAAGGATTGAGAAGTCAGTCTCTTATCATTTTCTTTGTGATTTAATTCCAAAGCATGGTGATTGATTGACTTAACCACCTCTCAGACGTGTAGCTGTTAGTCTGTAACTTAAAAAAAATGAGCTGTCCTCTCAGACGTGTAGCTGTTAGTCTGTAACTTAAAAAAAATGAGGTGTCCTTTAGGCCATGTCTACACTAGGGAATTATTTCAAAACAACTTATTTTGAAATAATGACTCCCAAAATAACTATTTCAATAGAAGTTTATTCCCCCCAAAAAGCAGGAGTACAGATTTCAAAATAACCAGCTTGAAATAACAAGCTTGCTGGATCTTGAGAGGTATGTTTGTAGGAGGTTTTTATCAGGATAGCAGTAGTTATATGAATGCAGGGTTTGCATCTCTGAGTAAGGCAGGGTCTGGTGCCACTTTGAGTTTGTGTGGCCTGACCTGTGAGAAGCTAGCTTCTGATAATGACCTTGGCCTTCAACAACCATCCATCCATCAGACTCTCTCTAGAAAACTCCCAAACCAGCATCAACCTCCTGGACACCACAATCAACTTCTTGAATAGAACTCTACAGACAATCACAGACAAGAAACCCACGGATCAGCACCTTAACCTTCATAGATCCAGTACCTATCCAAAACACACCAAGAAATCTATTCAGGAATTGTAATGCCACAGAACATGCTATGAGTAGAAAGTCTGGGATATGTACCTTAACACACTTAGTTGCCTTCATCAAACAAAGGCACTCCACCAAAGAAATAAATTGCATCATGAAATGGGCCATCCAAATGCATCAAGAGAGAACCTGCCTCAATTTAGAAACTACTGTACCCACTTCCAATCACATACCCTAACATGCCACACTGGAACCCATATAAGATATCATTAAACAATTACAACTCGTACACTATGGGGACCATATCCTGAAATGTTTTTTCTTGAACCTTCTCTTCCTGGCCTTCAAACAACCAAGCTTGCCAAGCTCGTTATCATAACAAGCTCCCTGCAGATTAGGAACCCACAAAGTAGCATCAGATCTGCCATAACAGATGCAAACTGTATCTCCACTGCTCCGGTAATCCCCACAACATATCTTTTGAGGTCCATGGGTACCTTTCCCATATCTGAAGAAACTCAAAAGCTTGTCTTCAATAAAAATGTTACCACTCCCACCTTGTCTCTCTGCCATCCTGGATTCAGTGCCACTACAACACCATACACTGACTCAAATTACCATGTAACCCTTTACAAATGACATACTGTATTTATTAAAATATCTGGCAGTTGTAAAATATGAATATACTATAAATATTAAACTATCATTGTTTACACTGCTAATTCATGTTGATGTGAGAGGGAAATAGAAGGCAAGCAATATAACTATATGAAAATAATATGCTGAAACAACCATGGTTGCTGATAACTGGAGTTTTGCATCTAATTTAACACACCTTTGTAAAGTGTCAGTTCTTCCCCTTTTCTTACCTGTGTGTAGCTCTCATTAACTTAAGTGGCTCTGCATCTGAGAGTCCTTGTAAAAGTCAATCTTTCACTGACTTTAGCCTGTGCAAGGACTGCTAACTCCAACTGCTTTCTTGGTGTGAAGAAATTGTAGGCGAATGCCTCGCCATCATTTCTCCTCAAAGTTGAAGTTAAGGATCTGTTTCATTACCTGCTGTGTTTGAAGGAGAGTAAAATCTTATATTGTTGAACTATGTTCATCTTTTCTCCTGAAAAATTGTCAGAGAAATACATTTTATTTTCCATATGCAGCATTATTTTCCAGTGTTTTAAATTTTTGCTTAACTACATTTTTATTTGTCACAAACTATTCAGGATGCTACCATTGACGGGACAACATGCAGTGCACCTTCTATTGTTCTTCCAGAGAATGCTGTAATGCCAGATGTAGAAATTGAAGTCAACAGGTACTACGTATAATACATGTGTTACCAATTTATACATAACCAGTGTAATAATTCCAAGGCACACATTTCAAAGAATCTGTTTTGAAATTTACATCATTTTACAGAAATCAGCATTTCATTTTTATTTCTAACTAGAAGATTTACCTGGCATTGCTTAGGTCCTTAATTCAATTAATTTTTGTTTTTGGAAAAACAAAATGAAATTGTACATGCTTCATTTAAATCAGTGCTCTGGGGTGAGGCTGGGGATGCGGGGTTCAATATGCAGGCTACCCCGGGCAGAGAGGACTATCCCAGTCCTCTCTCATGGCAGTATCTTGGGGCCAAGTGAGAGTCTCCTTGGCCACTTCAGCTTCACCAGGCACAACCAAAGGAGAGGTGCATGTCCCCCAGTGGGACAGGTCCAGGTTATTCTGCCCCCTGCGCTCCCCAGACAGAGGAAAGCAGCAAACTGTGCACTTTCTCCCGGCTCCCTGACAAAGGGGAACAGCCAGCAATGTTCCAGTATGAATTTGGGGGGGGGGGAGGGGAGCTTCAGCCCCTCTCTAAAGGGTGCCTGGAGGATGGGAGGTTTGGGGCTGAGGCAGTCCAGATGGGGGAGCACCCCCATCTAGCTCTTTTCACCTGCTTGGTGATTGTTTCTTTTCTGTGTGGTTTTCTGAAAAGCAATCCCATTCCAGGCATATCCCGTTTTCCTGGCACAAACAAACCCTTATCTTGCTTTAAGTTCTGATAAGAGGAAAGCTAAATACCGAATTTGGTGGTTCTAGCTCTTATTATTTAGGAGGAATTCTTAAACGAACAGACAGACAAACTCTCTCAAATATATAGTAGATTAGTTATAGTAGACTAGTTATATTGTCTTTATAGTTCTATACCTATTTTTAACATGAGGAAGTGGCATTACAGAGATATCAATTATGATATCAAAGGAATAGGTTATTTACATGACTCAGTCCTGTGACCTAACTCTGGGAATAATCTCAATGAAGTCTGTAGGAGTTTGACATGAGCAAGGGTTGCTTACATAAATTTGCTAATCTTTCAAATTAACATAATTTAAATATTGAGCACACACGAGATTAAAATGCCTATGAAAATAGACTTTTCACATCATATCAACCCAGTTTGACAACTACTACTCATGGGAGCAGACGTTCTTTACTTGAATAACTCCAATGAGTCAGCCTTGTGAGTCAAGGTTGCTGCTGTTCTCCCTTTGGCATGTGCAGGGAGGCCAACAGACTTGCTGTGCTACAAAAAAGGGCAGGGCCTTGGGCACAAGGGGTGGGGTTGAGGCAGCTAGCCCTCAGCACTGCGCAGAGCATGCCACACTGTGACCCTTCCGCCCAGCCAGCCCTCAGAGCCGCCCAGAGTGTGCCACATGGTGCTCCAGCACTGATTTAAAGAGCCTGGGTCTCCAGCTGCTGCCACTGTTCCTACAGAAGTGGCAGCAGTGCCTGGGAGCCCCAGGCTCTTTAGAATTGCTGGAGTCCAGGCATACTGCTGTCTTGGACCCTGCTGTCAGTGGGCCTGGGCATATGATGGTATGTCCTGAAAACTTAGCTCTTGTGCTGTGCATGTGGGGACCTGTAATGACTGTGCAAAGACTAGTCCTACCATGCACTTTACCCACGCAACGTGTCCCAGACCCTTTGACAATACCTCCTGCATGACCACTAGAGGAGCACAGGTTGGGCTGCTTGGGAAGGGCTCGTATCTCAGGAGGCAGGTCCAAATTCTTCCATGAGCTCCTCATAGAGCAGTATACTCCCTAGTCAGTTCAATAGAAAAATCCTATGATTTAGCCTATTACTTGTAGTTGTGAGGGGGCATATCCTGATGATTTTACTCACACAAGTGAATATTGGCATATGTGAGATGAGGAGGATTTGGTCCAAAATGAAAATATATTTTCTATTCAAATCCTTAACGTATATTGTTCCTCCTTGTTAGCTCATACTCATGTAGCTTAATCAGGCTACATCTAGACTATGAAGAAGATTGACACTGCAGTGATCAATCTTCTGGCATTCGATTTAGCAGATCTAGTAAAGACCCTCCAAACTGAACACTGAGGTTGCCCCCATCAACACCAGAATTCCTACCATGAGAAGTAAAGGAAGTTGATGGGAGCGTTTCTCCCATCTACCACTTGTGGTGAGGATGGCACCGAAGCTCGGTGTAAAGTATGTTGATTCCAGCTATGTTTTTTATGTAGCTAGAATTGCATACCTTAAGCTGATCTTCAGTTATAGTGTAGATCTGGCCTGAGTGTATACAATATGCGTAGTTTGAAACTGATTATTCTACTCCCTTTTTGTTACCCAACTAATTAGAATGCTATATTAAATTATGCCTGCTACTATTGTATCTTAACATCATGCAGAAAAGTTTATATATATATTAAATAGACCCTATAGCCTATTTTGCAAAATCTATGTATCAACACAATATTTTGTACTTAGAAAAATCAAGAACATTCCATTTATTTGAAGATTAAATTAGTAAAGAATTCAACAACAAAAATTAACTAAAATTTTAAGCAGAACATGTATTTATAGTGTGTAAGAAAAATATAGTTACAAGGCTTATCTGTAATGGAAGGTAATTTCCAAAGAAATCAAGTAAACAAAATGCTTCACAAGTTGTACTGGCTGCCTTTGCAAATACATAATTTGATTTGCTTTATTCTTATATTTTGCATTTTATGTTTTCATGCATTGCTAAAAATGCTCAATGATTTCTCTTGGTATATTAAGTAAATGACATCTGTTAGATGTACAGGTTTAACCTCTGTAGTCTGGCACCCTTGGGAATTTGCTAAACCACAGGAGGTCTATATCATCTAGCAGCATGACCAACACTTCCACTGTTTACTGGGCTCTCAGGCTTTGTCTATACTGCCGGTGTTTGCTGGCAGAGAGTATGTAAATGAAGTGTTGATTAGTATTTTGTCACGCTTCATTTGCATAATCTAGTTGAGCCATTTTTGCACAAGAGGTTTTTGCGCAAAAACAAGCAGGGTGGATGTTTCCTTTTTGCTCAAAAACCCCGTTTTGGACAAGATCCTTATCCCTCTCCAGGAGAGACCATGTTCATTTCAAAATAGCCATCAACAGTTAACAAATGGTAATAGCTCTATGTAACTGATCTGAACTAATGAAATGGAAGAGAAAAATTCCAGATTCTGGCCCCAGTTCAGTAAGTAGTACATGCTAAACTTTAAATACATAAAAATCTCTTAACCAGGATTCTCTGGTCCGAAAGCATCCATGGTCCAGCATGGATGTTGCAGGACCAGAAATTCCTGCTGGAGGGCTAGTGGCAAGGATTCCTGTGGGGCCAGCAGGCCAGTGGGCTTCCCACAGCAAGCTCACCATCAGTGTGTGTCACCAGGGGGTTGGGAGACATGTGCATGGCTGCCCCACGGGGCTGGGAGCTGCAGTAGCTCGATGGGGCTAGGAGCTCAGGGCACACCTACCCAGCGGGTCCCAGAGCCCCAGTGCAGTGTGCACGGCTGCCCTGCAGGTCCTGGATCCCCACATGGCTGCCTGGTGGGACCTGGATTCCCCCACACAGTACACACAGCTGCCTGCAGATCCTGGAGCCTCAGTGCAGTACACACGGCTCCCCGGTGGGACCCAGAGCCCCAGCACTGCACCATGGCTGCCCTGTGAGTCTCAGAGCTAGGGCAGCAATGGCTGCCCAGCAGGACAGCGGGGTCAGCAGGAGGTGAGGAGCCAGCCGGGAGGTTAGCGGGATGGGCAGGAGAGCCGGCAGCAGGGGGTCCAGAAATGACCTCCCCTAGTCCGGCAAAATCTCTCCTCTCTGACTGGTCAGGCCCCCAGGGTGCCAGACCAGAGAGATCCAACCTGTAATATCATCACTGTTCAGCAAAGCACTTAAGCATTGAAGTCAATGGAATGTAAATCTTATCTTAAAATTATGCATATGCTTAAATGATTTGTTGAACAAGGATTATCAATATGATTAAAGTTAAGAAAAAGTTTAAATCTGCTGAATCAGGGCCACTATTATGAGTTTTTTGAGCTACCCAGTTCCACATTTTGATGTGATTTAATATTATTTTAAATAATTGATTTTTTTAACTCAGAAAAAACAAATAATCACAACAAATTATCAGTTTACACATACTGAAAAATATTTCTTGCCATGAACTACATTTCCATCAGTCTTAGATTATACATGACACTGAACTTAAAAGGTATAGCTTTTGCTGAAAAATTGTGGATACATTTATGGAATTTAAGGTTATCAGTAAAAGACAAAACATCTATCAGTTGAGAGTGGGGGTTTTTTCAGTACACTGCTTCCTTGATTTTTCCCTTGTTTAGAAAAGTATCAGAGGAATCTCAGCAAAGCAAGCACATTTATTTTAAGTCTAATTCAATTCCCATTGAGGTCAAAGGGAATGTTTTCATTGATTTTAATTTGATTATTCTTTAGTGAAAGGATTCAACTATATAAACCCTTTTCAATAAAGCAGTTCAGAACTTTGAAGAGAGGATTATTGCTTGTCTTATCCCAGGTTTGGAAAACTTAAAATATCTGAAATATGAAGCTTGTATAATTCACTTTTATGGGAAAACTAATACGAACCTTTATCAATTTGAGCATGGCATTTTTTTATTTTATATTCTGAGACAATAGTTAATTGTATATTAAAGAATGATTTGGGAGGGAGAAGGAAAGTTAGTTTTACATTGTGTTTTCCAAAAGGTGTACCAGGAAATTAGAAAAAAAATGTTACGGTTAGGATTAATATATATGATGAAATCATGTATTTTAATTTATTCCTTGTTGCTTACTGCTGCGTTTTGTTTTGTTTTTCCTTAGACCTCATAGTCCTCATCTGAGGCATTCTAACCGACATACTAGGAATTCTGTCAATTCACTGACTTCAGTTGGTAAGAACTAATTCTGCTAATGTGAATGTTAATTAATGTTAGTGTCTTTTTCCGAAAACAAAATCTGACGTGCAAATAAGATTTAAATAGATCTCCACTGAAATAGCATAGTCTATTGATTTCAGTGGAGCCACTGTTTTACATCAGTGGAGAGTCCGTCCCACAGAAATTGGAATGACTGTGCAATCCCTCTCTTGTGCACACTGAGGCTACATCTGCACTGCAGTGCTATTGTAAAGGCCTCGCTATTCCGACGTCCCATTACACGAGGTTTAAGGGACATTTTGGAAAGGCAATTCATTTTGAAATGAGTGCTGTGAAGACAGTGCCAAATTTCAAAATAAGCTATTTCAAAATTGACTCAAAATAAGCTATGCAGTTTGCACAGCTCAAATTGCTTAGCTTATTTCGAGCTAAGGGTGCTATGTAGATGCACTCAGGATACATCTGCACAGCAGGAAAAAAAACTTGAAATAAGCTATACAACTAGAGCTACACTAATTATGTAGTTTAAGTCAAAATAGCTTATTTTGAATTTGGCCATGTCTACACAGCACTTATTTCAAAATAGAGCACTCTTCCTCCAGCTTCCCTTACTCCTTGTACAATGAGGTTTACAGAAGTCAGAGTAAGAACGTTATTTTGTTATTTTGAATTCATTTTGAAATAATGGGCTTGTTGTGTAGATACACAAAATGTTCTTCTTTGAGTGCTTGCTCATGTGTATTCAAATTTGGTGTGCGTGTGCCGCATGCCTGGATTCCAGAGCCTTTTTTCCCCATTTTCATCCATTGGGCCAGCAAGTTTAATTGTTGGCCACATGTTCGCTTAGACACTTATTGTTCAAAGTGGCCTTTATTGTGGCTATCACGTCAGCAAGGAGGGTTTCAGAACTCAGGGCACTAACGGTCAACCCTCTGTATGTGGTTTTTTCAGCGGACAGGCTTTGTCTGCGCCCCCATCCAGCTTTCATCCCTAAGGTGGTGTCCGCATTCCATATGTGGCAGGATATTTACTAACCAGTATTCTTCCCAGAGCCCTATGCAACCCCTAGGTAGCGAGCCCTACACTTGCTAGACACAAAGCGCATGCTGGTGTTTTACATTGATAGAACAAGAGAGTTTCACAGATCACCTCAACTCTTTATTTCAATAGCGGAAAGAGTGAAAGGCATGCTGGTATCGGCACAGCGATTGTCTTCCTGGATTACATCCTGTATCAGGGAATGTTACGAACTGGCAGACAAGGTACCGCCTCACATCACAGCTCACTCCACTCGGGCGCAGGCCTCCTCACCAGTCTTTCTGGTGCAGGTTCCTATAGTGGATATCTGTAGAGCAGCCACATGGTCATCAGTGCACACGTTTGCAGCGTATTATGCGATCACCCAACAAGCTAGGGAGGACACAGCCCTGAGCATTGTGGTACTGCAATCAACCCTGCCTTAACCTGTATTGTTCTCCAACCCCACCTCCATTAGGCTACAGAGTCACCTAATTTGAATGCTCATGAGCAAGCACTTGAAAAAGAAAAAACGATTACTAACCTGTAACTGTTGTTCTTGGAGATGTGTTGCTCATGTCTATTTGACACCCCCCTACCTCTCCTTCATTGGAGATTTCTGGCAAGAAGGAACTGAGGGAGAGGACGGCCAGCAGGGATACTTATTCACCATTATGTCGGCGCCACTCTAGGGGGCTCTCTGCTGGCCCAACGGATACCGATGGGGAAAAAAGGCTCTAGAATCCGTGCACGTGGCGTGCGCACACCTAATTCGAATGCACATGAGCAACACATCTCGAAGAACAACAGTTACAGGTAAGTAACCGTTTTTTATTTTGGAATAATGTCCATTATTTTGAAATAATGCTGCTATGTAGACATACCCTGAGTATAATGTGTGCACAGAAAATACTTGCTGATGATGTAGTAGGATAAATTATCACCCTGAGTTTAAGATGTTTGCATTACAAGTGGGCTACGTCTACACTGGCATGATTTTCCGGAAATGCTTAAAATGGAACAGT
>CM057848.1:93196296-93206394 GCA_030068395.1 Apalone spinifera
TTCCGGAAAAGCGGCTGATTTTCCGGAATAAGTGGCCCAGTGTAGACACAACCGTGGTGAATAAAATGAAGAATACACACATGAGCAGAACTATAGAAATACGTATCTTCTAGCACCTCAGAAATACATTAATAAAATAGAGCTTACTTTTTTTTTATAAGGCTGGAGATATGTCTTCTTAGCACCTCCTGATTTTTAAAAAGTGCTGTACTGTGACTCTTTCTTTCATTCCTTGTCCATAATCAGAAATTGAATTAAAAAAAAGTCGTGAATATGTATTGGTCAAAATATTCAGGTCAGTAATGTTTTCAGCTATTTAAATATTTAATGAAAATTGGCAGATTCTTTAGGAGGATATTTTAATGCTCTTCCTCACAATGAGTAGTATCTTACTCCATGAAAAGTACTATTGACCTCAGTTTGGCTACTTCTGGAATAATGTACCACAAAGTAGGAATAAAGGTACTGGAACTGGGAGGGACTTTGAGAGATCATAAAGTCCAGTCCCCTGCCTTCGTAGCAGGGCCAAGCATCATCTAGATCAGAGGTGGGCAATAATTTTTGATGGGGTACCACTCCAAGAATTCAACAAGTGGTCAAGGGCTCTTCCATGATATTAATGGAGGAGATCGGGGTCTGGGATGGAGGCTGGGTGTAGAAGGGAGCTTCTGGTAAGGGATTGGAGTGCAGGAGAGAGTGTGGGATCTGGGAGGGAATTTGGATGAAGGAGAGGGTTGTGGCCTGAGGCAGGAGACTGGGGTGCAGAACAGGATGCATAGTCCAGGAGGAGATATGGGTGGAAAAGAGGCTTCTGATCTGAAGGAGGGGTGCAAAAGGGAGTTCAGGGTCCAGGAGGGGATTGTGACCTGGAGTGGAATTGCAGGAGGGGGTGCAGGAATCTTGGTTGTAACTGGTATGTAGGGTTGGGGTACAAGGTCAGGGAGGAGGTTGTGTCCTAGACCTGGGGCATGGAAGGGAGTGCAGAGGATTAGGGCGCAGGATCTGGGAAAGGGAGGAGTGCGGGGTGTAGGGGAGACAAAGGGTTGGAGGAAGGGAGGGTCTGAGGTGCCAGAGTTCCTTGCCTTCCATACCCCTGCTCTGGCTGCAAGGACCGTGTATAGCTCTGAAGTCTGCAAGCCCAAAGGGGGAGTGGTACTTTGTGCACTGCCTGACCTGCTAACAGGCAGCTGCCATTGGCTGGAAATTGGCCAATGGGAGCTGCAAGATTGTGGGAAGGGACAGTGCATGAAGCCTCCCCTGAGGCTTGCAGCATTCAGAGAGCTGCTGAGTAGTATGTGGAGGCAGGACAGGCAGAGGCTCCCGCAGACTGGCTCCATTGGCTTGGTGGGCCAAATTTGCCTGCCCGATCTAGATCTTCCCTAAAGGTATGTCTACTCTACAGCATTATTTCAAAATATCTAATTTCGAAATAGTTATTTCTAAATAAGATATTTCGAATAATGCGTCTTCACACAACATGCATTTCAAAATAGCGTTTGGCTATTTCAAAATAGCACATCCACACTGAGTGGACGCTGAATCGCATTTAAGGCCGGCTGGAACCAGGTCCGGCAAGGCATCAGGTCAGGAGTTACTTAGTGTGGCTGCTGCCTGAGGCTAAGGCCTGTGCTTAAAGGGACCCCCCCGGGCAGCCAGTTCTCAGGTTTCCCTGCTTGCTTGCCTACCTCGATGAGGGACAGCAAAGCATTTTGTCTCTGTGTGCTCTGGTTGCTCTCACTTGGGACACTACAGCACTCTGCAACATGGAGCCAGAGCTGCCCCTGGGCACTCTGGTGCTTCTTGTGGACATGTTGCTGCGAGCCTGGCTGCACTTTCTGCAGGCTGCCATCCAGGAGGTCCATCGGAGGCTGTCAGTATCCAGGAGGCCCTGTTGGAGAGCTTCCACCCCGAGGAGCACTAAGAACCTCCCTGGTCTGCCCCACTGGGGGCTTCTGCCTCATTCCTCCCTCCCATCCTTCCACATACCCCTCCCTAACCCCCCTTCCTGATGTAAAATAAAATACATGTATTTTCATGAACACAAACTCTCTTTATTTAACAAAATTGGGCAAGGGGGAATGAAACTCTGGTGAGACTGGGGAAAGAAGGTGGGAGAAGGGAGGAGAAGGAGGGGGAAACCTGGGAGGAGGGAGCTGGAAGGGGGAAGCAAGGGGAAGAAGAGGGAGGGGAAGCTCAGGGCCCAGGGTTGGGGGTCTCGCTGGACCAACTTGATTTTCATGCGAACCTGCTCCTGGGTTAGCATGTGGCCTTTGGTGGCCAGGTTGGCAGCTATCCTGCCATAGACGGCTGCATTCTCCCGTCTAGTGCAGAGATCATGGACGTTGGGGGCATTCCCCCAAACCTGAATAAGGTCCATGATCTCCGCCCTGGACCAGGAAGGCGCCAGCCTTCTTTGGGCCCTGGCAGGCTCCTGGGAGCTGGAAGACTGCTCCTTGGGAGTGGTGGAGTGCTGGCTGCCAGTGGCTTGCTGGCTCAAGTTTTGGGGGTCACTGGGTCAGGGGCAGTGACTGCTGGCTCTGGGCTGGCAGGCTTGAAGCTGGCACAGGCACTGTGGCCAGAGTATACCCCTTTAAAGGCTCCAGGGAGGTGGGGAGGGAGAGGAGTGTTCTTGGTTGAGGCCAGAGTGGCCACCAGGGCACCCTGGGAAGGCCTGGAGGCCCCCAATTTCGATATAAGTGTCTACACAGTATTTATTTCAAAATAGCTATTTCGAATTTGGCATTATTCCTTGTGGAATGAAGTTTACCAATTTTGAAATAAGCCCTCCATTATTTTGATTAAATTTCAAAATAGTGGTTAGCTTGTGTAGACGCTAGGAAAGTTATTTTGAAATAAAAGCTGTTATTTCAAAATAACTGTGATGTGTAGACATATCCTAACAGATGTCTGTCTAATGTGCTGTTAAATGTCTCTAGTAATGGTGATTCCACAACCTTCTTAGGCAATTTATTCCAGTGTTTAATCACCCTGATAGTTAAGAAGTTTTTCCTAATGTCCAACCTAAACGTCCCTTATTACAATTTAAGACCAATGCTTCTTGTCTGATCATTAGGCATTAAAGAGCATAATTTTTCTCCCTCCTCCTTGTAATACCCTGTTAGGTACTTGAAAGCTGCTATCATGTCCTCTTCTCAGTCTTATCTTTTCCAAACTAAACAAGCCCAGTTCTTTCAGCCTTCCCTCATAAGCTTATGTTCTCTAGACCTTTCATCATTTTTGTTGCTCTTCTCTGGACCCTCTCCAATTTCTCCACATCTTTCCTGAAACGTGGTGCCCAGAACTTGACTCACTACTCCAGCTGAGAATCTCACCATTACTATACATATATTGGCAAACTTTCCAGTTCGGAGATGAAGTGCTGGCCCTGTTGAAGTCCGTGGCAAAACTCCCACTCACTTAAATAGCCAAAAGTTAAAAAACAACAAATAGTCTGGTAGCACTTTAAAGACTAATAAAACATGTAGATGGGATCATGAGCTTTCATGGGCAAAAACCAGATGACGGGAAGCAGTGGGTTGTGCCCATGAAAGCTCATGATCCCATCTACTTGTTTTGTTAGTCTCCAAAGTGCTACCAGACTATTTGTTGTTCTTTAAGTTTTTCCAGTTATAGACTAACTTGTCTGCCCCTCTGAAGCTTTTGACTTAAATAGGACCAGGATTTCTCCCCGTGTGAGTATGTATCTGGATTGTTGCTGCAGACCCATTTCTATTTACAGCATCCTTACTTGTCATTATAAACTGTATGGAATTATAGGAATGATTACTCTAAAGTACGTAAAGGAATAAACAGATATGAGCCACTACCTAGAGAAGAAAAGAAAGAAAAACAAACCTCAGAAATCCAGATCCAATTACACAACACAGAAAATAGTTCATGTAAAATTTAAATTGTATATTGAAACACATTAGAAATATTTCATTCTTATTATACTTTAATAGTCAAGATTCTGGTTTAATGTTTTCAGTTTGTATTGTAGATTTATATTATGAATGTGCGATTTCATGAATAAAAATCCCAGCAATTTATTTAGGCATATTTGTTCTTCTAAAACTATATTTTGAGCTGTTTTTAAAAATAGCACGGACTATAGTACATGCTGGCTCAAGACATGCAAAGGCAGAATAATCAAAGATAGGAGAGAGCACACAATCTATGGCACTACTGAATTTAAGCTTAATCATGCCTGGAATCTAAGAGGACTGGAAAACCCTGCACAATTTATCTAGCAGCAGCTAGATCAGCAGCAGCACCCAAATCATATATATACCCTAACTTGCCATTGTTTGGTGAGAAAATGAGAGCTGACCTAAGAAAATGAGAATTGTTTGCGGAGAAGTCTATTCCATTGGCTCTTCTTAAAAGATAACTAAGGGCCTGATCCGAAGCACTTGAAGTCAATGGGAGTCTTTTCACGTAACATAATGAACTTTGGATGAGGCCCATGGAGGTGGGGGTTTTGACAAGTCCCTTAAGGTGCGTCTACACAGCACCCTAAACTCAAAATAAGATACACAATTTGCACTATGCAAATTGCGTATCTGATTTTTATTGCATTTTGAAATAGCGTATTTTGAAATTTGGCATGTCTACACAGCACCAAATTTTGAAATAACCTGCTATTTTGAGACATCCCTTAACCCTCATGGAGCAAGAGTTACAGGGATGCCGAAATAGCATGTCCACTATTTTGAGACCGATCTTGAAATAGCGGGTGCATTCAAAAGACTTGGGGTAGCTATTGCAGGATACTTCTGGTACCCTGAAATAGCCCAGCTGCATAGATGTACCCTTAGAGTAAAATGTTCAAAAACACCTGTTATGTTGTGGGGAGTTTTATAGTATAGGAAGAAATCAGTGGAAATACAGAGAGCTTGAGCAGTTGCAAGTGTCCATTTTATTGCATAGCACAGAACTGACTAGAACAAGCCCAAAGTAGTTGGGCTGACCCCAGTGACCTAACTCAGTTACTATAACAACAAGATCTATATCTACAACCCAATACACAACATATTCCTCCCCCCTTAATAAAAACGTCCCTTTAAGAAAACAAAACTAACTATGAAATGACGGTAGACCACCTCAAGTTCTTAAGGTGATCCTCCTCATTCCTGCCTGTGACCAGGATGTCGTCAAGATAGCACTGGACTCCTGGCAAGCCACACAAGATCTAGTCCATTGCTCTCTGGAACAAAGCTGGGGCAGAAGTTATTCCAAAGGGTAAGCGACAGTAACGAAAAGCCATTTATGTGTCACAATAGTCAACAGCTCTTGGGATTCCTCATCAACTTGCATCTGTAAATATGCTTGACTCAGATCAATCTTGCTGAACTTTTCTCCCCCAGCCAGGCCCACAAAGATGTCATCGATGCAAGAAGAGGGTATTGCTCTGCATATAACACAGGGTTAACAGTGACCTTAAAATCCCCACAAATCTGAATAGAACCATCTTTCTTCAATATTGGAACTATTGGAGTTGCCCATGGACTAAGGGTAACTGGTATTAGGACTCCATTTTTGACTAGGCACTCCATGTCCGCTTCAACTTTTGGCCTGATAGCATATGGCACAGTTCTGGCCTTCAGATATTTTGGTTGGCTACCGGGTTTAATGTTCAGTTTCATGGTGATTTTCCTCATACTTCCCAGATCCTCCCCCAAAACAGCAGCATGTTTCTTTAATATATCGGTCAGACCTGTTTCTTCTTTAGTCATCTGGTGCACTTCTGCCCAGTCCAGTGGGATCTTCCTAAGCCATGCTCTTCCCATTAAGGCTGGGTAATGGCCTTTCACCACAAACAGTGGTAATTCTGCAGTCTTTCCATTTAGTTCTACCTTAACATCTGTAGTGCCCAATAGGGGTACTGCTTTTCCCATATATGTCTTCAGAATGATCTTTGTTGCCTTAAGTGGAAGATGATTCAGCTTTTCCTTATACACTGTGTCTGAGACCAATGACACTGCTGCACCAGTGTCCAATTCCATGGGTATAGGTTTGCCATCCAAAGTGGGGTCACCTAGTATTCATGGGAGCCCCCTTCCAAAGACAAAACAGAGCATGGCACTTCTTCTTCAGACAGGGTGTCACCTTGATCATCAGGCATCTGCTTGATGGTATGCAGACTTTCCTTTTTGTTCCACCAGACCACAGGACTCTTTTTCTTTTGTTGGCAGGCACGCTCAATGTGTCCTTTTTTTCCCACACTGTCAACACACAAGGTTCTTACACCAGCATTCTGATGCATGGTGACCTGGCTTACTACAGTGGTAACATTCCTGGCTCCCCACTGTTTTGTGGGTAGGTTCTTGGGACATTTTATGCACCCTAGGGGGTGCACTAAGGTATTGTACCTCCTGTGTGGACAGTTCCATGGAGACCGCAATATCAATGGCCTTCTGTAGGGTGAGCTGAGCTTCTGTTAACAGATGCCTCCGTATAGCTTCACTGTGCAGGCCACACACTAACCTGTCACGTATGGCATCATTTAACATCTCCTTAAATTCACAGTGTTCAGCAAGCTTTTTCAAATTTGCTACAAATTGTACAATTGTTTCAATTTCTTTTTGGTCTCTGTTATGGAACCTATACCTTTCTGCAATTACCAGTGGTTTTGGAGCATAATGTGACCCCAGGATTTCCACAATGTCACTGTAAGATTTGGTCTCTGGCTTAACAGGGAGCAGCAAACTGCGTAGCAGAGAGTAGGTCTTCGCCCCTACAACATTTAAAAATATTGGCACTTTCTTCTCTTCTTTAATGTCATTTGCAATAACAAAAAGTTCAAAATGCTCAGTATATACCTGCCATTGCTCTAAAGTCTCCTCAAAAGGTCCCAGTGGTCCTGTAAGTGTAGCCATGGCTGCTGCACGCCTCCCTTTTTTTTTCTTTTCCAGTCTCTGGGCTCCTTGATCTTAGTTTCAGTTTGCACAGTGTAGCAGTCAGAACAGCCACCTTCCAGAACAGCCAGAAAAAAAGTTTGTTTTCTTACATTGACTTCTACTTCTTTTGTTTTTGGAGGCAGCACAAATATCCCATCCTTGTCGCCACTTGTTATGTTGTGGGGAGTTTCACAGTATAGGAAGAAATCAGTGGAAATACAGAGAGCTTGAGTAGTTCCAAGTGTCCATTTTATTGCATAGCACAGAACTGACTAGAACAAGCCCAGACTAGCTGGGCTGACCCCAGTGACCTAACTCAGTTACTATAACAACAAGATCTATATCTACAACCCAATACACAACAACACCTAAGTTGAATTACCACCTAGTTCCAAAAGTGAACTCCAAGATATTTTGAAAATGGCACTTGGGTTGATAAATTACTAGGTGTTTTTGAAAATTTTACTTCTAGTATGGAGCTACATGAAAAGTCAGTTTTTAAATAGGAAATAAAAACAAATGGCAGACATTATCGATCACATTTTTTTATCAGTTTCAAATTATAGTTCCAGTTACCAATGGTCTCTAATCTTTACACAAAATTCTGGGCCCCAGTCTGCAAATTCGTCAACAGAGCTATTCACATGCTTACTGTTAAGTATGCTCTGCCTTTACCAAGAATGTTTGTGGGACTCCATGCTTGAAAAATTATACAGGCAGAAACTTTCACAAAAAATAGTTTATAATAGAAATGCTGACAGTACTAGCTGGCATATGGATAGTGCCACACCCATTTTCACAAATAAAACCTTAGAAATAAATAAGAGTGTGTAGGATATGGAAAACCAAGGTTTATGTTAATGCATTTATTCAAGGGGCTGATGATACCTTCATTTCACAGGAGATCATCAGTGCTGGGGGGGGGGAGCACCACTGGAAGGTGATGTTAAATATGAATGTCTAGTGAATATGAGTTGATAGCACAATTATAGGTATGGAGCACAATTATAGGTATATTTTAAACCATATGGTAGGTACATGTGATTTTTTTTTAAATTATGCAACAAATAAGCTAAACACATAATTATATTATACAACTCTAACTCATATGCTTGGCTACTGAGACAATACAGGTCAGGTGATTGATTTGGTAAATGACCAACTGCCAGACATCAAAATCTCAGATGAAGATAAAAAGAAGAATCTTGAGTTATTAGAAGAAGCAAAGAGAGTGAGTGAGAGGTTCCTAATGCGCAGAGGGAGAAAATCAAGAAGCAGCCTTCCAGAATCTCCCACAGGTAAGTGCAAGATGTAAAAATAACATATGATATATAAATTGAGGTTTGCTGATGTACAACTTTACAAGGCACATGCTCAATATAGTCCATTCATAATTAGTGGCTGCGGGCACATAATTTGTTGTTTTTAACCTCGCTGAAGATATTTCTCACTAACTGCCTTCAAAGTCTTTCCAGTCAACTAATTTACAGCTGGCAAACATTTTTCTGCAGAAAGTTTTCCCAATCAAAATAAGAAATTCTACAAGGGAAAATGTCAGTTCTTGTGGGGAAAAAATAAAAATTATCTATATAAAAATTTGTTTTTCAGTCCCCAGTTCTAAATTAAATTAACATGTTGACTTGAAAAGTTGTTTTTATTTGTTTAATTAATATAATGGCAATTTATGTTGTAATATCAATTTATAATGACACTTTTTTCCAACATATTTTTTTGAAAAAAAGAAAATGACATTCTAAAGGAAACAAAATGAAAATTGTCATTTCATTTTGAAATGTCAGTTTGAAATCAAACATTTTGTTTAGAATGGTTTGAAAGTTTCTGGAGGAAAACAAAGATTTTTTTTTCATTCAAAATTCCTGTTGGCAACATTTTGTTTTCTGACCAACTATAAGCTCATTGTGACTGGTTTCCTTTATGGGTTTATATATATGTGAAATAATATTCCCAATACCCTGTTTACCATCCTTTTTAAAAGATTTGCTTGTCTCTTTTTAGGTCATTGAAGCCATACCCCAAAATATTTAATTGTTGTTTCTTATTGGCTTGCTGTTGCAAACAGGTGGACATATATATGGCATTGCTCTTAGGGTACATCTACACAGCACCCTAAACTTGAAATAATATATGCAATTTGCACTATGTAATTTGTGTATCTTATTTCAAATCTATTTGAAATAGCTTATTTTGAAATTTGCCAGACTTTGAAATAACGTGCTATTTTGAGACATCCCTTAACCCTCGTGGAACGAGGGTTACCGGGATGCCGAAATAGTGTGCGTGTTATTTCAAAAATATTTTGAAATAACAGGATGCTTTGTGTAGATGCGGGGTAGCTATTTAGGGACACTTCCAGTATCCCAGAATAGCCGTGCAGTATAGATGTATCCTGCTGTAGCATAATGGGGCTAAGGGAAAATATCTTGTTCCAAAATGTCCTTCAGGGCCTTCAAACCCAGCCAGTCTGTAATCTACAAACCATTGCAAGATATAACTAAGGGTGCATCTAGCCAGCATCTTCTGTCAGAATAAGCTACACAATCTGTGCTATGCAAATTGCATAGCTTATTCCGAGTCTAGGTTAAAAGAACTTATTTTGAAATTTGGCGCTGTGTAGACAGCATCAGATTTCAAACTAAGGCGCTATTCCGACAAATCCCTTAGCCCTTGTGGAACGAGGGTTACAGGGACACGAGAATAGTGCGTCCACTATTTTGGGAAACAGCAGGTGCGTTTAAAGACATGGCGTTGCTATTTTGGGATACTTCTGGTATCCTGAAATAGCACCACACTCTAGACGTACCCTTATAAGAGTTGCAGAGGCAGCTGACTGCTCACTTTCAGCTTGGGGGTCTAACCCTTTTCAATTCAGACTGCATAGAAATTCCCAAGCCCTCACTCCAGCACATCCACTTCCCTGTGTTGCAGTATGAGACAGCCCATAAGAACGGCCGTACTGAGTCAGACCAAAGGTCCATCTAGCCCAGTAGCCTGTCTGCCGACAGTGGCCAGCACCAGGTACCCCAGAAAGGGTGGACCGAAGACAATGATCAAGCGATTTGTCTCCTGCCATCCTTCTCCAGTCTCTGACAAACAGAGGCCAGGGATACCATTTCTATGCCCTGGTTAATAGCCTTTTATGGACCTAATCTCCCTGAAATTATCTAGCTTCTCTTTAAAC
>CM057848.1:93215532-93228976 GCA_030068395.1 Apalone spinifera
TTTGCATCCCTTTTCCGGAAAAGGGTGCCTGTGTAGACGTAGCCTGGGTGTATAAACAGGGATGTAGAGAGTAGCAGTAGGGAAGTTATATTTGCCTCTGTATTTGGCACTGGTTTAAAATTTGAAAGGATTCAAAGATGAGCCATGAGAATGACTAAAAGATTGGACAACGTGCCTTTTAGTGGCAGAACCCAACGAGCTCGATCTGTTTATCAAGAGAAGATTAAGGAGTGACTTGGTCATCATCTATAAGCACATATAAATAGGGAACCGAAATTTGATAAAAGAGGGCTTTTCAGCCCAGCAGAGAAAGGTATAACAAAATCCAATGGCTCGAAGTTGAAACTACAGAAAATCAGACAAGAAAAAAGATGCAGATGTTTAACAGTGAGGGTAATTAACCACTGGAGCAATTTACTCAGGATAGTAGTGGCTTCTAATCACTGGCAATTAAAAAAAAAAGAAGATGTTTTTCTAAAGATCTGCTGTAGTTTGAACAGGAGATAATTTAAGGAAACTCTAGGACCTTTGTTATCCAGGATGTTAGGTTAGATTATAATCATTGTTCCTTCTGATCTTATAATTGATGAATCTGTGTGTGAGTGAAGGTGAGAGAAGCTTAATTCATGATTATTTGGGGTCTGACCAAAGACCATTCAAATAAATAGATCCTTACTGGCATCATTAATCCATAGGTTTTCAGGCCAAAATGACCATTATGAACATCTAGTCCAACCCCGTACAAAATGCAGACCACAGAATTTCTTCCAGTAATTCTTTTACAAGCACATAACTTGTAATTGAGCTAGATCTTATCTTTTGCAAAGTTTTCAAATCCTGATTTATACATTTTAAATCATACAGAGTCCATTACATCCCAGATAAGTTGTTCCAAAAGTTAATAATTCTCATGTTAAAAATAAACATCTTACTTCTAGCAAGAATTTGTCTATCTTAAACTTCCAGACACTGGGGCTATGTCTACATTGGCAGCTTCTTGCACAAGAACAGCTGTCCTTGTGCAAAAACTTGCCTGCTGTCTACACTGCATATGCGTTCTTGCGCAAGTAAATTTACAGTATAGCGTTGTAAAACAGGGCTTCTTCCGGAAGAGTTATTCCTCTCCCCATGAGGAATAAGCCCTCTTGCGCAAGAGCTCTTCCACAAGAGGGCAGTGTAGACAGGCAACATGAATTTCTTGCGCAAGAAGCCCCTATGTTTAAAATGGCCATCACAGCTTTCTTGCTCAAGAGAGCTTCCATACTGCCATGGATGCTCTTGCGCAAATGCACATGTCTTGCACAAAAGCACATGCCAGTGTAGACACGCTCTTGTGGAAGACTTTTTGCGCAGGAACTCTTCCGCAAAACAGTTCTTGCCCAAGAAGCTGCCAGTGTAGACGTAGCCTGGATCATGTTATGCTTCTGTTTGCTACATTAAAGAGACGTCTATTACCAAATTTCAGTTCCCTATGTAGACATTTATAGACTGTCAAGTCAGCCTTAACATTTTCTTGGGTAAACTAGATTGAGTTTTTTATCTCTCTCAGATTTTCCAGACCATAATTCATTCTTGTGGGTATTTTCTGAATCCTTTCCAATTTTTCAGCATCCTTTTTGAGGTATGATATTCTGGCCCAAATGGAGCCCATAGGAAGTCTCCCATTGACATGAGCCAGGATCTCTACTGACATCCACTTCCAAGGTATCTTTAAATCAGGATCTTGTAGCACAGATGAACCAGTATACCTGTGCTAACCTCCTGTATTATTATTTTGGTGTGATCAGACAGACTGGCTTGTGCGGGCTGCCATTCAAATGAACGAATGTTCTGTAACGTATTCCAGTGTGTAAAACTGATATTGTGACAGGACTAGATAGGATGAGGCCTATGCTTTCAAACCTGAGTCACCTACATTTATGCTTGAACCCCCACATAAAGTGGCCTGTTTTGTTTTGTTTTGTTTTGTTTCCAGAGGGGCTGAGCATTCACAATTTCACACCTGTGGAAAACAGGCCACTTTTTACATCATAGCTGGGGGGACAGAGAGAGTGGCCTGCCCCTAGGCAAGGTGGGAGGCAGTCTCTGCACTCTCAGAAGAGTACCTATGGCAGAAGGGCTTGAGCCGGGGGTAGACAGCCCTCAGCATTGCCTTCAGCACACTGCACCGTGCCCCCACCCCAGGTAGCCTTCAGAGCTGCCCACAGCTTGCCATGCCGTGCTCCAGGGACAATTAAAAGGGCCCAGGTTCCAGCTACCATCACTGCTGTGGTATTGGCAGTGGAAGCTGGGAGCCACAGGCCCTTTTGCCCCTGTTACTCCTGCCACTGGTGGGCCTGATAGTGGCATTAAAAGAAGACTGAAATTACTTACCTCATTAGGAAATGTGTTTAAATACCTGCTTCTGCACTCAGTTTAAAATATCATTACAAGTAGAAAAACAAACTTTGGCCAAGATCATCCCTTCCAACAGGGAAAGAGGCTCAAGGGAGGGTAACTTCTGCAAGGATTCCCTGGCAGACATGGCTCCACATTCATTGTCCTACCAGAAATTCTGCATAATATGCCAAATAGATTGTGTGACTGAGGTCTGCTGGAATTGAGGCCTGGGTGAGCAGAGACTTCACTCTGCCCATGCCTGACCCATTGGGATCTCTCTAGCAGCATAGTTCCAACAGAGTTGCACCACCATGTCCTTGGATCCCTAGGCTGGGGTATGCCCTGCAGAGAAGATAATATAGCCTGCATGAGCTTTATCTTTTTCACTAAGTTCCATAGTGCTGGAGAGGAGAATGATGCATCCACGGCCATTACAAGTAGACTTGCCCTATCTACTCCTTTCCCCATGCAGACCTAAGACTGCATTAATAGGCTTACACAAAGAGTAGAGACAGGCAAAGGAGACACAGTGCAGCAGAGGTGAAATGCATTTTGGTGCTTTGCACTCCTTAAATAAGACCCTGTCAAAACCTGAAGGTTCAGTTTCACAGGAAACAGTTGAGAGATTTCTTTATTATGACATTTTGAACTGTAGCATTGTAGCAAAACACAGCATAGGACTACATCCTGAATAAAAGATATCACTTGCCTCCTACACATATGTGCCTTACCCTATAATTATTTTAATGGGATTTTGGTTGTAGTGATATTGTTAGTGCATATAGTCTCTTAGTTTTGTTAATAGACCTTTAAATAGTCATTTTCAGCAAGCCTAAGTTTGCAGGGCTAGAATAATTGCTACCTTTCAAAGCTCACATGTAGATTTGGTAGACTTAGACTTTTGAGAAGAAAACATTCTGAAATTCTACATATTGTTTTACAAAGGACTGCAAGTCCAAGATGTTGTCCAAAGTATAAGGAACAGCACTGACATTTAGAAGCCAACCACACATCAGAATCTCTAGCTAGGGCCTTAAAAATCAACTCCTTTACTTCACCAGGAAGACCAGCAAGGAGCAGAATCCTTAGTTTACTTATTAAAGAGTTTCATACTTTCTTACATTGTAATGAAATTAACCTAATGTTTCCAGATGGTGTAATATTTCACTAATACATATAGTAATAACCAAAGTGCTAACAGTTTCCTGTTGTTATGAATCACTCAGTTGGCTCCATCTTATCTTATCATCAGTGTCAAGTTGCCTATCTTGGTCATCTTAGGATAAACACTACTTCAAAACTACAGACCTTTAAATAAATTAGCAGACCCAGAACACTGGAAACACTATTATTAGGGCAAGCTCATTGTTTTTAAGGGCATATACACAAAAGTGCTGAGGTGAATGCTGGACAATTTTTAAATATTAAAAAAGTACAGAAAACAGGATATGTAGTTGTATAATTAAAAGAATCTGCCTCCACTAAGCTTCTTCAACTTTGACTACTGTCATGCACAATTTTAAATGGCAAGAGCCTTTTCTTATCACCACTTATATTTTTCCCAAGTCCAAGAGTTTGTTAAATAGAGAGGATTAATCTATAAGAAGGAGACATGAGTGTTCATAGGCTTTCTAGCTACATTTGTAAGTGTACAGTTGGGCTCTAGAAATGAGTCTTATGGTCACAAAAAGCTGTCAGGGCATTGTGATTTGCCTTCTCCTTTACATATTGCTAAACACTAGATGGGAATGCTATAGCAGAGGGCTTCTGCTATGGAAAAAGGCGAGAGCCTTGTATGAGAAAAAGTGACTGAAATACACTGAGAGCCATACCTTGGTCCTAGTGATGACGATAGAAGTTTAAGATTATAATTCTGTATCACTATTCTGTCACAGGTGTAGCAAATGAGCAGGTATTACAAAGCAGTTAGATATCATATATCCATCCCAAGTTGGGGGAACAGTGAAGCCATGTAGTATAGTGTTCTTTCTACACCAGCAATAATGTTGCCCAGATAGTACTTAAATTATTTGTAAATCACAGTTTTTTATTTTATATTTTATAAAATATCTAGTACAATGTTGCAAATGATATGATCAACTAACAAAGTTCAAAGGAACTGGACGAGATGTTGCAGCAACCTATTTTGGTTCAACTAGAAAATGCTCACATTTCACAACAAGATATTTGTTCTCTTCCATTACATTCAGAGGCAATGTGCCCTGCCAGAATATCCCCTTCCCTCATTCTCTTCTTCCTTCCACAAAAAACTTTGCCATTGCCAATCTCTTCCCTTGTATTAAGGAATATTATAATAATGACCCTATGGGTTAATTTGGTGTTTGGGATAAATAAGATACACATTTCAGACTGTAGAGACAAAGAGTGAGACCCACCTTTTCACTTGTCTCTGCTGTCATTGAAGACAATGGTAAAAGTCCCACTGACTTCAATAACAGTAGAGTTCTATTGACTTGCAATATTTTTTTAAAATCCACCACAAATGTCTATGGGAGGTTGATTTCTGTATTAACACGTCTTCTCACAGTGGTCTAATTATGCCTTATGAAATTGTCCTCAGGGCCTTCACCTGTACCTTGTTCTGTTGAAGAAGAGGAGTCAAAGAATAGCTCTGATGTCATGCCTAATATTCCTGATGTACTGCTACGAAAACTCCATGTGCATAAATCTCTGCCAGGAAGGTAAAAACTAACTAGGTGTATTGGTCCAGCATCCATTAGTAGTCTTCTGTCAAAGAAATAGTTGATTTGGCTGGACTAGCATTATGTAATTCTGCTCACGCATAAGATCCATATGTAAAGAGATTTCTGAATCAGGATTTTTGGCAGCAGGATTGAAGCTGTATCTTAAAATATACTCTGCAGTCTTTATAAAATACATTCATTTCTCAAATGCTCAAAATGACAAAAAAGAGAACCCATTTTAAAAATAATTTGAAATTCATAGTTCTGTAAATATCTTATAAACATGAGTTGCAAGCTACAAATATTCCTTCCCAGTTTGTTTATAGTCTGAACACTCCTGATTTTCCAAAATGCCGCTGCACACGTAGGTATTAGAAATGTTTGTGTTTCTTCCATTAAAAAACAAATGAACAAACAAAACTATAGGGCCAGATTGCTTCTTGTCCTGGTAAAACCTGGGGAAGGAAAACTGCAAGGAATCCCCTCTGCCAGTTTCACCTTAATCATTGCTTTAGCACAAGGCTACTCAACACGTGGCCCATGGGCCGCACAGCCCATTTTGCATCCCGCAGTACAGTTTGGATTTACATGGGGCTCAACACACAGCTTGTGATCCTTTGAACATGGGCCTCCACTGGGAACAAGCTCCACAACGGTGAGGTGTCTCCCCGGTGGGGTGAGCATTGAAAGACACAAGCAGACAGGCTGGATACAGGGTGTCGGCATTTCTAGCCCCCAGGGAGGAGGTTCTGAGAGCACAGGGCATTGTGTGAAATAAGCTATTTACATATATTTGCATATATATTTGCATGTATATGCAACCACATTTAAGCTGTGGCCCTTGGCATGTGCTGTGAGTATTGTTGCCTCCAGGGCTTCCAAAGTTGAGTAGCCCTGCTTTAGCAGCTTGGGGTTTGCCACTCTGCAGATTTAGATAGAAGAGCTACCCACAAAGTCCATAGATCCCTGGGGATCTACAAAGCAGTGAACTCTCTATGGGTTCTGGGACAAGAGCAGGAGAAACTCCAAATGCTTTCCTCAATGGTTGGGGGGAAAGGTGTGCTGATATCATTGGGCACCTGGTCCTAGGTTAAGAAAAATTTAAAGTTGAATACTTAGACACGCAAATGCAAAAAGAAATACCTTAATTGTGATCTCCTTTGCTTAGGTACCAACACTAGTCATTAATTATAACATCATATGGTATTTCTCAGATACTATAGTAACAAGTGATGCAACTGCAAGAGCTCATAGTAAAGGCAAAGGTAATTGAATAGCAAAGAACAAAATTATTTAGACTTGGAGTATCAGGAAAATGTCTCACAAAATACATTTGAACCACTAACTACAGCCAATCCATTGAATTAATTTATAAATGATCGTGAACCCATACTGCATGTTTGCTGGGGCCTCTCTGGTCAAATTAAGGAAGTGATATTTCCTGGTCATTGTAACAGTTCTCTAACATTGGCAGATGTTCACACTTTTTTCTCCTCCTTTCCAAAATTAATTAACTCCACACCAGAAAAGAAAATGAAACTGTCTCTGCTTGTTTACAAAGTACAGTGATAAAGCAATAAATGAACTTTATATGTATGTACTATATCAAATCAAAGAGTGTAATACGATTGAACTTGCCAAGAAGTAGACATCTGTCTCAAATAACAGACCCTTTTTAATAAACACTATGCCCTCTAGCAGCAAATGTATTTTCCCTTTTGATAGACATGCTGGTTTCCCCTATTGGGAATAGCTATCAGTTCCAGATATTAATGCTGCTCCACTCCACTGAGAAAATCTCTTGTTCATAAATGCCAAACAGACTAACTTTTCTCTTTAAAATTAGCTCTCAGTCCAAAATGAGAATAATGTTCCAATGTGCTGAGAAATCTATTGCCCTCAGAGTACCTACTATGCATGCCAATCATTTCTTCCATCATTAGCATCCCAACCTGTAGGTGAAAGAAGTATTGCCACTCCTTTCAGATATTTCCTTTGTTCACTTATATAAACCCTCTTGATAGCATCCAGAAGTGTCAAAGCAATTGCAGAGGATACAGATTCTGTATCTACTGGTAATGTGGACATGGCCTCTAGTCACGCCCAAGTAACAGATTTACCTAAATCAGCTCCTCTGTAGCATTTTGTGGAATCAAATTTGGTATCATGTCCTACTTCTCATGCTGATATTCATCATCTTTGTGCTGCACTTACCTCCTAGCCTGTTACAACATATTGTATCTTTACAACTGTCAAGGCTGTTCCCCACTCTGACACCCCTCAGTCAGGCATGCAGATACACACAGACAGACTTTCCAGGACACAAAAATCAACCAATACCAGTTAATTAAAAAAAGAAAACAAACTTTTATTATCAAAACAAAACTATAGTTGCAAGCATAGTAAAGTGGCTAGATGGAAAGAGCCACCAATTGATCTAGATACTCAGGGGACCCCCTTTAGTTACAAAAGGGAGAAAACACCATTACCAGCTCAGACATTAATTCCAAATTCCCAAACCAGGAAAAATAACAAAATCCTGTCTTACTATCTAAACTTTCCCTACTTACACATTGTAAGAAGCCTGTTCTTGGAGCGAGATGGGCCTCCCATAATCACCAGGTGCTGGTCAGTTTTCCTGGTTATGATGACATCTTACTGCACAAAATGTTCATATTTGCACCATTTTTCTTCCTGCCTGTTTCCGCTGGTTTCACAATGATCATATGTCTCCACTTTCTCTTCATGGTTATGATGAGGCACCGATCCTAAGGACTAGAAGTGTTATCTAGCTTAACCCCTGCCATATGGCTATCTAGCATAACCCCTTGTTTGTATGCTACACCATACAAAACAAATGGCTGTCCAGCCATCTTTTGAAAACCTCCGGTGAAAGGGCTTCCATAACCTCCATAATTCTGCTGTTCTGTACATGCTGCCTGAATCCATGGTATAGGCCACTGTCAAAGACAGGATATGAGGCCAGATGGACCTAATACCTGGCTAGGTACAGCAGACATTAGTTAACCCTTTAGTCACTGGGTGCTGGTCAGCACTCCTGATTATGACAAATGCAATAAATGCTTTTTTTATTATTATTTCAGTTCTCCTCCACTTACAGAAAAAGAAGTTGAGGTAAGTGTTTTAGTAAACTCAAGATTCATAGATTTGTCAAGGCCAGAAGCAACCACCTCGATTCTCTAGTCCGGGGTGGGGAATCTAAGGCCCAGGAGCAGGATGCGGCCCCTGGCATGCCTGGATCCAGGCCTCAAGGCTCTCCCTCCAGCATTAGGGAGCCCTTGCTGTCTCTCTAGCCCCTCCACTGCCCCCCCACCCCACGCCGGGGGACTGCAGCACACAAAATCTTCTAGCCTGGGCCCCCCTAGGCTCTGGTGTGTGAGAGGAATGTGAGGAGCGCCTTTCTCCTCAGTTGGGGTCCATGTCAGTGAGGGTTTGGGGGGGTTGGGTTTGGGGTTTTTTTCTGCTTCTCACTTTTATGTGGCCCCCAACAGACTTTTCTCTGGGTCAGCAGCCCCCAACCCAAAAAAAAGTTCCCAACCCCTGCTCTCATCTTACCTCTGCATAACACAGACCATAACTTCTAGCTGAACAAGAACATTCATTACAGAAAGATATTCAATCTCGATTTAAAACATTTCTGGTGATGGAGAATCCATCTCATTATTTAATACATTGCTCCAGTGTTTAATCAGTCTTGCTGGGGGGAGGAAGAGAGGATGCTTTAAGTACCTTATAATTCAGATTATGCCCTTAATTCTGTATTTTATATATTTAAAAATCAGTTATCATGGAACTACTGTGCTTTCTATTCTGTATTGGTTTGTGTCTTTTGTAATATGCTGTCAGTTTTGTGCAGTAAAAGGGTAGCTGGTCTGTTACAGAATAATTTAGCAATTTCTGTACTCGGGTTAATGGGCATGAGTTTGAATGGTCACGAACATGAATACCCACCATTGTAACAGCTTCTTATCACATCTAAATGAAATATAAAGGTCCAAATCAAGTGAAGCCACTGATTTACAATGCATCAATTTTACAATATTTAACTTTGAATGTTGTAACTTAGAGAGGGTGCAGATCCCTTACAACTCTGATCAGATGCTGTCTAGCTATGCAGAAAGGACAGGAGACTCTGGATATGGTTTTGTTAGACCTCAACTTTCATTATTAACAGTCTGGGAGTACCTGGCAGATAAGTGTGCAGTGCATATCATTTCAACATATGCCTGGTTAAGGGAGAGCTTCCATGAGCCTCCCCCTTTCCCATTTTGTTCCCCAGTGTAGCCACTGCTGGGACCTTATCATTCCACCTTATTTACATATCTCCTAGCCTTGTCAACCCAAGGGGGCTTCACAGCTCCTTGCTGCACCCTCTGCTGCAGGATGGCTGACCACACAATTTTTATCCCAGGAAAAAGTTCCAACATCTGCTCCAAGTTCCTCTTAGCTGGCCTTAGAGATCACTTGCAACTCCAATCAGCTGGAAGTGAGAATTCTCAGCACTTCACAAAATCATCTGTAACAACTGATCAGCTGTTTGTCGGCTCAGCGCGGCAGCCATTTAAATGAAGCCATTTATTTAAATCGCCGCTTCATTTCCCTATGCCTACAATCCTAATCTACATGGCTCCGTCGATGGAGTCATGTAGTCTAGACACAGCCTTACATATAATAACTGGTACATCTACACTGCAGGGGTTTTCAGGGATACCAGAGGGATACCAGGGAATGCATTTGCTCTTCTGCTTTTTTTTGCGGAAGTGCAATCACGCTCTTTCAGAAGTCCTGTCTTCCTTATTCCATGAGGAAGAAGGGATCTTCTGAAAGAGGGGGATTTTCCAAAATTTGGCCCAGTGTAGACGGGCCAAATTTCAGAAAAGTCTCTTCCCCCCCCAAAAAAGGAAAAAGCTACACAAAATGAGGTGCACATTTTGCGTAGCTTTTTCTGAAAAAAGCTGCAGTGTAGACCTACCCTCAAAGAGGAAATTCAAATATAATAATATAATTTCCAAAAGACAATGTAATATCTAATTTTATTGTATGCATAGAGCCTGGTCCTGTGGTCCTTACTTCGACAAAACTGCCAGTGAAGTTATGCAAACCTATCTTACTGGTGATTTCTTTACCAGAATAGAAAGTTCTAGTATACAACCACTATTATTATAAATGCCCTTTGTTTCCTCCACTTCGTCCCCCACAGAATGTGTTTGTACAACTTTCCTTGGCCTTCAGAAATGATAGTTACACCCTGGAATCTAGAATTAACCAGGCTGAGAGGGATAGAAATCTCACTGAGGAGAACACTGAGAAGGAACTGGACAACTTTAAAACAGCCATTATGGTAAGAAAACGGGGATAATTCTCTTTCATTTAAACCTGTAAAACTCCACTGAAATCCATGCACATACTCGTGCTAATGCTAGCTATGAATATGATTCACAAACTTCATTTTATGCTACTTTTATTTCCTTACTTTCATCTCTACAAGGCAAGTAGTCAAAGTTTTTTAAGCAGGTAGTGGAGGAAGATACCTAGGCTTGATTACCACCAGATTTGGGGCAAGTCTGTGGCTTTTATCGATGTAATGCCTCCTGGATCTCCCCAGTCTGCAGAGGAAGTGCAGCTTTTTTTGTGCCACCCTTTAAGAGGGTGCAGCATAATGAGCCAGCAGAGTGGAGAACATGACACTGTCTATTCCCCTCCACACACACACACACTCTTTGGGGAATAAAAGACCTGTAATTTTGCTCAGCCCTATTGTGAGAGAAGGGGGCAGGGCACAATATAAATCCTGACATGGATGGGAGCACTGTAGTAATGAAGCATTTCTGGAACTTATCCCTGGAGAGCAGGCAGGGAATTTTGTCATTTGGTAACAAATCTTAATTGACAGTTTAAGTGTTATATTGATAGATGTTGAAGGCTGAAGTTCACAAGCCTTGAAGCATTTGACATAAAGCCTTACTGGATGTATTAAAAAGAGGTATGGGAAAGGGCATTGTGAGCTTCCACAGGACCCCTTCAGGGATCCATGAAGCCCTCTTGATAAAAATATATCTAGTTCCTGGATTCTTTCCCATGTGTTATTCCCATGTCTTGCATGCTGGCTATTTTCTGCTTCTAATAAAAAAAAATGTCAGCTATCAATAGTTACCTTTCTTATGTCCAAATTTCCAGCTCTCTGTGGATTTTGTAATTGAAATGCCAAATACATTTGAAACATATTAAGTTACAATACACTGCAAAATTCCTTGTGCAGCAAAAGTGGCAGAGATCCAGTTACCATGGTATTGGTACAGCATTAGGTAGACTGAATTAATGTACTGATCTGGAGTTAATAAATAATCAAAAGAGCATAAGGCAAGGTTCACCCTTTGATAAGTAGGGCACAAAAGGTTATGAAACTGAAGGAAGATACAATTAAATAAGGATTGTGATGTTTACATTTTTTATTTGGATTTCAAAGCTGCATTTCAGGATTATCTGTACCTAAAAACGTGGGGGGCTGTATTGCTGCTATTCCCCTATTCTTGGCTGTTTAGAGAGCTTTAAGTAAGCAGAGGGGATCTATTAAGTTTCATGTCTTTATTTATAATAATCCTTTATGTACATACATATTTTATAGCTAGTACACAATGGCTCTTTGAAATGCAGCCTATTAGTCATTTGTAGTAATACAAATATTTCAGTTTAGAATAATTTACTAGAGAGATACAGTAAGAATAATGTTAACAACACAGGAGCAAAGCAGCTAACTTCCCTATCCTCATTGCAGTTCACATGGCAGTTTGGAGCTAAATGGCTACTTTATATAACCTGTGATGATGTGTTGTATTTTTACTAAACAGTGGCTTATTCCAAATGTTTTGATCCCGCAATCAGCTTAAACAAAAGTACAAATTATCCCATAGGATTTTCTGCATTTCACATGGATCATATTACGGCTATGCCTGCTCCTTTTGAAACTCAATGGAAGTTGTTAATTTCTGTAGGAGCAGGTCCACTGTATATCTAAATTTAACATCGTTGCCAGCTTCTATGATTCTTTATGATATTTGATGTTTTACTTAAAGCCCCCCCAATTCTCAAAGACAACCGATAATAGAATCTCACCTTTCATTTTAAAATTAGGTTTTAGTCCACATGGTTGCAGAAAAGAGCTTGAAAATGTAACCTGAATGTACCCTAAAATCTCAAAGACCATAAAAACTCCCTCATACTTGGGTTTAAAAGCATGAAACCTAAAAAATAGATTTAAGGTTTTTTGGAGCTGTCTTCCTGATTTTGTTATGTTCTCAGTGGGGTAGCTAAAAATACTTAAAACCAACAATGGTCCTATAGCACCTTAGAGACTAATAAAAATATATAAATAGTATCATGAGCTTTTGTGGGTACAACCTACTTCTTATGTGTCATCTGAAGAAGTGGATTGTGCCCACAAAAGTTCATGATGCTATTTCTATATTCTTCTTCGAGTGATTGTTCATGTCCATTCGAACTAGGTGCATGCGCGCCACGTGCACGGTTCCCGGAGCATTTTTTCCCCAGCGGTACCCGTCGGGCCGGCAGATCGCCCCCTGGAGTGTCGCCGCTATAGCGGGGCATAAGTACCCTGCCGGCCCTCCCCCATCTCAGTTCCTTCTCACTGCCCGTGATGGTCGTTGGAGCTGCTCTCTTCTGCTTATCCCAGCATGTTTTTCCTCTCCCGCTGGCAATTCTGTTAATGTAGTTAGCTTAAGTAGTTGTTAATTAGTTGTTAAGTGTGTTGGAGCTTGAACCCCATAGGGGGTTGGTGATGCCAGGCCCACAGGGTTTCAAACCTTGTGCGGAGTATGCTAAACCCATGCCAAGGGGGACTCCCATGAACAGTGTCTGAAGTATTTGGGGGAAGCTCAGCTGGCCGCCGCCTGCAAGATTTGCAAGGGGTTCAAGCCACGAACCAAGAGGGAGAGAGACTCCCGTCTTAAGTTGCTCCTGATGGAGTCAGCGCTGCAGCCCGTGCCTTCTAGAGAAGCTTCGGTGCGCAGCGCACCAGCATCGGTGCGGGAGTCACATTCGGACCTTTCTTATACCGAAGTACAGAAGAAGACGGCACCGCGGCACTGGTCCCAGTCCCTGGCGCCGAAACGGGTGAAGGACTCCAGGGGGAGATCGCCCGAGCGCCGGCCCCACTGGGATGGACGATGTCGGAGACACACTCCGATACCGGGCTCGCCTATCAGGCAAAAGAAGAGGCAGGCCACGCACTGACAAGAGAGCCCCGGGCCCGCCCTGAATAGGCACCCTTCTACGCCAGAGGTCTTCGAGGCTGCTCAGGACCTTATTGAGCTTGCGGCCTT
>CM057848.1:93265799-93284747 GCA_030068395.1 Apalone spinifera
TGCGGAAAAGCAGATGATTTTCCGCAAAAATTGGCCAGTCTAGACACAGCCTGTCTGTTGCATAGTCTTGTAGAGAGCATGGGGACTACAACTCCTCTGAGACAACCCAGGACAATAAAGAAACACTATTTAATGTTAAATTAACTCAAAAGAAAACTTCAAGTCAGTTTTGCAAGCCAAAATATTTTGTTTTGGTTTTCCCAGGGAACATTTCAATTTAATAGAAACTGCATTTTCTGTTGAAGGAAAAAACAAATGGAAAGTTTCCAACCAGTTCTATAGTGCCGCATGGAAGAGGGAGGGGTAGTTTTGTTGGTTGGTTGTTTTGGTGGGTGTTTTGTTTGTTGGTTGGTTTGGTCGTTTTTTGTTTGTTTTGCTCCAGGATTATTTTTTAACAAATGGTTTTAAAGATCGTTGTGCTGATAGGGAACATCTGCTGTTTCAGCAAAAGACCATGTTGAAACTGTAGTATGAGATGGAGTAACTGTGAACAAAAGTGATGAGGATTCTAGGATGTTCATTGCAAAGTAGTAGAATCCTTAATATAGGTTCTGAAGCTTCTTATATTCTTTAACGGGACTTTAGAGTCCAGCAATGGACACCTAACCTGAAGCCTTTGATGCATAATTTAAAAAGCTTGTTGTGACTTATTGCCCTCTCCTCTTGGGGGTAAGCTGAGTTCTTGGGAGGATGTACCCATTCTATTTGATTGTACCTGCACATTCTTATATTTTTAAAAACAGACATTTGCACATTACAGAAGCACAGAACATTGATTAAAGCAGGTAGGACAGCTGGCCATAAGCTGAGGCACATCTAAGAGGAACCCAAAGATCTGAAACCTCTTCATTCTAGGGTTCACCATATTTTGCTCTGTAATTCACCCTTCTTCTAAACCTCTGAAAATACGTGACTCATCCCCTGATTCGAAGGTCAGCCTCCCTATTGGCAGGTAACCGAGACTTAAATTGGAAAGGCACTTTTCTAAAATTATTTAATTTAATTAAGCAAATTATGAGGTAAACAGCACCTGAATTATTGTCAGATTCTAATAATGGGACTACACTTTTGAAAGAGAGAGAAGCAGGAGAATCCAAGTCTGTCCCTGTGCAGGACTCTGGAAAAGTAACTTGCTTAATGTCAATCTATGTTTCAGTATGTATTTGTAAAAAGGACATCACAATATGGTTCCTATCAAGCAGAGAGTGTATTAGTCCTTGAACAAAAATGATAGTATCTAATTGCAAAGTTATTAGTAGTCAAGTATTAAGGTAATTGACTTGTGTATGATAATTATAGAAGAACACATATCTCTTTTTCATTTTACAGCAAACTTGAAGTTGTTATTCATTATTTACATATACTGTACCCAAAACTGAGTAAACACTGGAATGCGGTCTGGATTGTAGCAGCTGTGGTAATCGTTTTTGCTGCGCTGTTGGGGATCTACCATTCATACAACTCCTGTGTTGAATTATCTGAAGGACCGAAGGGGAAAGCCACCTGTTCTGCTGTCCAGCAATACTCCTGGTGGAACTCAGGACTTCAGCATGAGCAAGGAACAGAATAATAAACAAATGATAAACTACTTATGGTACACCAGTGAGCACATACTTTAAAACATAGTTGTTAAAGCAAGGTAGCATTTTGTCATTTTCTGGTTGCCAAATGTGATCAGTAAGCCACACTAGTTGTTCTACACCATCAGGCTTGGGAATGGATTGTGCTTTACCTAGTGAAACTGATCATCAGATAAATGCTTCTTTTTGTCATGATAAGTGTATCTGACTGATATGACATCCTATGGATAAAGTCACATTTAAATCATGCAAAGGTTGTGACAGTCACCAGCAACAGCCAGGATATTCAAAGGGAAGATTGAGACCTTAATTCATATACTTTTGAGGAAAGCCATAAAAGCTACCAGCTATAGAGCACTTGCTTTAACTTTGCATTTCTGGCTTTTATTGATCGATGTCATAATTTTCACAGAAGATATATATATATATGATTTTTTAACATATAGTGTCCATGTCTAGAACAGAGGGAGGGGAGGCAGGGAAAGGAAGACCTTCTGTTGAAGACAAAAATATTATACTAGGCTAAATTTATCCATGGTGTGTTGCCATAACATGAGTTACACCAGAGGAGAAGTTGGCCCAATAATCATGCAACAATGCAAAATGGAACGCTGACTAAATGTGTGTTTTGTATTATTTTTCAGAATGTATTGCAAGAGGGAAACTGCTCCATTGTTTTACTAGGGCTTTTGTTAAGGGCTAAATCTGGGTCTGGGTGCACAACAGACAAAGTGTTCAGTATATCTCAGAGCCTCTTAGAACATAAGAGTGACCAGACTGGGTCAGACCAAAGGTCCATCCAGCCCACTATCCTGTCTGCCCCAGAGGGCGGGATCACAACAGGTAATCCTCATGTGATTCCTCACCTGTCACCCACCTCCAGAGAAACAGAGATTAGGAACACCATTCCTACCCATCCTGGCTAATACTCTTTCTCCAAAGGGACATGCTGTGTGGTTCATTTTGCTGCTCTTCTGAACAAGAATGTAGTGCAGTTCCCACTAGCAAAATAATTGCTGCTGGGCAGATTAGACATAACTGCTACGGCTCAGACCATAGCAGACTAAGGCCAGATGTGAAGGCCAGCAGGTGGACTATGAATGGACTCGGCCCTGCTTCTTGCACTATGTCCCCTTCCTCCCTTTGCACACCATCATAGGTCTGGGAGAACTGAGCTCGGGGAGTGTTTAAAATACTTACTGATTTACTGACCTGATGTAAAAAGATCATTGCCACAGTCAGCAGCTCATTTTAGAATCAAATGCACTATGTGTTAACTATTCTCGTAGATTTTCAAATCTCCAACAAGTTATTAGGTCATTACAGATTAATCCTTTTTAAAAAGGAATTTTAGAAGCTCCCAGAAGGATTAACTAGAAATGTCTGGCACTTAAAGAGTATATCGTACGTACCTGCAGAACTTGAGCTGGGATTCCTGGTTAGTCTTTCAGTTGCTATACACTTGGAGGCAGCTGAATGTTCGAAGTGGGCGTGACACTGGGGTACATTGTTGGGTATGCAATGTGTCGGTGTTTTGTGGGCTTATGAATCTAGTTTTCTGAGTGACTAAGGACAGTTTCCCCTTGGGAAAGATAAGGAAGCCATGTGCAGTACAGAATTCTGGCTTATCTGCAGCCAGTAGCAGCTTGTTTTCTTTCAATACAGTCCTCAAACTCTCAGCAAATTAAACTAACTGAGAGAATGAAGGTTTTTAACAGACTCAGAAGTATTTTAACTCCATTTTTTCCCATAAAAAATAACACTAAAACTCTGGAGAGATGTGTCTCTTTATGTTAACTAACTCACTTTTTTACCACATTTCTCAGAAAGAGATTGCTATAGGAAAATATCAGATGGCCACAACTGTTCCTAAGCAAATTGTGCTTGATTTAGTGTCTTTAGTAAAAAGAAGAAAAATAGCTCTGGAGGAGTAAAAGGAGCAAAATGAATAAGGAAGCTCCATATGGCTAAAGGGAATGTACCATTTGTTCTTTAACTATAAGTAGCAAGCAATCAGAAAATAAATAATTGTGTTTTTAATAATTTTCTATGAGGCCTTCTCACTGCAGCCAAACAGATTCATATTCCTCCATTCCAAACGATAGACTTTACTCAGATTATAATATTAGTATGTTAGAGGACTTGAGCATTGGTATGATTAAGTGCTCTTTACAAAACAAAGTATTGGTACTAGTAATTCCTGGGAATCACTCTGGGCCAAATCCCTCTGCTATTACTCACATAGGCCCTGATCCAACAAAATACTTACACATGGACCTAATTTTGAGCACATGAGGAATCCCACTGACTTCAATAAGATCACTCACATGTTTAAAGTTAGATATGTGCTTTGGTGGATCTGGAGCACAGAGTGAAATTCACTACTGGATAGGGGGCTTGCAAAAGGTTCAGATTCCCCATATGGGCCTTAGTGTATTAGCCTTTTGAGAATTTACTGCTCAGTGGTGAATTTCACCCATGAGTTCCATTGGTTTGAGTAGAATTTCTCACACAGATAAAATATGCAGAATTTAGCCTCCAGAGTCTTCAGTTATTGGTGGGCAGTGACTGGGGGAAAGAATGGGAAAGGGCAAGATATTTTAAAGGGGATTGAAATACTAAAACAAAGAAAAAAATAATTTTAGAATTATTTTTATACCTACTGTAATTAAGCTGCCTACTTAAACTAATAGCATCGCAGAAGCTAACAGCTTTTTAAATACTTTACCCTGTTCATCTAATTAAACTTTGTGTTTTGTGAAAATTAGGGTTGTGCTCAAAAAATTCTAAAATCAAATTTTGTCTGTCTGATTTTAATTTACTTTATCTAAAATTAAAACTTCTTTTCTCTGTGCTCATAAGGCATGTCAGGCTATATACAGTAGGTCAGTTATTTATACTATTAACACTGAAAGAGTTTTTTTGGGGTGCAATATTTATTTTTCTGCTTCAGCAAGACACATTTATTGTTTCTCATGCACAGCACTGATGTGTTTAGTAGAAAAAATTGAAAAGGGGCACTATTTTTGTGTATCATATTATTTAAATTTGTAACATTGTAAGACTTTGCACAAGTGTGCTAGTATTGTACTGTATAGAATCACATACTTGAGTTTTGAAATAAAAATATGGTTTCAAAGACCTTTCCATTCCTAGCACAAGACTTAAGACATGCACATATATAAGACTGAACTAGTTAAGCTCAATCTTGCTCATATCCAAGTTCTTGGTAGGAACCATAGCAACAATTTAATGATCTCTATATATTAAAAAAAAATTCCTGTGGGATCACAGTGTACTCCTGCTTGTACTCCTCCTTGGGCCCCTGGCAGGCGTCTCCTCCGAAGAAGGGGCTGTAGCACAATTGGTCGCGCCTCTGCATACATGGGCTCCCTGCCCAGACTCTGGGGAAGGCAAAGCTGCCTGGCAGCCCAACCTGGGCAGATTCCACCTCCCAAGGGTCCTGCCCGCTCAGCTCTGGTCGTGGCCTTTCAGGCAGCCTGGTCCCCAGCCCAGGGGCTGCTTTGGCTGGTGTGAGGCCCACTCATGCTGGGAACAGAGGCAAGCTCTCACTCCCCTGGGTACCATGATTTGCTTCAGGACAATGTCACTGTTGTTCACAGGCCGCTGGGTCAGCAGGCTCAGAGGAAGTGCCAGGTGCAGGGCGAGGCCCCTGTGTCCCCAACTGCCCACCACCCCTTCCTCAGCCACACCCCAAGTGGCCACATCCTGTGCCCAGCACTGAGCCACTCCGGGGAGACCCAAGCTCAGTCCCTCTCCCAAGCCCAGACTGGCTCCCTTCCACCTAGCCATGTGCAGGACTGCAGCAGGCACTTCTGTAAGGCAGGTGAAGAAGCACCCAGAAGCTCTGACCTCAGTGGCTCAGGCCACCTTTGCCTGGCACTGCACTCCCAACGTCCTCACATATCCCTCTCACTGAGACCCTGCACACCCAACCCATTCCTGCCCCCTTCCTCTCTCCCAGATTCCTTGCCCCCAAGCCTGCTCCCCTTTCCCCTGGCCAGACACCTAACCCCAGCCTCTTCCTCTGCCCTCCCTTGCTCCTGCACCCTTTCTCCCAGCCAGACCTCGCGCCTTCAGCCCCTCCTGCATCACACCTCCTGCCCAGATCCTGCACCCCCATCCCTAGCCCACTCACTGACAGCCGTCCCACACACTGAAGCCCTAATTTTTGGGCCCACAAAATCTATTAACCCTGGAACCCCAGAAGAGTTAATCTGGCCTGAGGCCTTGAACTTCAGTCCTGCCCCTCCCATGGGGCTGGATCGCCTAGGGGAATGAGGTGTTTCAGTTGGGGGCCACATCAGGGAGGATTGGGTTTAGGAGGATTTTTTTTCCTTCTTACTTGTGTGGTCCCCACCTGATTTTCTGTGAGTCAATGGCCCCCAACACCAAAAAGGTTCCCCATCCCTGCCATAAATAAAGACAAGATTGAAACCTTTTGTGTTTGACATAATATTTTACTTTATTTAAAATGAAGCCTGGACAACAAGGCCCTAGTTGGGGCCTAGCCCCCATGCGGCTGCAGCATCCGGTCCCCGATCCTGGGGCAGGCCCTGCGGTCCAGCTCCCATCTGGCTGCAGAAAGGCTCTGCTGTGGCTCGGGTCAGAGGAGAGGCCATGATCCGTCAGTGGCAGCCAGAGGAGGTTGGCAAGCAAGGTGAGCTGGGAGCCAGCCCCCTAGTAAACTTGTAATTAAGGTTTCCATTCCACACTTATTTCCACTTGGCTTATTGGGTAATTTGAATACTGTAGCACTGTAAGTTGTTGGTGTCCCTCTTGATCTCATTCCAGTGATACAATAGCAATCTATGTCCTTCTGGAGCTTTGGGAATTCTCAAGGAAACCTATTATTTGCACTCCAATAAGAGGAAAGTAGTCTTTTTAAACATACTCGGGCACCTCTTTGATAGTTTATATTTGTTCTGCTGCCTATCCAGATCATCCCATTTGCCCTTTTTTAAATATTTAGTTTTCCTGCAGGCCTTTAGAACTACCCCATTGTTCCAAGTGTTATTATAAATTGACATTAGTGGTACAGCAATTTCCTTGATACGTTCTTTTATAATTCTTGGATAAAATTTATGCAGACTTGCTGATGTTTAACCTTCTGAGGAGTTAAGCTTGGAATAGAACCCATTACATTATCATCCAACAACCTAACTTCATTAACTGGTTGTCTCAGATACAATACAGAAACATTTATTGAATATTTCCATCTTTTTTGAATTACCATTAAGAGTTTCCAACCAATAATAGACCAATGCCATTTTTAGGATTTTAGGACTTTGTTCCTAATGAATTTTAAGCACCTCAATGTCCTTAACTCTAGTAGCCACAGAGTTGGCCTTGGCTACGTCTATACTGGCAAGATTTTGCGCAAATACTTGTAACGGAAGAGTTTTTCCGTTAAAAGTATTTGCGCAAGAGAGTGTCTACACTGGCATGTGCTTTTGCGCAAAAGCAACCGTGCCAGTGTAGACGCTCTCTTGCACAAGAAAGCTCCGATGGCCATTTTAGCCATCAGGCTTTCTTGCACAAGAAATTAACGTAGCCTGTCTACACTGGCCTCTTGAGCAAGAATACTTGTGCAAGAGGGCTTATCCCTGAGCAGGCGCTTCAGAGTATTTGTGCAAGAAGCACTGATTTTGTACATTACAACGTCAGTGTTCTTGCGCAAATATTCGCGGCCAGTGGAGACAGGCGGCAAGCTTTTGCACTTTGTAGACACAGCCCAAGTGTTCTTTTGCTTCACTTATCAGTTTACTGCAATTCCTAGCTTTTGAATTCTGTTTAGTACTATCAAGTTCTAGTATGACCTGATGCAGAAGAAGCAAGCAGTGGAATTTTTCAAGATAAGCTGTCCAGTGGCAGACTTCTTGTTCAATGGGAAAAGAGTTTTTAAACTTTCTTGTGAAAAGTCTTGGGTGTTGCTGCCATTCCTGAAAATTAGGGCATGTTGAGCCTCTGAGGCTGGGCACAGGCCTGATACTACCTATTGCCATGTTCCAGACAGAATGAGTGGAATTCTAGGAGGACTAGTACCCAAGGCTGCAGAGAAATGTATGCCTTGCACCAATGTACGTTATGAAAGGAGAATGGATATAAAGTGCTCCCTTGTCCTCTGTGAATGTGATACAAGGGAAGACGCAAGACCTGCTGTAGGTGTCTTTACAAAGAGAGGTCTGGGTCTCTAGTCCAAGGGCCTAAGAAAACCTGGGTATTTGGGGCATTTTGAAGAAACTCGTGAAAAGTTATATGAAGTAGCAGGGAAGGCAAGAGAGTTGTGGGTTAGCCCTAATGCCTATTTTTAGGTGAGAATTGAAGTTGGACTCCCAGAGAAAGCAAGACTGGGTGAGGGGCTGTTATACTTCCTTAGAGGGGTGAAGCCACAGGAGAGCTGTGATGCAGAGAGTGAGAAGTTGAGTAAAGGGTTTGGGCTTCTTATTTTATTTCGGCTTTTGTTACTGTAGAAACACCAATCTCTCCTTCAGGTGGTGTTGCACTCCAAAACAAGGTCCTGAAGTTCGTTGTAACCTGATCCAAAGATTCCCATATATTACTCTGAGGGTTGGCAGGTCCTTGTCCCAAGATCAGACCCACTTGAATTGTTACAATTATTTTATGGTCAGAAATCCCATTGTATTAGCGGTACAACACTCACACTATGGGAACTCTTTTATATTTACAAATAAATATTTTATTTACACATTTATTAAAGTTACACTCATTAACTTGGCAAGGTAAATAGAGATAATACAAAACGTACATATATACTTACACCATCCCTTGCAAAACAATCTGATGTTAGCCATTAGCTGCTTCATTACTGTCACCTTCTTTGTCTTCACCCCGCCTAAGGTCTACATCTCTACCTTTGCTGCCCTGGGGTGCTACTTTTATATGATATGCTGACGTTACCATGTCTCATGCATATTCAATAGGGGTTTTTCCTTATTTGTATTTCAATGTTAAGGTGTCCTTTTCCTATAGGTTAGTATATCTATGATTTCACACCATTTGCAATTGGATGTTCCATCCAGAAGCTGGTTGCAGTTCCTGTTCTGTGGTCAGCTGATGTCATAGGTACAACACTCCCCCTCACATCCTGCTTCCAGTTCCTCATAGCTCATGGGTTATGTAAGTCAGTGGTTCCCCACCACTGGTTCATGGACTGGTGCCAGGCTGTGAAGTGCTGGCTACTGGGCCGCAGCTCATTGCCAGGCCATGCCCGTGGGGCTGGGGGGTCTATCCTGGGCATGTGGCCAGGTGAAGCCGGCAGTTCGCAGCGGCTCTGGGATTGAAGCCAGCTGCTGTGCAGCAGTTTGGGATCCTCTGAGCTGCTGCACAACAGCCGGATTCAGCTCTGGCAGCGGTCACATGGCGGGCAGTGGCGCAGCTGAAGACGGCTATTTGCGGTGGCTCTAGGGACTAGGGCTGGGGCACTTCATGGTGGCTGTGGGGTCGGGGCTGTAAACTTCAAAGAAATGTGAGGAAAGATGCAGCAGCTGAAAGCCCATTAAATAAAGTGTGAGAGTCTAACGTTTCATTTATGCTGCTATTAATCATCATGCCAGTTATAAGTAAAATTATGGTGCACATTGTCAGTCATGCAAATGGGCATTCTTATATGTCTCTTTGCTGACCACTTGTATGAAATGTTGTTGGAGTTTGGCTCTGTGGTTTGAAAAGGTTGCAGATCCTGCTGCTGTAGGAGGTGGTGCCAACATTTCAGGTGGGTTAAAATCTTTCAGGATGCTTTTGGCTATGGGAACAAAAGGCCTAGCTCATGACATTTGCGTGATTACATTTCAAATAAAGTTTACATGAGTGTAAATGTCTTAAGATAAGAAAGGAAAGGACTCTTTTAACAGAATTTTTAGGTGTTGTAGATCGCTGCAAACTCTGATCCTAACAATTCTATGCAAATATGCAAATGAAATGGCATAATGAATATGCAAATAAAATGTTACCAGTCCACCAAAAGCTTGTGAATGGGTTTGCTGGTCCATGATATAAAAAAAAGTTGGGAACTACTGACTTGAGTTTATCTATAACAAAGTTCACAAACCACACGCCTCGTTAACTGTTAACGCCAGTGTCTTGCAGGATACAAACCTGTAGGTATCTTGCATTACTGCTGTATATAATAAATCAAAATATATTGCAAAGCAGTGAATATAATAGAGGTAAGCTGGCCCCCCAGTGCTACAGATCATTTTGAATTGAAACTCTCTGTTGCTCTTCAACATGGTATATCCCACATGGCCCCTTTACTAACCACAACAGAACCCAGTTTGGAGTCTTCTGACATATAAATAAATAAAGTAATGGAGATTGCCTATCTCTTAGAACTGGAAAGGACCTTACAAGATCATTGAGTCCAGTCCCCTGCCTTCACAGCAGGACCAAGTACCATCCCTGACAAATTTTTGCCCAAATCCCTAAATGGCCTTCACAAGGATTGAACTCACAAGCCCAGGTTTAGCAGGTGAATACTCAAACCACTGAGCTATCCCTCCCCCCCGTAGTCCAATGGATGTTCAAATTCTGTCATTTACAAAAAATCACAAATTCTGAGCTTATCAATGCTTGTCAGCTTTGCTAAATATTATTGTGAAACTTCAGCACTTCTAAAAATCTGCCAGAGGCTCACAATCTTCCTGACTACATATTCTAATAAATTTAATGTCCATTAATAAACATACATCTGTCATAACACTGATCCTAATACCTGGCAAGTTAAAATGAAGAACAAATTCTAATTTTGTTTCCCTGTCTTAAGGGCAGCATCTTTCTTGCTAGGTGCCATTTTAGCTGTTTAAAAGCCTGTGGAAAAAATCACACATTTTAACACACTATTCTGTAACAAGGGTTTGGTAAAATGAAAGGCTACGTCTACATTGGTGCGCTTTTGTGCCAAAGCTATGCAAATGAGGCTTAGCGTTAGAATATCGCTGAGCCTCATTTGCATAACTAATGATCCGCCATTTTCACGGACCAGGCTCTTGCGCAAGAAAATGATCGGCCTAAGGGCTTTGCGCAAAAGGGTTTTTCTTGCGCAAGACGGGCCAGTGTAGACAGCCCTGTCTTGCGCAAGAGCCTGGTCCGTGAAAATGGCGGATCATTAGTTATGCAAATGAGGCTCAGCGATATTCTAACGCTAAGCCTCATTTGCATAGCTTTGGCACAAAAGCGCACCAATGTAGACGCAGCCAAAATGTTTTGTTTTAAACCCTTTTGTTCTCACTGTTCAGTCAGACAAAATTCTCCTTAAAGTCAGCAAGTCCAGACAGAATTTGTCTAATCTAATTTTTAGGGACGTCAAATGATTTAAAAAATAGCAATTACTCATGAGAATAAAAAATTAATCACAGTTTTAATCACACTGTTAGTAATAGAATATCATTTATTCTTCTTCAAGTGATGTCCCCGGGGGTGCTCCACTGTTGGTGTCAGGCTCGTCCCAGCGCCACAGATCGGAGGCTTTTGGAGCAGTGTTCAGGTGGGCTGCGCATGCGCAAGCAGTAAGCAGCGTTCCCGCTTTTGAAGTTAGCACATACAGCCCGCTTCTCTGTTTCTTTGCTGCCTGCTCAAACCCGCTCCTCCTCAGCACACTTCTGAAAAGCAAAGAAGTATTTTAGTTAGATAGATAGTCTTGAAGTACCCAGAACTTTTCCCTGTTCATACAGTTTAAATTAAAAAAAACCACGCTTTTTTTCCTTTCAATTTGTTTATAGTTCAGTTAGACCATCAGTTTACTGCTGCGCAATGGCAAGCCATGGCAAACTAGAAAAAAAACCCAAAAAAACAAAAAAACCCGCAAAGAAATCAAAAGCAGATAGCTCTACTCATACGTAAGCAGCATAGTCTGCCATCGGGAGACATGCCAGACTCTCCTAAAGTCAAAAGATGCGACAAATGCTGAGACTCTATGCCAGCCTCTGATGGTCACAGTGAATGTTGTATACAGTGTTTAGGTGACATGCATATATCACAAAAATGTGTCCAGCTCACAAGGAAAGCGCGCTCACAGCCCGCATGCTGTCCATTGACAAAGCCCCAGACCCCCCATAGCTATAAAGGGGGCAATAAGAGCTTGGGCACGATGTCCCCTTTGGGAAACCCCTCAAGCCCTTCACCTCAGGAAGTACACTCAAAACCCAAACCCTCCCCAGCCCGCGCTCTGCCATCACAAACGAGTAAGGGAGATGAACCTGGCACCTAGGGCATGACAAAATCTCGAGCCTCCTCACTAATGGGCTCAAAAGCACACTCTAAACAGGCAGTGAAACCAGCTACCCTTCCATCAAAAAGGGCACCTTCTAAGAGCTCGGATATAACAGAGGCACCACTGACACTGATGGCATCCATGATGCTGCCGACACACTTGATATCCGCGATGCGAGCCCCTGGCACAGCCTTCACCATGGGCGCTGAGAAATGACAGGGCTAGTTCTAACTGCCCTCCCCTACCTCACACTAACCCCAGATCTCCCGGAGCACCAGCTGCACCTATGCCTCCACCGCAGGCACTGGTGGACTCAGCCATGGGGCACAATTAATCATTCCACCGCCAGTCCCTAATGCACAAAACACAGGCTCCACCAATAAATGACAGGAGAACTAGAACCAGATCTCCTGTCGAGCCTTTGGCACGACACCGCTCGCACTCCCCATTATCAATAAGGGGCTCACCACCCTCACCTATGTTATAACAACTCAGTGCCTCCCATGGGGATACAAGGAGTGTTTTCTCCTCACAACACGCCTCCCCGAATGGAGCGCTAGCATCATACGGGGCATACAGGCTACCGCACTATCAATACCCCCCATGGCTCCCTGATTGGCAGTGCTATTTCCAGCATAATAGCCAATGGTCCCCCTATCACTACTGGGCACCATGACACACCTCCACTGCCCCTCCTACACCTGCACAGAGGTGCCCTCTATAACCTCTGTTGTATCATACTCTCCATGTTAGGCCACAGATCTCGAGGAAGGGCAGATTGAGGATGATCCAACCATCCAACAATCAGACATGCCATCAAATGATAACTCCACCTCTGCTCCTGATGAAGAAGTTATCCCAAATGACCCAACACCTACTGACCACCTCAAACAGTTCCAGGACTTACTCAAAAGAGTGGCTGTCAGTCAGGAGGTCATCTTATCAGAGGTGCAGGAAAAACACCACAGAACCTGCAGCCCTCTGCAAAATCCATAATTGTGCTGCCTCTAGATGAAGCAATAATTGAGGCTGCTGATGAAGTCTGGCAAACACCAGCCACAGCCCTCCCCCCCCCCCACCCCCAACCAAGAAAAGGGCTAATAGAAAGTACTTTGTCCCATCAAAAGGCATGGACTTTCTATACTTACATCCTCAACCCAACTCTTTAGTGGTTGATGCTGCGAATCAACGGTCCAAAAATCCTCAACACAAAGCACATACACAGGACAAAGACCACAAATGCTTGGATATGTTTGGAAGGAAAATGTACTCCTCAACCCTCCAGCTTCACATAGCCATCTACATGGTACTACTTGCCAATCAGGAGTTCAACAACTCTGCAAAACTAACAAAGCTTATGCAACATCTTGCATCTGACGAGAGAGATATCCTTAAAGCCATCATTAAAGAGGGACATACTATATCCCGTACAGCTCTACAAATGGCCTTCAATGCCACAGACACCGCAGCAAGAGCTACTGCAGCGTCTGTAGGAATGAGACGTGCATCTTGGTTTCATACAGCAGGAGTTCCTAAGGATCTCCAAGCCGAAGTAGAGGACTTACCATTCAATAAGGCCAAATTATTTGCTGCAGGGTTGGACAAGGCCTTGCACGCTAGCAAAGATTCGTGCACCACCTTACGCACAGGGAACCGTCCTTTACTAGACAACAACAGTACCGGCCTTTTGAAAAAAAACATTTCCAACCATAAAACCAATGCAGAAGAGTCCCAAATACACGATCTTCCACGACTCAGGTCTCTAGAGAGCACGTTTGAAAATTTGGTCGAGGGTCTGCCCGACCTCCCCTCCACCCCAGTGCTTGGCAAGTCCAACATATTCCACCACCGCTTGCATCCCTTTTACAATCAATGGGCAGCAATCACCACAGATCGGTGGGTTCTAGAAATCATCAGCCCTGGATATTGTATCCGTTTCATAGCAATCCCTCCATTCCCCCCAACCTCTCCCTCCCTCTACAGGGACCCTCTCACAAACCTTACTCCACCAAGAGATTCAACACCTTCTCAATATAGGAGCCATAGAACGAGTCCCCAAACAATACCAAGGGAGAGGTTTTTTACTCAAACTACTTTCTCACCAAAAAGAGAACAGGGGATTTGGAGGCCTATCTTAGACCTCTGTCAATTAAACAAATACCTTCGGAAGCAATGCTTCAAAATGGTTACTCTCACCACAATAATTCTGGCACTGGATGGGAGGACTGGTTTGCAGCCCTCGACCTCCAACATGCATATTTCTACATCACAACATTGCCCACAGACAGATGTTTCCTACAATTCACAGTAGCCTCAGCCCATTTTCAGTCCTTCCATTCGGACTCTCCTCTGTCCCCAGAGTCTTTTCCAAAAGCCTGGAGGTTGTAGCAACACATCTCAGACAAAATGGTATCACAATCTTCCCTTATCTGGATGATTGCCTCATCCAAGATCCCTCTCAACAGACCACAAAGGGAGGCCTTTGTGAATTTGTGATGAGATTCACAAAGGCTTCCCTTCAATATCTAGGCTTTATTATCAATGACCAGAAGTCCACACTACGCCCCACACAATCCCCAGAGTTCATAGGGGCTTGCCCATTTCCACAACAGCATGCGCCTATCTCCCGAATCACTGTTTTGACAATATAAGAAGCCTGGTCACGATCATAACCACCAGCCCAATCGTCCCCATCCTAACTTGCCTGAAACTCATGGGGCATATGGCAGCTACCACATATATTGTCCCGCACACCAGGCTGCGTTTTCGATGTTTCCAACACTGGATTTCCTCAGTTTATACACCAGCCAGCCTCTATGTCCAGACACTTTCTCCCGCTCCAAAAGTCCTTACCTTTCTGCAACGGTGGACCCAGGCACAGTACCTCAGCAAAGGGGTGCCCTTCCACTGGGATCAACCATCCAAACAAATCACTATGGACGTCTCACTGATAGGTTGGGGTACATACTTCCACAACAATTCGTGCAAGGGAAGTGGTCCAAAGACAAGTTCAGACTCCATATAAATCTGCTCAAGCTTTAAACAGTTCACAATGCGTACAAGCATTTCTTTCCACATATTCGAGACTCCACAGTGTGTATCCTCACCGACAATATGACTACTAAGTTTTACATCAACTGCCTAGGGGGTGCAAAATCCCAATAGCTATGTGCAGAGGCAATCCGGCTTTGGAATTGGTGTATCTGCCACAACATAACCATCACAACGACATACCAACCTGGGGACAAGAATATCATGGCCAATATCCTCAGCTGCAACTTTCTCACAGAACACATATGGGAACTGCATGGTCAGATCACCCACAAGCTGTTCCAATGCTGGGGTCTACCACAAATAGGCCTCTTCACAACCAGACAAAACTCCAAATGCTGTTCAAGAGCAGGCATAGGACGCAGCTCCCTGGGAAACACAATGCTCCTCCCATAGGGGGCTCACCTGTTATACAGCTTCTCTCCTATCCCTCTCATCCCCAGAGTTCTCTGGAAGTTACAGACAGACAGGGCCCATGTAATTCTAACAGCCTCAGCGTGGCCTCGACAGACATGATTCCCATGTCTTTATCAACTGTCTCTATGACCTCCCTGCCCACTTCCGACCCACCTGAATCTTCTCTCTCAGAACAAGGGCACAATACTTCTCTCCCAGAACAAGGGCACAATACCCAACCACAAATACTGCACCTGATGGCATTGTACCTATCTGGTTCTCGGAAGCAGAGCAACAGTGCTCGCAACAAGTGAGAAATGTCCTATTGCATAGTACGAAACAAACAACACTCAAGACTTACCTGTACAAATGGCAACAGTTTATGCAGTAGTGCACACAGAGGGGAGTCCAACCATCTATGGTTCCACTCCATCTGATACTGGAATACATTATGCACCTGAAACAACAAAATTTATCCCTTTCATCACTCTGGGTTCACTTGGCCGCCAATACGGCCTTCCGCCCCCCCTTGATGGGTTCTCCATATTTGCCCACCCCATCACGAAGAGATTTTTGGGAGGGCCTACAGAATCTTCATCCACCATGTACACCCATACCTCTCACTGGGACTTAGAATTGGTCCTCCACTCACTCACAAAAACACCCTTCGAACAAATGGCAACTTCATCACTTATCTTTCTCACCATGAAAACATTGTTCCTCCTGGCAATCATGCCCGCAAGGAGGATTAGCGAACTGGCAGCACTCACGCCCTTGCCTCCATACACAACCTTTATAGTTATTCTATGGCCCCACCCCTCCTTCTTACCCAAAGTTGGTTCTGAATTTCGTATCAATGAACCAATAGTCCTTCCCAGTTTCTATCCAAAACCACACCACTCCAGGGAAGAAGCCATATTATACACTTTAGATGTCAGAAGGGCCATTACCTTCTGTTTAGACAGGATGAAGTCTTTTCAACTATCTCAAAGACTTATCTTTAGCTGAAAGATCCAAGGGAAAACCATTTTCTTCCCAGCACATATCGAAACTGATAACATCCTGCATTACCAACAGCTACTCACTCCAGAATAGAGCATTACCAACGACTCCCAAAGCCCATTCCACCTGATCAATGGCAATGTCAACTGCCTTCCTCAGAGGAGTCTCACTCCAGGAAATACGCAGAGCAGTGAGATGGTTGTCCAATCACACCTTCATAAAGCATTATACAATTCCATCATGCTCTACAGCAGATACCACAGTAGCCTCTCCACAGTCTGCAACAACTAGCTGAAGACCACCTACCATCTATCTGGGCACTGCTACACAGTCACCAACAGTGGAACAGCCACGGGGACACACATCTTGAAGAACCGTCATTACTGCACAGTGTGAGTAACTTCTCTTTTTAAAGGTTTTGGATGTTTTCCAATACATTAATTTCAGTTACAACACAGAATCCAAAGTTTACACTACTCACCTTATAGTGCTTTTATTACAAATATTTGCACTGTAAAAAACTAACACAAATAGCATTTCTCAATTCACCTGGTACAAATATTGCCGTGCAATCTCTTTAGTGTGAATGTGCAACTTACAAACACAGACATGTTTATACATAACTGCACTAACAACAAGTGCAAAACTTTAGCACCTTCAATCCTACTTCTTGTTTGGCCAACCGCTAAGATAAACATACTTGTTTCCATTTATGGGAGATACTGTGACATGGCCCACTGCTTATTTATAATGTCACCTGACAGTGAGACTAGGCCCAGAAAGCCACTCAGTCGGGGCTGTCTGCTGAAGGGGAAGGAGCTCAGGACGGAGCTCCTGAACAGCCCCTACAGCAGCAGCCAAAGCCATAGCAGCCCCGGCAGCAGCAGCAGCCTCAGCCACAGCCGCCGCAGCCCCAGTGATAGCCCCAGCCAGTGAGGCTGTCCGGGAAGACCCGTCTCACTGATCTTGAAGAGGTCTTGCGGAAGACCTCTCAAATAAAGGAGCTGCCAGTCATATTGGAGCCCTCGGAAATGGCAAAGGAAAGCATGCACCAGTGTGCTCCATGCCAGACTGCCTGCATCAAATAGGAGCCTCTGCAGGACCTGGAGGCGGAGGACACGAACCCGCGTGCGCAAACATGTCAGACCCTGTGTCACGGTACTGGATTTTGAGGGGAGCAGCCAGATCACTGCTGCACCCATGGGGGAGGGGGGTGTTGGCCCCAAAAATGGTATAAAAGGGGCCATGTGAGATGTTGAATAGAAGCTTACTGTCTGCTAATTCTGTGTACGCTGTTTGTGTGATGGTATAATGCCTGTGTGTGAAATTATAAGCATGTACTTTGAATGGATACTGGGTATTTCCCTGCATGTGATTGAGCATTGGGCAGAGCCCGGCCTATGGACATGCTAATTAGCAAGGCCTGTGGGACAATAACCCTCTATAGGCCAAGGACACACCTCAAGAGTGATGACTAATGCCAAGGGGCTACCAGCAGGGAACACAGAGATATAGGCCATTGAGCCAGGTGACCTGCTGTAGCCAAGAAGAGACCAGGAAAGAGGTATAAATATGCCATGTGGCTGTCTCCATCTTGGTACTCAGCTCAGCACTTCATCCCAGAGGCAGCAATGCAGGGATTGAAGAGCCAGGAAGAACTGTGGACCCATCCTGATCCTAGGATGCGCAACAAGGACTTTTAAGCCAGTAGCTGTAACATCTCTGCTAGAGCCTGCATCGAGAACTGGGAGATTCAATGCATGTAATGTATGATTCTTTAGCAACCTTACTCTCATGCTTTTCTTTATTGTGGTAATAAACCTTTAGAAGTTAGATACTAAAGGATTGGCTCAGCCTGATATGTGGGTAAGATCCAGAGGGTAAATTGACCAGGGATCTGTGGCTGGTTTATTGGAACCGGACACAACTTGTTCGGGGTAGGTGAGGCTGGGTTCTAAGACCCCTCACAAGTGTATGAGGCCCGGGGCCATCTGGGGCACAGATATTGCTGGGGTTTCGGAGGGGTTTTGCTCATGAGGTTTCAGGCAGGCTGCTGAAGCGCTTGGTGGGACTGGTTTCTGGCCTGTTTGGAAAGGTCTCCAGTCTGCAGCTATAAGGAGCCCCGAATCTGAAGAATTCGCCCTGAGCGGATGCCCTCAGCTGTGCCCAGACACGGTCCGGTCCGTCACACCCTTCCCTCCCTCCTCCAGGGGAAGATGGAGAACACCTGCAGAGCACCTGCAGAGCCCACAGAGAACACAGCCCCCCTACCTCTTCCACTCCAGAGGGAGCAGCAGCCGCAGGAACGGTGAGTCCAAGCCTGCAGCAATGAAGAAAGGGGCCAGGCAGTCCCCAAAAAGATGGAAAATGGGGGTGCTGCTCCCCCCACCAGGATGAAGGCAGCAAAGTCCCCCCATCCACACCCACACCCCCAGCAGCTCCTGCAGCCAGCTGAGGGAGGGGGGAGGAGAGGCTGCCTGTGAGCAGAGCAGGCAGAGAGAAAAAGGGGACCTGGCCTAGAATGTAGCCAGGGTCTGCCTGCCACAACCCCAGCAGCCCCCACACACACCTCTCCCAAAAAGAGGGCGGAGAGGCGTGCAGGGGAGGAAGAAGCACAACAAACCCAGACCAGCAGCCCGCTGTGTTTAGTGGAAGAATGGTTCCTCT
>CM057848.1:93290952-93303559 GCA_030068395.1 Apalone spinifera
TCACAAACCCAACTATCTATGTTTCTAACGATCGAATCACCCACTACTAACACCCACTACTAATACTACTAGCATGGTCTTAGGTTCCTGGCATACAGCGTCCCACATCTTCCTTGGCAGCGGGAAGTGAGCATTTCTCACCCTTTGGTCTGGTTCCATAGCAGTATGGTGGTGAATCAGATTTGTTCAACCTGGCCAGGTGGACAAGATGTCTTGGAAGGTCCCTAGGAAATCTTGCAGCTGTCCCTGTTGAGCAGGGCTCCCCCATCTCCGCCAGCCTTGACTCCAAAGATTCCCCAAGTAGTGGGTCTAATTCAGTTTTGGGTGGCACTGGGGCAATAAATAGCGCCTCTCATATCTTCCAGGCTTTCAATAGGTTCACGTGATATATGCACATTTCCCTTTTCTGTCCTGGTAGCTTTAACTACGGGACTCACCCACTTGGTATAATCGATCTCTCCATATGCCAAAGGGGGGCCCCTGTGGACATCTGGCCCCTTCCCCTGTTCCCGTATCTTGAGCTGTAGCATACTCCCACACCTAGCTCAGGGTCTGGTCTTTCCTCTGCTCTCTCAAGAAGTCTACGTCTCTCTCTAGCTGTCCCTGGATATCTTCCTAGGGGTCCTCTCCATCAAGGTTCTGGGATCTTGCAAGGCCTGAATGACTCGCAGCATCTTCTGGGGGATCCACTGCCACAGGGAGTCCTAATGTTTGGGGCTGTCGTCTTCTGACGGGTAGGTATTTGCAGCACCTCACAACTTCTTGAAAGTGGGGCCAATCCCGCCCCAACACCACGGGATATATTAGCTGGGGTGCAACCCCTGCCCGTAGGCATTTCTTAAAGCCGCACACTTCAAAGTCTACCCAAGTGGTCAGGTAAGGCTGGATGTTTCCATGAATGCGCTGGAGGTTAAGTGTCTCCCTGGTCAGCTGGAGCCCTGGTACCATACCCTTGCGTATAATGGTCTGGCTGCAACCGGAGTCCACCAGAGCAGTGGCCCCCACACCTTCTAAGGTCACCGGGATTATCAACCTCCCCGTTGGGCTTCTCAGGCTCGCTGCCCCACCAGCCAGACTTGCCCAAAACTACAATCCATATACAGGCAGTCCTTTCGAAAGTGTCCCTTCTGGCCACACTCCCAACACGCCTCTTGTGAATTGGTGTACCACCCCTCCTCCTTGGGTGTCTCCTCTGGCCACACCAGTCCTGTTTGGGTTGCCCCCAGGTGACTTTGCCTCCCCATTGCCTGGAGGCCCGTCTGACTTGGCTCCCCTTGTGGGGTGATGGGTCTGCAGAAGGCCCCCCCCCAAGTCCTTCTTGAGGGGTGGTTTCTGGTTTGTTCCTTCTTGTGGGAAGAGGTTCCCCCATCATCTAATGGTGGTATCAGTCTCTTCCGTGGCCAGGTAGTCCTCAGCAAAGCTCACTGCCACCATCAGGCTAGTAGGTCGGTGCTATTGCACCCACTCTTTGGCCCCAACAGGCAGTATTTGTATAAACTGCTCCAGAGCGACCAATTCTGCAACCTGCAATCTGCTCAGGCCTTCTGGGTTTAGCTACCTCCAATAATGATCCTGGATTCTCTGAGCCACAGCTCGCAGTCGTGCCCCTGGGGGATACCCTTCTTTCCTGAGTCTTTTCCGATACACTTCTGGCCTAACACTAGCACTGTCTAGAATGGCTGCCTTTACCCTCATATATTCCAATGCATCCCCGAGGGTCTAGGTTACAGTACACAATTTGAGCCACTCCCATCAAATACGGTGCCAGTAGGATGGCCCAATGTTCCTGTGGCCAGCCAGCAGCCAGGGCCACCCTCTCAAACATGATCACGAAAGCCTCAGGGTCATCATCTGGTCCCATCTTCATCAGGTGAATGGGTAACCCTACCTCAGCAGCCCCTGGGCCAGTCCCACTAGTCCTGGTGCCGGTTGCACCCCCAGATTGCAACATCGTGGTTACCTGTTGCAGCAGGCCTTCTTGTTGTGACCTATGGTGGGTTGTCAGCTCCTGTATTAGCTGCTGGTTTTGCCCCTGCTGCTGCGTCAACTGCGCTTGATGTTGCTGGGTCAGCTGTTGTAACAATTGCGCCTGCTGTTGTTGATATTGGGCCGCCTGTTGTTGTTGTTCTTGTTCCACCACCCACTGCAGTAGCAATGTCCATTAATAATGTAGTCCCCTTACTAAAGGTGCCTCTGCTTATTTTCTGGGAAGACTCTGTGTGCTGCAATCTAGCCCCACAGACTACAATTCCCATGAGCCCTCGGGGAAAACAGGAAGGAAGTGACTTTTGTTTTTTGGAGATCTGGAGTCTCTCCACGTGTGTGGAGGAAGACCCAGCAGTCTGTGGATTTTTCCTTCTGTTTTTGGAGCAGAAAGGGAGCCAGGCTGCTGTGGAGGAGTTTGATCCAGTTCAGGAGCTGTTATGTTGCAGTTACAGACTGCAAGCCTTTGGAACTGGGACCTAGCAGGCTGCTTCTGATTGCCCTAGGGGAGAGGCCCTTTGGCTGTACTTGTGGCACAGAGAAGGCGACTGTGAGTAATTGGGCATTTTGGGGAAAATGCTGCCTGGGACAGACCTCAGAGATACAGACTAACTCTGGGTTCAAAGAGAGGCAGAGAGGCCAGTCCAGTGAACCAGAGTTGCTGCATAGCTGGGACCCACATATACACTACCTACAGAGAACCTCCATTACAGCTGCAGTTCTTCAAGCACACCCATGCAAGCAAGAGTCTGAGACTCTGAGTCCAGGGGTGTGCACACTCTGGGGTGGGATCAATATTGGCAGTGCAAATGGCAGCTAGATAAGTTCCTTTTACTTCCATGTACTTTGTTAATTGATGTTATTCACTGTTAATTTGTTAAATCCTGTTTCTTTAAGTTAAGTAAAGGTTGTTCATTCTAATGCAATCTATTAGATGTATATTATTTATGATTTGTAATTGTTGTTCTGGAGTTAGATCCAGTTTATTGCCGGAATAAGTTATTCCTGGAGGTTCTCAAGGCACACCAGTAAATGTGTTACAGGGACAGCCAAGTGGAGGCACTGCCATTGTACATTCTTTATGAGCAAGGGACTGCAGCAAGGGGGTGGATAGGTTTTCCCCAACTAAACAACATCACCACTGGGGTGCTCAGGATCTCCTTTTATGTCAAGACCATCAGGCGCCCAGGCACACTTGTGAGTGTGACCTGCTCCCGAGTAACCCAGGAGGAAAAAGGGGGTTACAATAATAATAATGCCCATTATTATTCTCTTCATTCATGCTTGACTTCTTATCAGTTCTGGGCAATCAATACCCACATTCTCCAGAAACTGTCATGGGGTATGCTCCCTGTCATGAGGAGTATTACCCCCGCGAGATCAATCTTAAAGTTCAGTGCCCCTTACCCAGGGGAAATACGGCCCCCATGGGCCTAGTCCAAAAGTTCAATGGGCTAGAGGCCTGAGTAGCCAGTGTGCTCTCCCCAGCTGTTGGAGAGCAGAACACCAGTTGGGGTCAGTGTAGGGGGAGCCAAAACACACTGAGCTCCCGAAGGGGTAACCCTCTACCTTGGGCCACTTCCTACCATCTCTGGTGAGTAGTTCAGTCCCCAGAGTGCGGCACGATGTACCAGGACCTTGTGGCTGTCACCCTGTCACAGGGTAGTCTCTGGGGTCACAGCGGTGACAGCTGCAGCTACGATGGCTGCTCCAGGTCTGGCTGCGACTGGGGCGGCGGCGGCTGGGTTTGTTCCTCCAGCAGCGGCGGTTGCTGCTGGTGCTGCGGCTCCAGGGGGGAATCTGCAGTGACAGCTGCTGGGGTTGCTGCTCAGAGGGCGGCTGTACTGACCAGGCTGTCTCAGGAGTTCCAGCCTGATCTCCCTCCCCGCTTGCAGTGCCCCCCGACTGAGCTGTACCAGGACTTTTACACAGTCCCCACACCAAAAGCATTCCCAGATGGCTGAAAGGAGCAGTGTTTCCTCCGCCCATAGGCCTTTCACCCCCCTCCCCTCTAGTGTATCCACCCCATCACAGAGTCTCCACCCCATCACAGAGCCCAATGAGTCTCCCCAGGGCCTCCCCAAAGGGGGTTTGACCCTTGACCCTGAATACTTCCCCCCCCAACCCATCCCTGCCCCCATTTCCCAGACATTCAATAAAAACAACAGGTTGTGATTGAAAAATAAACTGTGTATTCACTTGTAATAAATGTAACTGGGGTGGAGGGAGGCTCAGAACCAGGAGTGGGGAGGTAGAGTGGGAGGGGATTCAGGGCTGAATGTGTCGCCTGCCACCTCAAGTTAAGGGACCTTGACGGACTCAGGGTTGGGTGGGGCCTGGGACAGTAGGGGGCTGGGCAGGAAGGGGGGCTTCAACTGGGTCTGGATGGCAGGGAGGAAGAAGGGGCAGAGGGTAAGGGAGGGCAGTGGGGGTAGGAGCAGGGTGAGCAGAAGGAACAGCAATGGGGACTGGACCTGGGAAGGCCATGACTTCTCAGATCGTGGCACACAACGCTGTGTGTTGCTGGACTAGCTCACCCAACAGACACTTGTGCCACATGGCCTCCACACACGTCCTCTCAGCGATGGTGTCCTTTACTTCTTGTAGCACTCCAATGTGCTGGCGCATGAGGTCCTGGTATACATGCAAGTGCCTGCAGCTTCCATGGACCCGGGTGGGCGGCTGGGCTGGTGTGACTCGCCCCTCAGGGACGGATGGTCCTGCTGTGGAGGACAAGAGGGACAGGCGGTCAATCATGTGTGCACGCCCCCCTGAGGGCGTGCCCTCCTCTGTGAGCAGTGAGTAACTGTCTTTGGAACAGGGAACACTGATGTTCCAACAGCAAGCCCACGTGTGGCTTGGCCAGCAGCCCCAGCCTCACAGGGGTCCGGGGACCATCCTGACCACTCCCCACCTCATGGCCACGCAGCCCAGGGATGTGTCCAGCCACAGTGGGTTCCCAGGTGTGGGAGAGGGGCCTGAAGTGGCCTGGTCCTCCCTGCTCCCCTCCTCACATGCCTGCACATGGCAGCACTGTCTGCAGCAGCGGGTGGTGCCTTTCACGTGCTATGTGCAACACTCGTAGTCTGTATGGGGTTCTGCGTGCGCCCTTGTGCCCAGCCTGCTTTGGGCAGTGCCTGGCAGGGGGAGAATGGCCCTCTCTGGGATCAGACATGTGTGGGGCCCTCCCCAGGCTGTGAGCAGAGGGCAAACCAAAATGATTAGGAGGCTGGAGCACGTGACCTATGAGGAGAGGCTGAGGGATTTGGGCTTATTTAGTCTGCAGAAGAGAAGAGTGAGGTGGAATTTGATAGCAGCCTTCAACTTCCTGAAGGGAGGTTCCAAAGACGATGGAGAGAGATTGTTCTCAGTAGTGACAGATGACAGAACAAGGAGCAATGGTCTCAAGTTACAGTGGGAGAGGTGTAGGTTGGGTATTAGGAAAAACTATTTCCCTAGGAGGGTGGAGAAGCACTGGAATTGGGTTACCTAGGGAGGTGGTGAAATCTCCATCCCTAGAGGTTTTTAAGTCTCCACTTGACAAAGCCCTGGCTGGGATGATTTAGTGGGATTGGTCCTGCTTTGGGCAGGGGGCTAGACTCGATGACCTTCTGAGGTCTCTTCCAGCTCTATGATTCTAAGTTTTTGAAAAAATAATTTGCTTGGCTTCAGGGATTTGACTGGAAGAGGACAAGCACACGAGAGTTGGCACACAGAATGCACGGGGGAGAGAGAAGGGAGACAGTGGAAAGAGGGTGGGAAGAGAGCAAGGCCTGGGGATGGGATGTTACTGCCTCCCCAAGTGGAAGCTTCACCAACTGCCCATGTAGTTTCTGCATCAGAGTGTTGCTCTTCTAAGATTTCTGCCAGCACGTTCCAAACCATGGCCTGCTCAGATTTTGGAAGATTCATCATTTAAACCTTGGCTCGAGTGTTGTAGCTATCTATCACAATTTCACATTGCTGCTGCCTTTGGGTTTTGTCAAATCTGCAGTGAAAGTGTTCTTAAAACAAATAATGTGCTGAGTCATCAGCCAGACTCCCATAACATGAAAAAAATGGCAGAAAACCTTAGAGCAGGAGGTGCACAATTCCCCCCTCCTCAAATAGTTTGATCACAAATTTAATTAATGCATTTTGTTAAGAAGTGTTATCAGCATGGAAGCCTGTGCTCCGGAGTAATGGCTGGAGCACAAAGCAGCGTAGGAATGTCACAGTCCTGCCAGAGACATAGATTCAGCACAGGAAGGCCCTGCAAGAAGGCCTTTGTCTGCTGTGACTCTCTCAAGATTGCTGCGGTTTGACAGCAGGACCCCTTCGTTCCATAAGCCATTTGGGAGATTTCATTTGGAAGCCTAACTTCTCATTCAATATTCCCCTCCATCTTTGATGGAACAGTCCAAGAGAAATTCTTATAGCACTCTTATTCCCCTCCCAAAGTTGGTCATCTCAAGCATCTTTCTGGCCTTCTCAAGTCTGGTGTAACAAAGCACGCAGGCAAGGTCCGAGAGTCAGGAATTGTTTCGCATACCAATGAAGATTAAGCCTGGTATGTGAGACCACGTCAAGAACACAGGACAAGCAGCCTTGTACTGGTATTTCTGTTTCTGATAAGCAAAAAATACAGATGCAGCCATAAAACTGTTAACTGTGCACATAGCAGCAACATCCTGAGTAGCAGGATGTACCCCAAATAGAGGCATTGGGCATTTTATGTATCCTACACAATTCATAATCAACTGGTAAATAGTATTAGAACGACCAAGTCTCTCTTTGCTATGAATTGGGTTTAGTAAGAACAATTGGTGTGAGGAATGGGCAGGATTGACCCACATATCCTGCTCCAGGTAACTAGAAGTGATTAGGCCCTTCACACCGGCTACATTAGTAGTGGTGTTCCTATGGGTGGGAAAAGACAGAACCACGACCTCCTGCCTGGCACTGTAGGTAGCATATGGGTGAATTGTAAGTGAATTAAGGTTTATTATTATAGTAGATTTTTAGTAACTACTTTTGCATTGCTTTGCGCTGTATTAATTGCTTTAGAATTTATTGTATTTAAAGGTTTAAATTGTATAGTAATTGTTCTTAAGGCTTGTAACTGTATTAACTGCTTAAAGCTTGCAATAAATAAGAAAGTCGTTAAGTAGCCCTGAAGTGTACTGGTTTCCCTTGGATCTAAAATAAGTCGAACCACTTGACACCCAAGAACGCAGATTGCCAATGCTCTGTACTAATGATTAGATATACTAATAAACTAATGATTATACTACATGAGTGATGAGATGATACGCAGCTAAACAGGAAGAGTTACAAAAGGAGCAGCAAGAGAAAAACATTTTGCAAACTGTTTATAAGACTGAGAGACTAACACAGCATTATCTCCCTTCCTCAGCTGTATGTTTTCTGAGTCAGCATTAGCTGAATTTTCCAAACAGCCATCCGTGAAATGTCCTGAGGACGTCATGTATTTCCAGTTTGTGCCCTTGACGAGTAGATTTATTTTTAGTTGAGCAACAAATATTTGCTGACATTCTTTCAGTGAATCAGTACAGTGGCATCTAAGTAGCTGTCAAGAAAGCCCACAACAGGGACTGGCAATATACAACTATCGTTAACCTAGAAAACAGCCCAGCCTCAGTTTTTTCATTTGTTATTTGTGTTATTGATAATGGGAACTTATTCTGGAGTTACCCTGGTTTTGTTCTTAATCTGGATAATGAAATTCATAGTGCAAGGCTCTTTCAATGTGAAAGGTATGTTTTCTTACAATATTTGAGTATATGCATCTTTTTCCCAATGTCCAAAAATAGTTGTAATTTGGTTTTTCTCTCTGTTTTTTGCCAGAAAAGATATCTGCTAAATCAGTACATTTGCAAATAAAATATGCAGGTGTATAATTATATCTGTGAATATATATAATTCTGTATGCATGTATATTTTAAATGTATAATTTATAGGTATTTAAAAACATGCAAAAGATCATTTTTGGTGACAATACTTGCTTTGAATATCTTTCACTGAATATTTACGGCCAATTTAATTATTTTATTAATTTTTAATAATGTCCAAATATGTCCCAAGACTTTGATATATTTTAGTAAGTTAGTGAAAATTTGGCTAGACATCAAATGTTTGGTAAATGCCACAACAAAAGCTTTTGAGCAAGTTTTCTAAAAGCAGAATATGCATGAAATTTGTCATTGGGGGCCTTAGAAGAATGTTATTTTAAATATGAATTGTTTGGTTTGATTTTGAACTATCATAACTATGGATATGAGTCTCTCTCAAAGTTCTCAGGGACACAGGAATGATTCTTAAAGTGCAATTTACAGGTAATGAAGTTTGCCTCTGGTTACTATTGGAAGAAAAAAAATTACCCAAACACCAGAAAGTTCCCACTTTTGGAATACAGTGTAGTTGAAATAAATTAATAAAGGAGCATTCATCTTAAATAGCTCTCAAATGCAATGGTTGCATCACAATTTCATTTACAAATTGTCATATCATTTTATTAAGTATTTTTGTTTATTTTATTAAATATTTTGTTAATGCTTCTTCTAAGATGCTTGGGGATATGGTTTGCAACCCATGAAGGTTGGAGGCTGTGCTTTAGCTATCGAACAAATACAACACAATTAATAGAAGGGCATATCCGCTCCACCAATATGACCTGCCCTGCCTTGGCAGGGATTGACATTAGAGGTGAGAATGCAGTTCAGTCAGTCCAAGTAGCAAGCGAGTAACCTCTCAGGGTGCATCTACACAGCAGCGTTATTTTGGAATAACTGCCATTATTCTGAAATAACAATGCAAGCATCTACACAGCAATTCTGTTATTTCAAAATAAATTCAAAATAACGGACAGCTTATTCGGACTTCTGTAAACCTCATTCCATGAGGAATAACACCTATTCTGAAACAGCTGTTTCGGAATAGCAGTAGTGTGGATGTTCCACTGCTGCTACTTTGAAGTAGCTCTTCCCCAGGGCCATTCAAAGTAACTACTCCCCAGTGCCTCCTGGGGCTCTAAATCGAGGGTGTTCACATTAGGGAAGGCTGCCTTGGACTAATTTTGAGGCTTCCCTGTAGTATACATGCGCTATTTGGAAATAAGCTATTTCAGAGTATTTCTTCCAGAATAGCTTATTTTGAAACACGCATGCAGTGTAGATGTACCCTCAGGGTATGTCTAGACTACATGTCTCTGTCGCCAGAGGCATGTAAATTAGACTACCCGACATAGTAAATGAAGTTGGGATTTAAATATCCCCAGCTTCATTAAAATAAAAATGGTCACTGTGCTGTGCTGGTTCAGCTGATTGTCGGCACACCGCGCGAGTCAAGACGTGGATCGGTCGACAAGGGAAGCCTTTGTTGACCACTCCTGTAAACCTGGCGAGAGAGGCATGTAGTCTAGACATACCCTCAGAGCCCTGGTCCACACTACCAAGCCTGTTATTTCAAAATAAGAGGCTGGTTATTTCAAAATAATAACTCCTGCTTTCCACAAGGAATAACGCTTATTTCAAAATATTTATTTTGGAATAGCAGTAGTGTGAATGCTCCACTGCTGTTATTTTGAAATAACTACTTCCCAGAGTCAGTCAAAGTAATTAAAATAAAGTATTTTGAAATAATTTCCTAGTGTCGACATGCCTCAAGAAAGCCAACAGAGACACTTCTGATTAATTGTTTTGATGTTGGTGGGTTGTGGAAAGGGGATGCCTGGCATAATAAGTCTCTTCCTGCTCCAGACATCTCAAAATATAAAAAACAAAATGGATGGAAGCAGAAAATAAAGTGATAGATAATAGCCAGCATGGATTTATAAAGGACAAATCATGTCAAACCAATCTTGTAGCTTTATTTGATAGGATAACAAGCCTTATGGATAAGGGAGAAGCGGTGGATGTAGTATACCTAGACTTAAGTAAGGCATGTGTTATGGTCTCGCATGACCTTTTTAATCAATAAACTAGGGAAATACAATCTAGATGGGGCTATAAGGTGGGTGCATAACTGTCTGGCTAACCATTCTCAGAGAGTAGTACTAACAGTTCACAATCATGCTGGAAGGGCATAACAAGAGGGGTTCTGCAGGGGTCTGTTTTGGGACCTGTTCTGTTCAACATCTTCATCAGTGATTTCAATGATGGCTTAGAGATTATTATCATCTGATTATTAAATTTGCAGATGATACCAAGCTGGGAGGGGTTGCAGCTGCTTTGGAGGAGAGGGTCATAATTCAAAATGATCTGGACAAACTGGAGAAATGGTCTGAGGTAAACTGGATGTAGTTTAATAAGGGCAAATGGAATGAACTCCACTTAGGAAGGAACAATCAGTTTCACACATACAGAATGGGAAGCGACTGTCCAGGAAGGAGTATGGCAGAAAGGGATCTAGGGGTCATAGTAGGCCACATGCTAACTATGAGTCAGCAATGTGACACTGTTGCAAAAAAATCAAACATTATTCTGGGATGTATTAACAGGAGTGTTGTGAGCAAGACACGAGAAGTCATTCTTCCACTCTACTCCGCACTGATTAGGCCTCAATTGGAGTATTGTGTCCAATTCTGGGCACCATATTGCAAGAAAGAAGTGGAGAGATTGGAGAAGGTCCAGAGAAGAGCAACAAAAATGATTAAAGGTCTGGAAAACTTGTCCTGTGAGGGAAGACTGAAAGAACTGGGCTTGTTTAGTTTAGAAAAGAAAATACTGGGGCTACGTCTAGACTAAGGTTATTTTTTCCGGGATACCAGCGGTATCCCAGAAACACTCCACCGCATCCAGGGAACGCATCTGCTCTTTCACTTTTTTTTGTAGAAGAGCACACACTCTCTTTCAGAAGCCCTATCTTTCTCCTTCCACAAGAAAGAAGGGCTCTTCCGAAAGAGGAGGATTTCTGAAATTTGGCCCAGTGTATGCATTTTGCGTACCTTTTTCCAATAGATCATTATAATCTAGATATAGCATGAGAGGAGACATGACAGCAGTTTTCAAGTATCTAAGGGTATGTCTACATTGCCACCCTAGTTCGAACTAAGGTGGGTAATGTAGGCATTCGAACTTGCAAATGAAGCCCGGGATTTAAATATCCCGGGCTTCATTTGCATGTTCCTGGGCGGGCACCATTTTTAAATGCCCGTAGTTCAAACTACCTGCCTGCGGCTACACGCGGCACAGACTCGGTAGTTCGAATTAAAGCTCCTCCTTGCAGGAGGAATAATGGTAGTTCAAATTAGGAGCTTTAATTTGAACTAGGGTGGCAGTGTAGACATACCCTAAGAGGGTGTTTCAAGGAGGAGGGAGAAAAATTGTTCTCCTAGCCCTCTGATGACAGGACAAGAAGCAATGGGCTTATATTGCAGCAAGAGAGGTTTAGGTTGGACATTAGGAAAAACTTCCTAACTGTCAGGGTGGTTAAACACTGGAATAAATTGCCTAGAGAGGTTGTGGAATCTCTTTCTCTGGCGATATTTAAGAGTATGCTGATTAGACTTCTATCAGGGATGATCTAGATGGTGCTTGGTCCTGCCATGAGGGCAGGGGTCTGGACCTGATGGCCTTGCAAAGTCCGTTCTGGTTCTAGTAGTCTATGATTCTATTATAGAAATATTGCGTACAGACAAATGACTATACATATTCTCAACACTCAACTCCCTTATATTTAGACAGAGATTGGGGGAGAAATTTTTTAATTACTGCTATCTCTACACTTACTGCTGCAAGTCACAGTACACATGTCATGAGAAATCAATTACAGGCTTTTTTCAGTCTGTAAATAAGAGGAAGAAGCCCAGATTTCCACCTGAGGAAAACAGAGTTGCTGGTTCAGAACACCACTGTTCAATATTTTCACTTCCTGTTTGGCTCTGGCACACCTAGATGCACCTAGAAAATTTGTGGAATAAGAGTCTGACTGCCACCAACTCACATGGCAGCTGTCAGAAAGAGCTCTGTGGAGGATAAAAGCTCCTGAGAACAACACAGAAACTATGAGGAAGCTATGAAACATTGCAGTATCAAATAAAAGAGAAGCACCAAATACCCTAACAAATTTGTTAGTCTTTGAAGTGCTACTGGACTCCTTATTGTGTTTATACGTAAACTTGTTAATTCCAAGAAAGCGTGCAAGACTATTTCCCTGTGCAATCCATAAATTGGAGAGGAGCAGAATCAGTTAGAAATGAGATATGTCTTTGGGTAATCTACATTTTATAAGGAGTAAGGGTAATTTCGAAAGATGGGTTTTCTTTCGAAATAACCGCATCTAGACAGCATTTCTTTTTTCAAAATAGGGTATTTCGAAATAGTTCCTGGACGCGATTATTCAAATGAAGTGCAGGAAATTCAAATCTGCACTTCATTTGCAATTTCGCTCAGCTGCATTTGCATTCCTCTCTCAAAAGAGGAATGCAGTGTAGACATACCCTTTGATAAGGGAGGAGAAAGTAAAGGATACAATTTTCAAAAGTGTCTATGTTCCATTTTCAAACTTGACTGTCAGTGAAATGTACTAAGTGCCTGTGTCAGGTTTGAAAACTGGGTTCAAGTTTCTAAGTCACTTAGGGTATGTCTACACTAGCTCGTTAATTCGAGCTAGGTAGGCAAATGAG
>CM057848.1:93313338-93327819 GCA_030068395.1 Apalone spinifera
TTTAAAGAGAAGCTAGATAATTTCATTGAGGTTAGGTCCATAAAAGGCTATTAAGCAGGGATAAAATGGTGTCTTTGGCCTCTGTCAGAGGCTGGAGAGGGATGGCAGGAGACAAATCGCTTGATCATTGTCTTCGGTCCACCCTCTCGGGGGCACCTGGTGCTGGCCACTGTCGGCAGATAGGCTGCTGGGCTGGATAGACCTTTGGTCTGACCCAGTATGGCTGTTCTTACGTTCTTATGTTATGTTATGTTTTATGGTCTTTTGTGTGCTTTTATCCTATACAAATTAGATTTAATGAGGGAGACCAGTGTTCCTCAAATTGGGCATCCTGGCTCTTAAAGGAGTTGCAGGGCGTCACAAAGTTATTTTAGGGATGTTGCAGTATTGGCACTCCTACTTGTGTGTTGCTTTCAAAGCTGGGCAGCTGAAGAAGCAGTGGCTGTTGGTCAGGCATCCAGGTCTGAAAGCAAAGCACCCCAACAGCAGCAGCACAGAAGTAAGGATAGCAATACCTCAGACTCCCCCTGCAATGACCTTGTGATCCCCCAACTCCTTTTTTGGGTCAGATTAAAATTACAGTACTGTGAAATTTCACATTTAAATAACTGAAATCATGAAACTAATGGGTTTTCAAATCCTATGTCTGTGAAACTGACCAAAGTAGACTGTGAATTTGATAGGGCCCTACTTATTAATAATAAGATAATTGTGTAAAGACAAAGTGGCCATCTTAATTCTGTGTTCTTTACTTTTTCACGTTTAACTACAAAGAATTGTCACTATTGTACATTGTTGTCATTGTATTAGTAGAGCATATTTAGTAGAACAAGTTAAGCCTGTTAAATGATATTAGGAAGCAATTTTTATTTAACATAGAGAATGAAGAATCATCATTTATTGTAATGGCCAAATTGTCACTTGCTAGTGCTCTGACAACAAAAGTATTTGGTAAAAGTTCATTTTGCTGCCTTTTTTCCTTCCAGCTGCACTGTATAGAGTCATTTAAAGAGCACAGGAAAAAAATATAACACTCTGTCATCTGTCCTCTCACTTTGTGAATGAAAATGCGTCAGAGTTCCCACAAGGGACTCATATTAAGAACTGTATATAAGTCATTTCCCCCCATTATTTTTTAAACATATTCAGCTGGTTACCACAGTGATAACTTTATAGTTTTCAAATTATGTGAGAATACCAGCAGTGTAGCCTGGGAAAGGAATATGATAAATTTTTTGTGGGTAAGGCTCGCCAATCTGACTAGAAGGTTCTAGGTTTCACCCTCGGTAGCCCAGGTCACATATGGTTATACTTCTAGAGGTAGGTCTGGGTGTCCACAATAGTGCCCAAGCTTACAATGACGATAGTACCAAATTACAAGAAGTTTTATTATGACAGTTATTAAAATGGCAAACAGCACAAAGCACTCAGCAATGATTACACAGATCGATTGAACCACTTCTACGGGTAACATTAATACAAATCTGGTTCCATAGATTATGCTTATCTAAGTATAGAGAGAGAGTTATCTCACATAAAAACATATACTCACACCCCCTTCTCCTGAAGGCCAAGCGTGGCAGGACCAGCCTGCCTCCTCCTGTGGTACTGTGGCACCAGGTTGGAGTAGGAAACTTAGAAAGAATAAGTAAAGTAAAACTAAGAGCTTACAGGAAGAAAGGCTTGAAGTGGAAAATAGAAATGTCTCAAGCCCCAAGTTTCCTTATTCCCACAGCTTTTATCCCTCTCTTTGCATCATTATTGCCCCCACCAAAGTTGAAGTTCCACACCCTAAGATTTTGTGGGTACACATACTTGATTGGGATATCTTTTGAGTATGCATGAACAAAACCACCTGCTACCACCTTGGATTTGGTCCTGGACATGGAGAAAGTGGGAGTTTTGTGGTTAAGTGCAATAAGGCCTGCTTCCTTAATTCAAAAGGATGGTTTGCTGGGTCTGGCAGATTCTGGTCTTATTTAGATATCACAAGCTCACAAGGAACTCAGTCATACATATCCATCTATGTACTGACCCAATTGATGATTTTGCCACAGGGTCTTTCATAATTTCTAAAAAGAAATATTAGGTACAAATAATTTCTAGAAGATACATTAACCCTTTCCTATCCCACTATTCTATTACTAAAGCCAACGCATACAGGATGCATCTGACAAAGAGAGTCTTTGCCCATGAAAGCTTATGCTCCAATAAATCTGTTAGTCTATAAGGTGCCACAGGACTTCTCATTGTTTAAGCTAGGGAAAGAGGTAGATAGGCTGGAGGGCAGGGATAGGGTCCAGAGTAACCTAGACAAATTGAAGGATTGGGTGAAAAGAAATCTGATGAGGTTCAACAAGGACAAGTGCAGAGTCCCGCACTTTCGAAGGAAGAATCCCAAGCATTATTACAGGCTGGGGACCAACTGGCTAAGCAGCGGTTCACCAGAAAAGGACCTGGGGATTACAGTGGATGAGAAGCTGGATATGAGTCAATAGTGCACCCTTGTAACCAAGAAGACTAATGGCATATTAGGGTGCATTAGGAGAAACATTTCCAGCAGATGTAGAGAAGTGATTATTCCCTTTTATTTGGCATTGGTGAGGCCACATCTGGAGTACTCTGTCCAGTTCTGGGCCCCCAACTACAGAAAGGATGTGGACACACTGGAGAGAGTCCAACAGACAGCAACCAAAATGATTAGGGGGCTGGAGCACGACCCATGAGGAGAGGGTGAGGGATTTGGGTTGGTTTAGTCTGCAGAAGAGAAGAGTGAGGGGGGATTTGATAGCAGCCTTCAGCTTCCTGAAGGGAGGTTCCAAAGAGGATGGAGACAGGCTGTTCTCAGTAGTGACAGATGGCAGAACAAGGAGCAATGGTCTCAAGTTACAGTGAGGGATGTCTAGACTGGACATTAGGAAAAACTATTTCCCTAGGAGGGTGGCAAAGCACTTGAACGGGTTCCCTAGGGAGGTGGTGGTTAAGTCCAGACTTGACAAAGCCCTGTGTGATAATTTAGTTGAGCTTGGTTCTGCTTTGGGCAGGGGGCTGGACTCGATGACCTCCTGACGTCTCTTCCAGCCCCAGGATTCTATGATTCTATGATGATTCTTATTCAGCTGTTCCCTTCAATTTGTTTTGTTTCCTTGTCATGTGAATGCAGGATATTGTAAGCTTTTTCTTACACGGGTCTTGTTTTTTGTATGTCATTGTAAAAAAAGAATTTAGTCACACTCGTGTTCCCAGTTCTGCAAGGTACTTAAGCATGTGCCTAACTTTAAGCAGGTGAGTAATCTGGAACTAATCTTATGCTTAAAATTAGACATGTAAATCTAATCCTTTGTGAATAAATACATAAAAATAAACAATATTAATATTTGTATTCAGTGTTGCATTGGTCCCAAGATATTAGAGAGACAAGAAAATGTATTTTATAGGACCAACTTCTGTTGATAAGAGAAAACTTTGAAGCTTACACAGAGACCTGAAGAAGAGCTCTGTGTAAGCCTGAGAGTTCCTCTCCCTCATCAAGGCTGTGTCTAGACTACAAAGAAAAGTCGGAAAAAGATACACAAATTGCGTACCTCAATTTGTGCATCTTTTTCTGTTTTTCTTCCGAAAGAGGCTTTTCCAACATTTGGCCCATCTACACTGGGCCAAATGTTGGGAAAAAAGCCTCTTTCAGAACATCCCTTCTTCCTTGTAGAACAAGGTTTAGGCAGTGGTCCCCAACCTTTCAGGGCTGCCGGGCGTCTGGGAGCGGGGCCGCCCATGCGCCGGGAGCCCGGGGCCAGCACCGTGCATGTGCCGTGCTCCCGGGGACGGGGCCACCCCAGATCATTCCGTGGGTGCACAGAAATGCCCTGGCGGGCACCATCGCACCTGCGGGCACCGCGTTGGGACCACTGGTTTACAGGGATGCTAAAAAAATGCATCTGCTTTTCTGAATTTTTTTTTTCAGAAAAGCAGACGCGTTCCTTGGACATGGCAGAGATTTTCAAAAATTCAGGAGTCTAGATGTACCCCTATAGAAATTGGCTCAATAAAAAATATTACCTCATCCACCTTGTCTCTCTGTAATGTCAGGTATTAGTAGATGTCACATGATTACCACACTAAATGCCTTCAGAAAAACTTTTGAAAATACTCATAACAATAGAGCTACATGTGATTTGCTTCACATATTTGCAAATTTTTGCAACAGTGTCCAGTGCAACTCATTACTTTTCCTTTTCCCCTTTGCAGATATTTGGGTTAATTCATGCATACCAGAAACAAATACAACCTTGTTACCTTCAACATCTTCAGAAATAAATGCTTCTTCAACAGCTTCATCTCAGGGCAGCACTGAGATGCCTAATGCTACTGAGTCACCAAAAACCAAAATACCTCCGAAGAACTTCCGCTTGAAATGTGTAACAGAAACCATTTTACCAACCATACAGACTACTGTGGAAAGTCAAGAGGAGCTGACACTGCTTAATGGAAACCAAGCTGCCTTTAGAAATGATAGTGTTGAATTTGGAGGTGAAGGCTATAAGTCTTTGTTATCTGTACCTTAGTTATTAAATAATGTTTTATAGGGGTTAGTGTGCACAGCTCTAACCATAATCAAGGACTGACACAAATACATGTATGAGGGTAGAATAAAAATGTAAGGATTTGCAAAGCCAAATCTAGTAACATAAAAAAACTCCTTTCCTTACCAATTAATTATTGGTATATCTGTGAGTATTAAGTATAACCTCACTTAGCTTTGTAATAAGAATCAGTGGAATTCTGTTCCTCATAAATTCTATTCCTTCTTCTGAGGAAGTTAATGGGAATTGCACTAACATATGCTACCTGTTTGGTGCAAATGAAAAACCTAATTGGTTTTCACACTTGCAAGGATAGAGCAATCAAACATCCACACAATATCTAGTGTTAAACAAGGAAAGCAAAACTGTGGCATTTTCTTACATGCCAATAACCACTATCCCTTTCTGATCCTCAACTTTTACTGTACTGTTTGGAAAATATTATGTAGAATAATGTATGCAAGTATGTTATTTAGAACTTGTCTACACTGGCACGTTTTGTAACCAAATACTGCCTTTTGGCCACAAAACTGTGAGAGTGTTTACACTGCAATAGGACTTTTATCAGAAAAAAAGCCCAGTTTTGCAGACAAAAAACTTTCACCCCTATGAGAGACTTTTGTCTTTTTTCCTCAACAAAGAAAAATTTGTTGACAAAGATGCAATGTGGACTATGCTGTTTGTCTTGTCAAGAGAACTGGCTTCCACCAGCATCCCACAATGCCTCTCCTAATGGCTGTACTCAGTGTTTCATGCTCTCTGCTGCCCTGCAGGCATGCACCCCTCCTCTTTCAAAGCTCTGGGAAGTATCTGACAGCTGAGTGAGCTGCTCTGTTTAGGGAACAAACAAAAAGAAGCAAATCATTGGAATGCTCCCAATCTGCCTTGCACTAGGAACACAGCAGCATGCAGATTACTACTGAGGGAGGGCTGGAGAGACTGTGTTGCTTTGACATTCCTTAGTACAAAGCGCTCACAGAACTACAAGGAAATCCCAAGAAGCGCAGGGATCAGATCTGCCTTTCGACAACACTGCACCTGGGATGTTTACCCACATTGCTAGGACCCTATTGACAGACAGAGTAAAGCAATGTGGCCATGAAATGTTGACAACAGGAGACAGAAAAACTGGTTTGACCAGTTTTCACTTTTGGCAACTTTTGAATGTTGACAGCACTTTCGTCACTATACCTTTCCCGCATAGACATAGTATTGCTAACAGAATGATCTGGTGACAATTTTTTGGCAAACACGTGGCCCTTGAGTTGTACAGAACGTGTGTTTCCATGGATAATGATGCTGACATTTTCATTCAGCATTCAGCATTTGTCTGGAAAGAACATTGACTTATCTCTTTTCTGTTTACTTATCCATATGACAATCCTTAAATGAAGTCTAAAAAAACAAAACAAAACAAATAAGAACGGAACAAAAGTATTGGGTGTAAATGGCAAAGAGGTGCAATTTACACCTCTTTGCCATTTACACCCAATACTTTTTCCATTAAAGTCAATGTTAGTTTTCCCATTTTGAGTTGAACAGGAACAACTTCAGACCTGTTCATTATTTTTGTCACTGTTGAATTTCATTTATAATTTCAAAATAAGCTTGACTGCCTATTGAAGCAGAGGAATTTAGAGAAGTACGATCACTATAATGATTTTGTTCAGATATATGACACACTGTCTTGTTCTTTAGGAAGACAATTTATGTATATTGTATGTGGTTGCATTAAAAATGTTAGGTAGTCAAAGAACTAGATACATTCACGGGGGTTAGATCCGTCAATGCTTATTAGACAGGATGAGTAGAAACAGTGTCCCTAACCAATGTTAGAGGCTGGGAATGGGTGACAGTGGAACATGAGTGTAATTGATGTCACTGTTCAGGTCTTTGAACTGGAGATGTCCATGGGGGCTGGACCCACTTATTCAAGGCTGCCATTAGCAGAATCTGACTTTTGGCACATTAATTTTCAGAATGGCTGAATTAAGAATATATATATATATTTTAAAAACATAGTAAACACATAAATACTCTTTTATCTTTAGGAATACCGATTGCTCTCCTTGTACTGGCACTCATCTTCTTTATAGCATCTGCTGTTCTTGCAGTCTGCTATATCAAAAAGTAAGTTATTTCTTATATATCATGAATATTAATATTTGTAAATACTATAGATTTAATTAAAACATATGACAAAAAGAGTGAAAGGTGAGTATCTGTAGCTCTGCAGACAAATGTTGTTGCTGTTGTAGCTGATGGCCAGTCATTGGAAGGAACTTAACCAGTCACTTGCCAGGTGCATGATTTCTGCATGTCAGATCATTTGTGTACATTTAAGTATTTCATGTAGTGTTGGTATGTTTTTCTTCTTGTACATTTCTGCCACTCCAGTGCTGATAGAGGAGTTCTTATTCTTGAATTATGGTTGTCTTCAGAAAGATTCAGAGGCGTAGCCGAGTTAGTCTGTAACTGGAAAAACTTACAAAACAACGAATAGTCTAGCAGCACCTTAAAGACTAACAAACTGTGTAGATGGTATCATGAGCTTTCGTGGGTACAACCCACGAAAGCTCATGATACCATCTACATGTTTTGTTAGTCTCTAAAGTGCTGCTAGACTATTCACTGTTTTTTAATTTTTTTCAGAAAGATATAGCTTATATAGCGATGTAGGCAAACACGCAAGCCAATTAGATCTACAAGCAGATATGTCAGAAATTGCATTCCATCTAGTTTCATCATTATGTACTGCTACTTCTGATAAATATTTTTAAATCAAACAATATATAAGACGCAAGTCTAAAAAACTGCATATGACCATTTGAGGTTGGCTAATTCAGCATCGCCTTGGCTTTAGTGAGAGTTTTGCTTGAGTATAACCTGAAGGATCTATTGATAATTCTTGATGCTCTGAATTGCATCTGGTAGTGTACCTGTTCTAATTTGCTTTAATATTTCTATTTAAAAGGTACAAGAAAACCTTCCCACTCTCAAACAAGCAGCAAAGAGAAATGACTGAGCCCAAAGTCATCAAAGAAGCTAAATCATGGGACAATGCTCCTGAGAAAGAACCAAGAAATAATGGGAAAAAAGCAGAAGAGCCTCAAGCCAAGCCTGAGGCCACAGTAAAATGTATGGAAGCAGAAGTTTGAAGCTAAATACAACAGCAAATTTGACGGATTTAAGATGAAGAATGCAGAATTGGGAAAACATTTAAAAATGGTTTCAGTTTCCCCACCTTAAAAAGGGGCTAATGATACCTACCTCTCTTTGTAAAGTGCTTTAAGATCTACCGATGAAAACACTATATAAGAGCTAGGTATTATTATAATACTGTAAATACTGTCAAGGTGAATGCATATATTTTAGTTCAAATGTTTGTACAATCATAATTCTATGACTATTCATTATACTTTCTCTTTGATATAAAATTTTGTTTTGCCAAAACTTGGTAGCTTATTCATATTAATATTAAAAGATCCTGCATCTTACAATTCAATATTTTCTATCTTAAGAAGTAATTAAGTCTAAGACTGTCTTGTTGATTGAGATACAGTGAACAATTATTTGCATCAAATTCAGATCAACATATCAAAAATAAAATGCATGATTTTTTCTGTGTGTCCATTAATGTAACAGCCTCCACAATTCATATCTGGTCCTGCAACCCATACTCATGCGAACAATTTGTATTTAGTTCTGCTGAGTGTAAAAGGGCTGCAAGCATGAGTGGAGATCACTAAGGTAAGGGTTACAAACTGTAAGGTCCCGAACAAGGGTAGTTTTAGATTTCCTATAAAGCAACATAAGGTATTTATACTGAGTGTAATGTAATCAACAATGAAGTATTTTGAGAATATCACTGTATCTTAATTTACAATTTTATTTATTAAAATCAAGACTGCATCCTTCTTCAGATAACTGACAGAAAAAAAAAAACACAATTAAAACTATCACAATCTGTATCATACAGGTCTCTGATGTCATTTCACTGTGTTTTCAAAACAAAAGGATACTCAGTCACATGAAAAGTTTACAGCATTTAATAAGAAAATAAAATATAGTCGATATATTTATTTCTTACATCTGTTTAAAATACCTCCCAGAAAAAAAAATACCCATTGTCTCAATTTTATACTTGGAAAACTCAGAAACATATAGCTGGTGTTATGTTAATTTCATAGCAGTTGCATAATCTAAACATAAATTTGCAGTAACAATAGTAAATGTATCACATATCTCTACTTGGATAACTTTTGCTTTACATCTTAAAAAAGTCCTTCAGTAGGCAAATTAGTTTGAAAGACAAGTCACAAAATATTTTCTGCTATGGCAGCTATTTTAGCATAGTATTGCTATAATCAGAACCCAAATAAGTGCCATATTGTCTGAAAAGAAATAAAATCAGTCCTCCTGGTGTTGTAGGTCGTTAACAGAATGAAAGATAGGATATGACATTAAAAACAGAGCAATATTTAAAGTACGAGCTAACATAACCCGCTAGTGAGTGTTTAGTTTCTCCCCTGTGCCCACGCTGCACAAAGACATACAGTAGAGTCTTGATTATCCGACTTTCCTTTATCTGACATTCTGTGTTATTCAATCTGCCTGTGGCCGCCCAAGGCAATTGTGCGGGCGGTGGAGCCAGCAGAGCGGAGCACGGAAGGGAAGGCGCCGGGCAGTGCAGAGACAAAGGCAGTGAGAGAAGAGGGAGGAGGGAGCAGGGCCATGCGGCAGGATGCCGGAGCTCAGCTGCCCCCGCCCTCTGAAGGTCGAGGGGCGCTCCAAACTCCCCCATCCCCTCCGGTCAGCCGTGCTGCCCCCGACCTTCCCTATCTCTCCTGGCCAGTCGCGCTGCCTCCGACCTCCCCTATCTCTCACGGCCAGTCGCGCTGCCCCGCCTGTTATAATTGTAATGCATGCTTTCAGCTTTTTGATGTCCCCCAGTTCAATCCGCAGTGGGCTGATCAAGAACTGTTGAAATAAAACACGTGAGAATACATGTATTTGAAAGCCAGGAGACACAACTTACTTAATTCGGTACCAGCGTGGTGTTTCCTAAAACCACTGTTGTCATGCAGAATGGCCTCTTCATTTCTGAAGGATTTAATTTGTGTCCTTCACATGAGGCCTTATCCTCTGAGGTGCTGAGTGAGCACAACTGCCATTGGACAGTCAAAGTCACTCAGTGTTCAGCAAGTACAGGCACATGTCATAAGAGACTCTAGTCTGGCTCACCACCATCCTGAGCTCTCACACTTTGTAGGTAAGCATGCTTGATTAACATCTAGACAGTTATATAAGCTTTTAGAGCAACTCTATTATTCACTCCGAGTACGTCTACACTAGCCCCCTAGGGAGGCTAATGAGAGTGACCAAAATTGCAAATCAAGCCAGGGATTTAAATATCCCACACTTCGTTTGCATGTTCCCGGCCAGTTGCCATTTTAGAAATTGACTAGCCCGAAGTAACTGCATCTACACGCAGCAGTGAAATGGGATTCCAATTTAAAGCCCCTAAATTGAATTAGCTGATAAACCTCATTGCAGGAGGAATACCAGCTAATTTGAGCTTAATGGGGAAGAGATCTTTGTAGCTTTCTCAGGCTCACCCTTATGAAAATTATATGGCAAGTACTCTTTATTTTGCACCAGGGAACACTCAAGTCCATGAGTGTACTAATTAGCTTAATTTGTTATTTTTTTCAGAATATATTCCTGAGTCCTAGTATAACAGGGTGGGGCAAAATCAGGGCTGGCTCTAGGTTTTTTGCCATCCCAAGCAAAAAATGTTTTGGCCACACCCCAGCCTTTTTTTATGGCTTTTACACCTTTGCAATGTTTTGTTGTTGTTTTGTTTTCATTTTCATTTCTGTCCCAGCATTTTAGTCCTATAAATAGCAAATATAATTTTAATTATTTTTTTTCCATAAAGGCAAAGGCACTTCAAGTAAACTCCCCCTCCCCTTTCACTCACTGCTGGGTCACAACAGCTTTTTCCCTGCCCTGTCCAGCCCCTCCCTATGGACAAGCACCCCTCACTCCTGACCCACAGGGGGAGCAGGGTGCAGGGACAGCGCAGAGCCAGAGGAACAGGGGGAGCAGAGCCAGAGGAACAGGGGGAGCAGAGTTCACTGAGGGGAATGGGAGGTGCAGAGCCAGAGGGGCATGGGGAACAGGGAAAGCAGAGGGACTGGGGTGCTGGGGTGTGCAGTGCCAGAGGGTCCGGGGAACAGTGGGGGGGGGAGGTACAGGCACAGAGCCAAAGAGACACAGGGATTGGGGAGAGCAGGGTGCAGGGGAGGCACGGGGAATGGGACGTGGAGAATGGGAGGGGCAGAGGGATTGGGGTCCAGGGGCAGTGCAGGGAATGGGGGGCACTGACCCAGAGGGGCGCAGGGACCAGGGTGCAGGGGTGGTGTAGGGAATGGGCGGTGCAGAGCCAGAGGGGCGCAGGGATAGGGGGGAGCAGGGTGCGGTGTGCAAGGGCGGCACAGAGAACAGGGAGAGTAGGGGAACCATGGTGCAGGGGAGCAAGGTGCGGTGTGTAGGGGTGGCACGGGGAACGGGCGGCACAGAGCCAGAGGGATGAGGGGCGGGCGCAGTGAGCTGGGGAGCTGGCAGGGAGCGGTCTCTCACAGGCAAAGGGGGCTGGGGCCATAGCAGGACTGGAGCCAGTGGGGCGGGGTGGAGCCTGGCCGCGCTGCACTCTGCAGCCAGCTCCTGGGGACACGCAGCCAGAGCCGAACTCTCGCGGCCCTTTAAAATCAGCAGGGCGAGGTGGAGCCGGGCATTGCTGGGGGTGGCTGCTTACCTGGAAATGCCGCCCCTGGAAATTTGCCGCCCCAAGCAAATGCTTGATTTGCTGGTGCTCTGGGCAAAATGTGGCCTGCAGCCCAAATATGGCCTGTGGATGCAGTGGGGAGCATCCTCTGCCAGCTGCTCAGAAATGTGGCTGCGGGGTTGTCTTTGAACAGCTGTGAGCCTGCGGAAGGAAGGAGGGGCTTCTTATACTGCCCCTATCCCCAGCACAATCCCATTGGCCAAAAACTGGCCAATGGGAGCTGCCTGTTTGAAGAACAAGCAGCAGATGAAGTACCCGTCCTTCTCCCCTCAGGTTCATAGTTAGTCACAGATCCACATGATCCCTGCTATGGCCAGGCAGGGAGCCTGCATGACAAACATGGTGGGGTGCTGACTGGAGCTGGCAACTGCAGAGCTGGAGCTGGCAACCACATTAGGAAGGCAGGATAAAGGACACCTGGAAGGTACATAGGTGGGATGGGTTCTGGAGTGCCTTAGGGGATGGGCACCGGGGAAAAAATTTGCCTCGGGACCACAGGGTATTGGGTTTGTGTCTCACCCCACCACCCATCTTGAGAGCAGCCAAACAGCCAGGCTGCCCCAGAGCTGGAACTAGCTCTAGCATTCAGAAGGTTAATGCTAGAGATAAGTCCACCAACACTACCTCAGCAGAGCTCAATATGTGTGGCAGGAAAAATAAGAGTGCAACCAATCTGACTCACCCATGCAGATACAGCTTATCTATTGGCATAAGTACTGAGGGAACCACATGTCACTGTTCCTGCCTCTCTGTAAGGGGAGAAAGGGCATTAATACTAGCACGTCATATGGGAATTAAGGATATGATGTAGGGAAAGGGGGAGCATGGGAGGCCCTCTGTCATCTTGTACCTAGCTCACTAGACTGCCTAAACCCATCACCTGTTTAGGGTTTTCAAGGATGGTCCCTTTTTTCAGGTAGCTGTCCCAGAAAATCTGTGAGTGTTCCATAAACACTGTCTGCCAGCAAGTGAGTTTGATGGGCTGTCCTGAAGTAGCAACCCTATTTAATCCCCCAGATCTGTACATATCACAGCCTGGGAAAAATGCTGTCCAAGCCATAGACTGCAGTTTATCAGATTCCTCCACCCCATGCCTGCTGCCAAAACCCTCCATCTGCAGCCTCATCTGAATCACACACTTTGCATCCCAGGCAGGATGGAATTCTACCTGGTGCCTGTGATACTCATAGACTCAGCCCTGGTTACCACATTTTCCCCTTTTGGTACATACCTTCAAAGACTGACAAGGACGGTCCTGACAATCAGAAGTTTTTGTCGCATGCTTTGTAGCCCCCTCCCACACCGCTTTTATGGACAGCATGGCAGGAGATTGTGCTAGCTTCCTATTGTGGTGAACCAAACACAGAAAAAGATATCTGTGGCACTGGGAGAATTGATGCAGGGTCAGAAATACCAACATGCCACATATATAGCTGCAAATTCTGCAAATGTGTTATCACAGATTACTTGGTACCTGCCTGGAGTATAGTTTATTTTACAGATTAGGAATATGTAATTAATGACAAATAGCAACATTAAAATAAAGCAGTTTGCAGCCAGAAACGACATATGATATGTCCGACGTTCTCAATCTCTAAACAAGCGCTGAGTTTGGCTGACAGGATGAGAACACTTTATAAATATTTCTTTGAAAGAAGCATCATTTTACCAGAGAGCGCTTCTGGCTGTTACCTTTCTAGTGCATGTGTGGCAAGACCAAGCGTGTCCTTCTCAGCTCAGCCCTTTCCATGAACAGATTCTGGCCAGCCCTCTGTGGGGTCCAGGTAAGAGAGAACAGTGCAGAGCTGGTGGCAGTGTGCTCTGCATACATGAATATTAGGATGATGATCAGAACTCCAATAACAAAAGTTCTTTATTTACCATATGAAATACAGCTAAGTAATGTGAGGCCTGATTTTGCAGGTGCAACAAAACACAAAAAGAATGAATCAGAGTAGGGCTGCGAGGAGTCCGGTATTGAACCAGACAGTCTGGTATTTTCACCTGCTGTCTGGTAAAAAAATTAAGAAAATACCGGACACCTAAGATGTCCAGTATTTTCTGATTTTTTCCTGGCCAGGAGGCAAAAATCCCGGGTGCTTACTGGGTTCCGCAGGGGAACTGTCTGGCCCGGAGCAGGGCTACAAGATGGCGGGTGGTCACTGGCAGCCTGTTCGAGGCAAAAAGCCTCAAAAGCGTTTCTTAAAGGGGCCAGGCTGATTTATTTAATTTTATTTATTTATTTATTTATTTATTTTGCTTAACAACTCTCGGGGTCCTTTTTTTTTCTCAACAACTTTGGTCTCCCCCTTTTTTTTCTCGACAGAATTTTTTCCCTAGTGTTTTTTTTTGAGGGAAGGGGGTGTTCGGTATTTTTGGTTAAACCATCTGGCAACCCTAAATCAGAGACATGTGCAAAGCTGGTTTAAAACACATGGCATTTCCCTAAGTCCTAGTTTCACTCTGTGCATGGCTGTTTTTCCCTTGGGCTTTATTAGAACAGCCAAAGAGCTGATTTTAATGGAGTTGCCATGTCCACAAATGGTTTTATATACAGATTATGCCAGCATTGAGAAACACAGTAGCCACACTGCTCTTTATGCAGTGAGAGATTCGCTCTGCCATGATGAGATAGAATCATAGGCGTGCGCACGGGGTGTGCCCAGGCACACCCTAATGTTTCAAAGGGCCTTCCTGGTGCGTTGGGGAATGGACGCTGCGCAGGGTTTGCCACACATGCGTGGCTAAAACCAGAGGGTCTTAGGACCCCACAGAAACAGGTGGCAGGGAGAAGAATCGTCACCCCACTTCCCCAGCAAGTGAGGTAAGTTTAAACCCTGGGTGGGAAGGTGGGGAGTGTGCCTGCCCACAGGCAGGGTATGGGAGCAGCACAGCTAGGCTGGGGGTCGGCTCGGCTCGGGAGCAGCACAGCTGGGCTCAGGTCGGGGTTGAGGGCAGCACGGCTGGCCCAGGGTGGGGGGGCCCAGGGTCGGGGGCACCATGGGGGCAGCGCAGCTGGCCCGAGGTCTGGGGCAACGCAGCTGGCCCGGG
>CM057848.1:93348355-93360358 GCA_030068395.1 Apalone spinifera
CCCCCCCCCCCCCCGGGGCAATCTTTAAACTGTTGTTCTCTGACATCAGCCTCAACTGCAGTGTTATGGAAAAGGCGTTCTGTCAGTGATCCTGCTAGTTGGCAGGATTCTTTCTTTAAATATCTGTTGACAATTCCAGATGATAAATAAAATTTTATCCTCAAGTTAAAGTTTGTTTAATCTAAAAGCTGTATCTGCTTTATAGTGGCATTTTGGCCACTGAAACCAGAATCTGTCCCTGCCCTTACTGTAAAACTTAATGTCACTTGTTTGGTCAAAAGATGCAATACACAGACTTCATTTGTCAGTATGGAAAGTGATGAGTATAATCCTTTGAGAGACCAAAAGAGGTATAATGACTCAAAAATAATAATAAAAAAAGTTATCCCGTTGAAGCTCTAGTTTCCTTTCATTTTTTGACAATAACATTTGGCAAAAAAGGTTGCCATAGACAGGTTGCATAATGGATGATGATCTTATCACCTCACCCACTAAACAGAAAAAATACTCAGTGGAAATTGTTTAAGCTCCTTCTGCTTATTTATCACTAATCTGAGCATTTATATCTATTGAATATGACTAGTCTGTATGTGCAGAGAAGGAATATTTTGAGGTAGAAGAATAGTGTTGAATTTGTTTTCACTGACTAATACGATTTTTTTCTACTGCAGAGTTAAACAGCTGACTGAGGAGGAGGAGTGTTGCATCTGCATGGATGGACGTGCTGATTTGATTCTTCCATGTGCTCACAGCTTTTGTCAGAAGTGCATTGATAAATGGTACAACATTTTTTATATATTTTGAGCGATGTATATATAGGAACCCTGAGCAAATTCCAGGATTGCAGCAAAGCCAGGGTCACTTCAGAATTCGCAAGCATTTTATTAACAACTTGAACCAGAAAAAGCTCTAAGGCTTAATGATAACTAATGCACTAGGGCAGTGGTCTCAAGCTTTTTATGCCCAAGATTACTTTTTAAATGTCAGAACAAGCCAAGACTCCACCACTTCCTTGAAGCCCTGCCCTCTCTGTTCTCCTCCTCTCTATCACTTGCTATCTCTGGCCCTTACCCTGAGAGTGTATATGGCTAAACTGCCGCTTTTTTTCCGATTCTTCTGTAGGAACAGGTTTTTCCAATATTTGGCCTATCTAGACTGGGCCAAATGTCAGAAAAACCTCCTTCTTTCGGAAGCCCCCTTATTCCTCGTGGCATGGGGAATACAGAGGTTGCCGAAAGAGTGTGTTTGCTCTTCCGCTAAAAAAAGCGGAAGGACAAACACATCCCTGGATACAGAAGAGTTTTTCTGGGATACCTCTGGTACCCCAGAAAAAACTCCTGCAGTCTAGTTGTACCCTTACTTGTGTTGAGACAGGAGATGCGGACTCTGGGGTGGGAATGAGGGATTTGGGTGTGAGAAGGTGTGAGCTCTGGGAGGGAATTTGGATGCAGGAGGAGGTAGAGAAGGGATGCTGGCTCGGGGAGGAGGGTCCAGGCTGAGGAGTGTTGGGGTCAGGTGGAGGGTTGGGGTACTGAGCAAGCCACAGGCTTGTAGATGTGAGGGTGCAGGATTTTGGGTTGGGGTATGTGAGGGGCTCAGGGCAGGGAGATTAGAAGCTTGATGGGCTCAGGACACAGATTTGCAGTGTGTAGATGGTGCAGAAGTGTTGTGGCAGAAGACTGAAGATGCGGGGGTGCAGGAGTTTGGGGATGAGAGGCTCAGGATAGGTGGTTCCAGTGTATGATAGGCTGAGATTTGGGGTTGGGGGGCTGGTACAGGAGTGTTATGATTCTGTGGCCAGATGGGGGTTTGGCCCCAATTGGGGGTTTATTGGCCAGGCTTCATTTTTAAATAAAATGTCAGACGCAAAGTTTCCGCGTTGTCTTTCTTTGAGAGGGGCGGGGAACCTGTTTTGAGTCAGGGGTCACCGACCCACAGAAAAGTCAGTTGGGGCCACACAAGTGAGATGCTAAATAAACCTCCTCCAAAACCCCCCAAGCCTCACTAATGTGGCCCTAACTGTGCTGGTGGGAGCAGGGGCCATGGTGCTAGCAAAGGGTGTACAGGACGGGGATGGGGTGCCAGTAGGGGCAGGGTGCCAGTGGGTGCTGTAGCAGGGGATAGGGTGTTGGTGGGGGCAGGGAACAGAGTCCCTGGCACTGCCTCCTCTAAGGACTCCTACCCCCTCTGTCTCACAGTGGAAGCTCGTCCTGGCACTTGCCTGCTCCGGGGACTCCTACTCCCTCCTCCTCGCAAGGGAAGCTTGTCCCGGCGCGTACCTCCTTTGGGGACTTCTACTCCCTCCTTCCTCCTCCCCCCCCAAGGGGCAGCTCGTCCCTGTGCACACCTCCTCCGGGGACTCCTCCCCTCTCCCCTCCACCCCTGGCGCGCAGGAAGTCCCTGGCATGCCACAGACCTGGGTCTGGTACCATGCCAGGAGTTTGGGAGAGGGGGACCAGCCAGCACACTTCCTGAATCCCCGGAAGTGGCGCGCAGCTGCGGGACTTCCGTCCACCCTGCAGGAAGCTGGCACTACCTCCATTGTCGTTGGAGGTAGGCAGTGGGGCTTCTTGGGGGTGGAGGAAAATGGGGGGGGGCCCCCGAACACCTCGTGATCGACTGGTTGGGGCCCCCGATTGACCAATTGATCGCAATCGATGTGTTGGTGACTATAGCACTAGGGAAACCCTCTCTGTAATGCAACCCTCATTGTTCAGCACCCTAGTGCAGTGCAGTATTTTGGAGAGAGAGATTAATCTACCCCCTAGGTGATATCAGCATCAATTGCAATGTTATGAAAAATATTCCATAATATTCAGGGAATTCACTAGTAGCAGTGAAAGTTGATGATAAATGCCTAATTATATTTAAAGCAAGTTAATTAAAAATTGAAGAGGAACTGGATTTATTAACTTTGAATTGATGCAAGAGAACTAGAAATATCTTAAACTTTTTATAGCATGCTGCCCATATTATTCTTAATTTTTGTAAAACGTTGTAGATCATCACGTGAAGTGCTCAAGGAGAGGAAAAGCAGAAATGCATTGAATCTGGCCTTTTGATCTGTTCAGGTCAGAAGTCCCACGGTTTCTCTCTCAAAAATAAATCCAATCTTCTGAGTATTACAAGCATAAGGAAAATGGAATGCCCATTATTATTTTTGTGAATAAACATTGTAGAAAGGATAATTTTAGGCATTTAAAGTGAGAAATTTTGCTAAATAGCATTTTAAACTGTATGCCTAACTTTTATTTTACTATATAGTATCAAACGAGACATGATACCAGCAACAAATTGCCATAAAGCCTCCTCTTTGCTCAAAAGTTAGAGCTGAGGTCATGCTGTTGCTTACCATGCTAATCTTTAGAATCATGGAGAAAAATCAGAGCGCCAAGTTCAGCTCTGCTTTTCTTGGGCCCATTCCATAGTAATATAATAGGAGTTGGCCATTTACTCTATGGCTAATTTTGGCCTATTACATTTAATTCTCTGTGGGAATTTCAAACTTTTGATGAGGACATGATCTTTAACACTACTCACACAGTATGAATCTTACTGAAAAATTGGATCCTTAGGTATAATCAGACTTTTCTACTTGCCTTGGGCAATTAGGAATTTATGCCTATTTGCATTGCAGAGCGTGGTATCTCCACTGTGTGAATGTGTTAGTTTCTACAATAGTGATTGACAGAATTGTTAACTGGGTTCCAGATGCATAATCTCTATTGTAGTATGAGTCAAAATAAAGTTTGACATCTAGATTCCAAAATAGGCTCATATGGTTAGAGCTGGAAAAATCTTTTTAATTAACATGAGAAATTGAGAATCACTAAAACAATCTTTTATACTATTTTAATCACTTAAGAATATTGTTGCATTCAGAATTGTTGTGTAACTTTGAATACAAAGACACTATTCAAATGATTGGGTTTTCAGTTATGCTTGTAGTCACCTGATCCAAATAACTTGTGTAGAATCTTTAATGTACAGAAGAGGCAAAGGCTGACAATGAAAGCAAAATGCTATGTAATATTTGCATCTCAGAAGTGTGCATAGAGTTCTTGTTTTTTTTAACCAACTATTTGTTTTTCTAAACAGGAGTGATCGCCACAGGAACTGTCCTATTTGCCGTCTACAAGTGACTGGGACAAATGATTCTTGGGTAGTGTCAGATGCACCTACAGAAGATGATGTTGTTAGCTATATACTCAACATGGTAGATGAAGCAGGCCAGCCTCACAGACCATGATACTGGTGACTACTGATTAAAGTGTTTGAAGGTTTCATTGTCATGAACATATGCTTTTCCATCTCAACCATATTTCATGACATTTAGATGTCTCTTTGGTTGCTGTAACCTAAATCTACACTATTCCTTTAAAACACAGGATATATGAGCCAATAGTTCTGGGTGCATTCTTAATTTTTCATATGTAGCTTCATTAAATACTCTAAATTCTTAGATCACTAATGCTTGTAAAGGTTACTGTTACAATGCCTTTTCTGACAAAAGTAAGCGCTATTGGAATATTTTTATTAGTATTTGAATTATAACATAAGAGCATTGCTGCACCAGCTTTTTGAACACTATCAGGGGAACTTTAGTATAGAAGATGCAGTGTTTTATTACTGAAGGACCTGCCTTGCATCCTTTTTCTTCATAAATAATCCTTGCTCACACAGTTCAATGTGTTGACTCACAGGAATAAAGATTCCTAACATGAGTTAGGATTACACAATAACTAAACTGAAGATCTGAAGTTTTATTATTGAAATTTAGGAAGCATCTTTTCCCTTTCCCTCAGTGGTCATTTGTTGCCATGTATTAATTATTTGTATTGAGTTAAATCTATAGTAATGTTTACCATAGAAAACTGTTTGTAACCTATTCTTGGGGATTACAGAAACCATCCCTGTCAGCATGTGTGCTTTCCTTTTTCCTAGCACAGTATACTTTTTAGAAGGCTATTTTATCTGATACTCTAAAATTTCATAGAAAACAAAGCTGTACTAAATAGCTTCCCACACAGTCCTGAAGGTTAAAACAATATATTTCCATAGGATTTTTTTTTTTTGTGTGACAATCAAAAATTGTCTTGCGCACTAAGCATGTGAAAAGAACTCACATGCATCTGATGAAGTGGGTCTTTGCCCATGAAAGCTTACGCTCCAATAAATCTGTTAGTCTATAAGGTGCCACAGGACTCCTCGTCACTTTACTGAAAGGCTTTGTATAGTATCTGTCATGGTTTTGTTTAGTCTTGATGCTTTTGCTTTGTCCATTTTTCCTGAGTTTTCAAAGTTACAACATTATGCATACTTCTTAAAAAAAAAAAAGTGATAAGCTAAATTGGTGCTGTACTTAATTTCTACAAGTGCAATATGTCTTTCTGTAGCAAGGAGAAACTTCTGCTTTAACAATAGCTTCATTTTGCTTCTAATAAATGTACAGCTCTGAAAATCCGAAAAAAGCAGTAAAAACACTACTTACTTGTGTAGTGTTTTTGCAGCAAAATAAGTTTTTCTATATTAAAAAAATAACATGCAAGTGCACAAGTTACAAGCTTTGCATTCTGTCATACATAAAATGACACTTTGAATCAATTTAATTGTTCTTTTTTGCAGTTAACACATTGAACTAACACTTGGAGTTGTACATGTACACTTACATGCAGATTCTCCATTGAATAAAAATGGCAACAAATTCTTATATTAAATTGTAGTTGAATTTGCCATACATAATAAGCCTGAGTTTCAAGCTAAAACTCTGTCATAGAGGGGGTCTAAATGCTATGAGTACCTGGGTTGGAAATGCATGTTTTTATTTATCCCTACTAAAATAGTAACATTTCTAACCGCAAACCCGTTTAATTCATATTCCTTTCTACTCAGCATTCAGGAGATTAAAATAACCTTTAAATTTAAGTTATTTTTATATTTGACACAAGCAAGCATCTGAAATCACTAAATTCTCAAGGTGGTTTTTGTTTTTTTGAAATAGTAAAAAAAATGAACTGATTGAATGAGGTTTTTTTGAATGCTGATTCTTTGATTTGGGCTTACATGTACTCATGAAGGGTACATCTATATAGCAGAGTTTAACTTGAAATAAGCTATGCAAATTGAGCTATGTCAATTGCATAGCTTATTTCAAAATTGGAAGCATCTACACAGCACTTAGTTCAAAATAGAGCACTCTTCCTCTGACTTCCCTGACTCCTCATACAATGAGGGTTACAGGAGTCGGAGTAAGAAATCCTCCAGATTGACAGTATTTCAACATTATTTCAAAATAACTGCCTGTTATGTAGTCGTGGATTATGTTATTTTGAAATGATGCCAGTTATTTTGTAGACTAACCCTAAAATAATGCAGACAGGTTGTTAACTACAACATTGTTATACACATTTACATCACTAACTAAAGCAAAAACTGTATATTTAAAAAGTGAAAATATAAACTTTATATTTGATACACTTTTTAAAGTAAGCTCCTCTAGTGCACACTGATGTGCTGTAGGTACTGTAATGTGTGCCTTGTAAGTATGTACTGTAAAAGGATGTGATCACTGAAATATAGTTCAGTAGTAGCAATATTTCATACTTCAGTAATACATTTAGATGAATACTTGACAAGGAAGACGCTCAAGAAGTTACTTGAACGTGGTAGTGGATTTCAAAAGTCTGTTTGAATGTGAATTAGTGTAAATAGCATGAGGGGATATAAAATTGCTGTTTCGTGCTCTGTACTCTAGCACTGAAGTGATATTTCTTAAAAGGTTTGATACGAAGGTACAGATTTGCACACTATTGATTGTATTGATAGCTAAAGGCATTTCAAGGTATTGTTAATTTGTGTATGAATTGTACAATAAATACACAATGTTAAAGAAATTCTAAATTTAAGGCATTTCCTAGCTTCTCAAAAATGATTTATTGGAAAAATAAAGCTTTAATTTCAACTGTATTCCATCATACAGATGGTATGCTTAACAAGGAACATATGTTATTTATGAGTAGGCTGTGGTTTAAAGTTTAAAAGTGTGATGTGAATAAGCAAGTTACTCCCATGTCTGTTGCTTATATCCCAACCCCCATCCATAAAAGAAACTGCAGTTGAAGTTTCTTGCACCCATGGGATTTGAAAAGCCCTTTGTTAAAGGAATATGGTCAATTTAAAAATCAGACTTTTCAGAAAGCTTAGCTACTGGTATTACAAAAGTAACACTTAAAACTACTATACTGAAGAGATTTAAAATATTTTTCCTCCATGTTCAGTTAGGTCTGGTGTGTTGGCATGCATCATTCACTGTCCCCGTTTCCCTCTAGTCTCTTAGTTTGTGTTGATTTGGGCCTTTTGTATAGCAAGCAGATGGGGAGGAGAGAAATATTAAGAAGAAAACAAGTGCACTGCCACTAAAGGGCAGTCATGTCAAGAGATATATGTAATATGTAAATTTACATGCAAAAACTTAATGAATGAGGGTGCAGGGAATGTAAATCTCTGAATGTTTGATACGTAATTTGCACATAGTATCAGGTTTGTTTGTTACTTTAGTAATAATGCCACCAATGGGAGTTTTAGGTGAGCAACATATGGCCCTCAAATTGCAAGTTTTCATTTTTTTCCTGTATGAAACCACATGCAATTTTACACCGTATGAGCTGTTTAATCTTCTCAGTTAGCTATGCCATAAAAAGCAAACTGATTAGAGGAGAAATCACAAATTTTACAGTAATTATATTTTACTAGTCCACCTTTCATAAAGTTATTAGCATATAATCAAAAACTGTGTATCACTAAGTGGAATAATTCCTATCAAACATGTATACAGTTGGTATTATTCCTGACTACCAACACAAAATGTGGTCAGAGATGAGACATGAACTTCTCCCATTAATGGATAGGCACACTTTTTTAAAGTCATTTTATTGCATTTAAGATGCACAGTAATCATTTCCACACTTTTCTATTTTCATGAGCAAAAAGATATAGATTTCTATTTCAGACTCGTCCCCAAATACTGGGTGATAAGAATGACATGGTAGAGTCATTTAAGCCAATTCATGATCATCAATAAGATATGCAATAATAAGCTGGCAACATCTTTTTTTTTTTCCTAAGATCATTATGGACTGGTTGTAAAGTGTCTCCAAAATGAAAGTGAATGCTACTAAAATTGTGTTCATCGTAAAATCTGCTAATAAACCAAAGGCTAAATTTAAAAAGTATGTTTTCTATAATTGCCACTGGGTATACAATTTAGGCTATCCCATGCAGTAACAGTCAATGTGTATTACTGTCCAATAATAAGACGTGTACCGCTATCATCTGTACTACATACATCTTGTTTGCATTAGAATATTACAGATTATACATGCAAGCATTATGACTTTTAAATTGCAGTGCAAAGCACGGTTAAAATGCAGTATACAGCATAAATGATGCACAGTTCTGATCAGACATTTGATATTTACTGCAGTCTTATATAGCCTAATGTATGTACAAACTGACTTTAAAGAATGTAATGCAGTGGAAGGTAAATTCACAGTTCAACTCCATTTTTTATAAATAATTTCATTTTTTCTTAGTATTCAAACAATTGTATCCAGGCAGCTGTTAGTCACAGAAAATTAATTATTAAAAAGCAGACAGTAAATGCACATTTTTAGAAGGAAGACTGGCTTATTTCTTGGTGCTGTGACTCTTTTGACAGAGCAGTAATCTCTTCTGATTTCATTGCATCAGATAGAAAGCTGAGCTCATTACACAGTGTCTCATACCTGAAAGCCATTCGGATCTGTGCTACGTTTGTCTTTCGAATGTCATTTCCTTCAGGCCCTTCTTTATAATAATTTATCCCTAAGAATTTTTGTTTTTCCTGTGGGCAAAATAAAATTAAGCATTACAAATAAGTCAGTTTTAAATTGTTTTTTTCCCCCCATGCAGGCATCTTTTTATGGGAATAGCACTGAAGATAAATGAAAAGACCACAAAGAGCTATCCATGTAGTTAATGATGTTTAACTAGTCACCTTTTTATGTAGGTAGCATGCTTTTATTAAGTTACTTTGCAAATGCAGATCAACGATGAGTAGTTCCATCAAAATATTCTGTTTTTTCCATTTCTCCCTAGTTAAGTTAGACTCATTTAAAAGCTTTTTGGGCATACATGAGCTGGTTTGCCCCACAGCTTTCTATCGGAGCAAAATGCATGGCATGTTCCTATATGTATTGTTTGTTCTATTAGCTGTAATATTAAAGCTGCCTGATCCAAAAGCCACTGAAGTTAATAAGAAGACCGACTGCTTTTGCTGGGCTTTGCATCAGGAACTAATCAACTCATGAGTTCAAGACTTTGAGGAAGATTTAGATATCCTTGGCAAGCTGCCATTCCTTTATTTCTTGGGGAAGAGTGGATGATGGTGGGTGGTCACATCAGACCCACCAGCAAAAGCAAGCTAGAGGACAGTAGCATATGCACCAGAAAGACATTCCTGTGCCAGCTTCTCAAAGTAATAGTCTCTAAGGAGATAAAGATTCCTTCTTAAAAATGATGAAGTAGCTTCTCCAAAAAAGCTCTTAAGCGAAATTCATAAATTTTAACATTTGAAGGAACCATTAGATCATCTAGTCTGACTTCCTGTATCACAATGGGCATTGAATTTCACACACTAATCAACTAAAGTTATTGGGGTCAATTGTAAAAGTAAGTCTTCCAGAAAGGATTCCAGTCTTGATTTAGAGAGACAATCCCCACCAGAATCAATTATTTAGGTCACATTAAGACAGGCATCTGGCTGGGGATAGTTAATACCCAGTTCTGCAAGTAACTTGCTAGTTACTGCTTTTGTTAATAGAACAGAAAATAGGGTTAATATTATAGTACATCAAACTCAATGTCCATTCTAATAAGATTGCTCCATGGTCATGGTTATTCCCAGTGCTTGACAAACTGCTGTTTCTTCGAGTGATTGCTCATGTCCATTCCAATATAGGTGTGTGCACACATCGTCGGAAGATTTTTCCCTCAGCAGTACCCTTAGAGCCAGCAGGGAGCCCCCTGCAATGGCGCCAATATATCAAGGCATATACCCCTGCTGGCTCTCTTCCCAGCCAGTTCCTTCTTACTGCTCCTGCCGGTCCTTGGAAAAACCTTCGCTCCCTGAGTTGTTTTTTCAACTGCTAATCCCTTTATTGTTTACCTCTGTGCTTCAGTTAAGTACCTGTGAACTTACCTTAAAGACTCTTCTTTGTGTTGACCCTTTCACCAGGGCAGGGCATGCCTGGCCATCAGGGCTTCAAAGCCTACAAGGAGTGTAGCAGGCCTATGCCCTGCAGCGATCCACACTCATCGGCTGCGTCTAGACTGGCAAGTTTTTGCACAAAAGCTGGCCAGCTGTCTACACTGGCCGCTTGAATTTGTGCAAGAGCACTGACTTTGTAATGTACAAAATCAGTGCTTCTTGCGCAAATAAAATGACGCTCCTGCTCAGGCAAAAGCCCTCTTGCGCAAATGTATTTGCGTAAGAGGGCCAGTGTAGACAGCTAAAAAGTGTTTTGCACAAAAAAGCTCCGATGGCGAAAATGGCGATCAGGGCTTTCTTGCGCAAAACCGCGTCTAGATTGGCACGGACGCTTTTCTGCAAAAAGTGCTTTTGCGCAAAAGCATCCATGCCAATCTAGACACTCTTTTCCGCAAATGCTTTTAACAGAAAAACTTTTCCGTTAAATCATGCCAGTCTAGACATAGCCATCTTGTTTCAAGTGCCTGGGAGAATCACACTTAACATCAGTGTGTAAAATCTGCAAAGCCTTTTACAGGACTAAGCGACAACGTGAGTCCTGTCTCCGGGCACTCTTAATGGAGTCAGCTCTCCGCCCAGCACCGGCCTTGGCACCGAGCACGGGCAATGTACCGGCCTCGGTGCGGGAGGCATCAACGTGCCACTATTCCCCGGCACCGTGCAGGGGTAGGCGCCGCTCCCACTCACCAGCACCATCCAGGAAGAGGCAGCCGGACAGGGACCGGTCCCCACTTGGGCACGTGCCCTCCATATGGCACGTGGCACTGGACAGCCCAAGCCCCAGCGAAGGGATGATAGCTCCCTGGAGGACCTCCCTGACCCATCCACACCGGAGGCACTGGAGGCAGCCAGGGTGCTTGAGTCGTTCCCCTTGCCTCCCGTTGCCATGACACTGCCCAAACAGCACGGGGACCCCTGGCACCACTCACCGCGGACGCCCCGTGAGCAGCAGCATGAGGTGCACAGCCTTGGGCCACAGGCAGCACCACCCTCGGCACCGGGCGCTGTAACGTCACCGGCAGCAGCTGAGTGCTGCACCCCTGGCACCACAGTGCCTGCCCCGCATGGGGAACTGGCCATGGCCATGCCGCCACCTCCTCCTCCACCCCAGCAAACCTGAGGCTATGTCCCATCATGCCCTGCCGCACCCATCGTCGGCGCTGCCGTGATCCGTGTTGGATTATTCCTCTGGCTCCGATGCGGCCTCAGTGTGGTTGTCTAGGGGGTCCAGGTCGCGCTCCTGACACCGGTCCAGATCATGTCACTATTCCCAATCAAGGTACCATTCCCGGCACCAGTCTCCTCCACACCAGCAGCAATGGGGGCAACCGATGTCGGTGCCGATGTTGCAGCAAACCACCTCAACCGTCGGGGCAGTGGCCTTTCTGGACTCCCTGGGCCTACCGCCAGGGCTCCGTGCCTCCTCGATTGGCTTCCTCCGTGTCAGGGCCTCGGCCTTCTCCATCGGTGACCCCATTGGTCCGGTCTCCCACTTCAACACATTCTTTGCCCCCGGGCCAGCCATCCCCGGGTCCAGCAGAGAGTTCGGGGCAGCCAAGCCAACTGGCCCCTCCTCCTTCCTCTGTAACCACCTCTGAGGGTCAGGAGCGCACAGATATCCCCATGGGGGACACTGCAAAGGGGTCATCGTCATCTTCCCCAGACGAAGCATTTGCAGATGCTACGGCCTCTCCCCT
>CM057848.1:93360368-93370743 GCA_030068395.1 Apalone spinifera
CCCCCCCCCCCCCCCCCGCCCTCTATGGATGCCATACCTCCTCCGTCGCCTGGCCCAAAATCTGGGGGTTCAGGCTGACAAGGCTGTCGAGGACTTCGACCCAACGGTTGACATTCTGCAGGCCGACACTCCCTTCAGAGTGGCACTGCCCATAAATAAGACTGTCGTCAAAATCTCCGCCACCCTCTGGCAAATGCTGGCTTCCATCCTGCCCACTGCTAAGCGAGCTGAGCGCGGATACTTTGTCCCACCAGAGGGTAACGAACACCTCTTCTCTCACCCTCCCCTCGGCTTCATGGTGGTCCAGGCAGGGGCAACCAGCGGCAACCCCCAAGAGTAAGGACGCCAAAAAGGCTGACTTACTGAGGAGGAAGGTTTATGCATCCGGGGGAATCCAGTACCGGATTGCTAACCAGCAAGTCCTCCTCTCCCGGTATGGCTATAACACCTGGGTGTCGATGGCCAAGTTTGCTGACTTGTTACCCCAGGAGTCCTGGGCAGAGTTTAAAGCCCTGCAAGAAGAGGGACGGACCATCTCTCGGGTGGCCCTACAAGCAGCGCTCGATGTGGTTGACGCCGCCTCCAGAGTCATGGCCTCAGGGGTCGTACTGCGATGCAGTTCCTGATTACAGGGTTCCGGGGTGCCTCCTGAGGTCCAAAATACCCTACAGGACCTCCCCTTCAAGGGTACCTCGCTCTTCTCAGAGCAAACAGACCAGCACTTACACTGGCTGAAGGACACTAGGGCCACGCTTAAGTCTTTGGGCCTGCACACCCTGGCCACGCAGACACGTTCCTTTTTGGGTAGGAGCGCCACCAGAGCACCCTTGCAGGGTCCGCAGCCTTCTCACGCTGCAGGGGCAATAATGGCAGGCACAACCACCATCAATCCCGCCTACCCTCTGACTCCTACCAGGGGCCCTCCAACAAGCCCCCCAGGCCCTGCCAGGGGTTTTGATGGGACCTTTGAGGGCCTCATACCAGTCTCCCCATTCCCCTTCCAGGACTTTGTCCCCCTTTCTCCAGGTCTGGAGGTCAATCACATCAGACCGCTGGGTCCTGGAGATAGTGGAATTGGGCTACTCCATCCCCTTCTTATCGCCCCCTCCCACCCACCGCCCTACCCCGTCCCTTTTCAGAGACCCTTCTCACGAATCCCTCCTATGGGAGGAAGTGAACCATCTGCTTGAACTGGGGGCCATGGAACCCGTTCTCCACAAACACCGAGGTACGGGTTTCTATTCACAGTACTTCCTAGTCCCCAAGGTAAAAGAGGGCCTTCGCCCAATCCTAGACCTCAGGGCCCTGAACTCCTTCCTGAAAAGGAAGTTCAAAATGGTGACCCTGGCATCTATCATCCCACCCCTAGCATGCGGAGACTGGTATGCCGCCCTCGATCTAAAGGACGCATATTTTCAAATCTTGATTGCCCCCTCCCACCACAGGTTCCTGCGTTTCACCGTGGGTCAGGACCACTATCAATTTACAGCCCTCCCTTTTGGTATCTCTACAGCCCCTCTCGTTTTTACCAAATGCATGGTGGTAGTGGCCGCAGAACTCAAGAGAAGGGGCTTGGACGATTGGCTTCTCCGCGGAGGGTCCAACGACCAGGTGAAGAATCATATTGCCACGGTATGAAATCTTTTTCAGGATCTAGGGCTCCTGCCAAACATGGACAAGTCCACCCTAGCCCCCACTCAAACGATAGAGTTCGTGGGCGCCACCCTGAACTCCTGATCCCAGAGAGCCTACCTACCTGACTCTTGCTTTCTCATGCTGAAGGCAGAGGTCGCATCGCTCCAGACCTTCCCAATGAAAACCGCCCGGACCTGCATGCACCTGCTCGGTCTCATGGCCACTTGCACATATGTAGTGCAATATGCCAGACTAAGCATGCACCCTCTGCAAATGTGGCTCGCACGGGTGCACAGACTGACCGCTCACTCCTGGGACAGGGTCCTAACCATACCTACGAGCGTCCTCCTCGCGCTGCAGTGGTGGACTTGCCAAGAGGAGGTCCGCTTCAGAGTCCCGTTCTCCAGGCCAGCCCCGTCACTCCGGCTTGTGATGGACGCGTCGGACACGGGTTGAGGAGCCCACCTCGGAGAACTGCACACTCAAGGTATGTGGTCCCCGCCCGAAGCCTCTCTACATATCAACGTCAGAGAGCTCAGGGCAGTCCGTCTCGCCTGTGCGGTTTTCCTTCCCCACTTGAGGGGCAAGTCAATCCTCATACTATCGGACAACCCGATGGCCATGGCCTATATAAACAAGCAGGGTGGGACCCGTTCTCCCCGCCTGTGCTCCGAGGCACTCCATCTCTGGGAGCTATGTATCGGGGCGGATATCCACCCAATGGCCTCATATCTCCCGGGCTCCCAGAACGCCCTGGCGGACAGGTTGAGCAGGTCTTTCGCGAGTCACGAGTGGTCCCGCTGCTGGGACATAGCCCAGTCTGTTTTCCATGCGTGGGGGTTTCCCCACCAAGACCTCTTTGCCACTCCCCAGAACACCAAGTGTCCTCATTATTGCTCCCTCCTGGGACAGGGGCAGGGTTCCCTAGGGGATGCCCTCCTGTTTCCTTGACCCCGGAGACTACTTTATGCTTTCCCACTGTTTCCTCTGGTCAGCAGGGTTTTGCTGAAGGTGCGGGAATTGAGATCAGTGCTAATCCTAATCGCCCCAGCATGGCCGTGACAGCATTGGTACTCAATGCTACTCAGCCTCTCGTGCGAGAGGCCAGTAACCCTACCGTTAGTCCCGGACCTCATATCGCAGGACTCGGGTAGGCTGCGCCACCCGGACCTGCAGTCCCTGCATTTGACAGCATGGAAGCTCTGTGACTAAAGGCACAGGAGCTCCAGTGTTCCCAACGGGTCCAGGAGGTCCTGCTAGGAAGCAGGAAACAGTCCACTAGATCCACTTACCTGGCCAAATGGAAACTCTTCGGCTCCTGGGCATCCAAACGGGGTATACCCAAAATGGATACCAGTCCCCAGGATTCTAGACTACTTACTGGATCTTAGGCTCCAACACCTGTCCTCATCATCCATTAAGGTTCATTTGGCAGCCATATCGGCCTTCCACCCCGGGGAAGGGGCACAACACTGTTCGTCCACCCGATGGTTAATAGGTTTTTAAAGGGCTTCGATAGGCTCCACCCACATGTAAGACTTCCCGTCCCACAGTGGGATCTAAACCTGGTCCTCTTTAAACTTATGGGTCCTCCCTTTGAGCCGATGGCTACATGTTCACTCCTCCACCTATCATATAAGGTCTCTCTCCTGGTGGCAATCACGTCTGCGAGACAAGTATCCGAACTTAGGGCTCTAACCTGCGATCCCCCGTACACGGTGTTTTTCAAAGACAAAGTCAGATTGCACCCTCACCCGGCGTTCCTGCCAAAGGTGGTTTCCTCATTCCACACTTCCCAAGATATTTTCCTCCCGGTTTTCTACCCCAAATCACACGCTTCGGGGAAAGAACAGGTCTTGCACACAGATGTTAGAAGGGCGCTAGCCTTTTATTTAGACAGGACTAAATCCTTCTATAAGTCACAGCAGCTCTTTGTAGCCACTGCTAAACGTATAAGGGGTCAACCCGTATCCACTCAGAGGACTGCTTATTGGATAACTACTTGTATTAAAGAGTGCTACTCCCTAGCGGGCACACCAGCCCCAACCCTCAGGGCACACTCCACAAGGGCAATGGTGACATCCACCGCTTTTGCCGCACATGTCCATTTCGGACATTTGTAGGGCTGCCACGTGGTCTTTGGTCCATGTGTTTGCTAACCATTATGCCCTTCCTCAACAGGCCAGGGGAGACACCACCTTAGGGCAGGCGGTCCTTAATTCAGGGGCCTTTTCTTCCTCCAGCCTCCCGTATTAGTTAGATCCTGCTTTGAAATCACCTATATTGGAATGCACATAAACAATCACCGAAGAAGAAAGAACGGTTACTTACCTCGTAACTGTGATTCTTCGAGATGTGTTGCTCATGTCCATTCCAAATCCCCATCCACCCTCCTTATCTGCCAGCAGTGTACTGGTAAGAAGGAACAGGCTGGGGAGAGAGCCAGCAGGGGTATATATGCCTTGATATACTGGCGCCACTGCAGGGGGCAGCCTGCTGGTTCTAAGGGTACTGCTGAGGGAAAATCTTCCGATGACGCATGCATGCTGTGTGCACACACCTATATTGGAATGGACATGAGCAACACATCTCGAAGAATCAGTTACAAGGTAAGTAACCATTCTTTCTACGCGCCCGTGGCGCGTAGATTTCAGCCAGTCACTCCGTGCGCTCCACCGGCGCTGTACGCATGCGCAATGCCGGTCTGGCGCATGCGCGGTGCGGGGCTGGTGATTAGCTCTCGCTGCAGTTTGTCGAGCCCTGGTTTTATTCCTGTCTGAAATGGTTGGGTTTGTTTCTTCAACACACAAATCATGATAAAACCTTGTTATATTTTTGCAACAAGAACTTCCTTCAAGAACAAACTAAAGAATGTCATGTCTACAGAGTTAAGTCAATGGTCCACCTGTTACTGTTCATTTAAATTTAGACTGCATACTTTTTTATAAGTTTTTTTTTTATATCCCTGATAAATTTTTAAAGAACTAAATAGGAATGGTGTAGGACTGTTTTAAATTTAGTGCTAGATTTGCAAGAGCCCAGCACATACAGATTTTCTGAAGAGCTCAGTATTCATACATTCACCAAATTACCAACAAGGTTTGCAAATTTTAGCACAACACTGATTTCTGCAGTTTGTTCAGGGGAGAAGGAGGGAGTTGCTCTGGGACCCAATGATTTTAAAAAGGCCTACAGCTCCAGAATGCTACCGCCCTTACTGCGACCAGAGTCCCAGGCCCTTTAAATCACCAGAGCCCCACACAGTGTGGTCTGGGAAAAGCTGAGGTGTGTGGCGGTCTGAGTGGCTCTGAGGGCTGGCTGCCTCTAGCCCCACCCCTTCCAGGGACAGGGTCTGGGCCTGGGCCTGGGCCTGGGCCCTGTCCCTCCCCCCGCCACACACACACATTACCTAGGGCCTAGCAAAGTCTGTTGCCAGCCCTGAGTGTGATGTTCACCCACCTCATGAAGACCTAGACTGAGATCACAAATGTATTTTACATACACTACTCATCAATTCAGATTGTAATGGACTCAGCACAGATTAGTAGAATCAGTGACTCTAATCAAAAGTCAAATCAGTGACTACCTATTACATTAAAATCTTTGTTTCTCAGGATCAATCTCCTGAGAAATCCAAGCAAATTTACATGTAAAATGTAACTGCCTGATCCCAAGAGATGATGTGAGATGATATGCTCAAAAAAGTAACTTCAGAAGATACATCTCACATTCTTGATGCTCGCCGAAGCCAGAGGGATCTCTCACACCAGTAATTTCATAGTACAAAAAAGTGCATTTAATCCTTACATACTTTATATTCACAAAAAGTCCAAGCAATGACCATGTGTATCTTGCAACAAGCGAAGTTTACCTTATCCGATAATCCACTTTGTATTACACTGTTTCTTGCTAGTTCACATGAGTCACATGTGCTCAGTTTCCACACTTGAGCTGCTATGGCATATTCCTCCATAAGTGCTTCCTGTACCATCAAAAATATACTGTGTTAAGCTGTACCCTATTTAGTAATTGTGTTTGATAGGTAATCATTTCCAGTTAGGGAAATTATCTTATGCTCATTAAACAATTTTGTTAGATGGTCTCAATTTTCAAGATTTTAGGCTTTTAAACTCAATCACTGGCGCCTGAAAACATTAGTCTATTTCAAGATCCTTGAGAAAAATTAGTTAATCCCTTCTGAACACACAAAAGATGCAGAAACTGGCCATCTGAAAATTCCTCAAGGAGTACAGCTCTCGACTGATGGGAAGTCTATGCAGCAAGCTCTGGAGCAAACTGCTCGCTACTGTGGATGGGAGGGGCAGAATGGAGCAGACTAAAGCATTGCTGAATCTCAGATGGCACAAGTTAGAGTTGCCCATAGGCTATTCCAGTTCACACAGGGGCTGCTGTCAGCCTAGAACCAGCCCACAGAATAAGGGTTTTCAGGCTCTCCCTTCTCTTCTATGCTGGGTGGACCTTGGAGGCAGGAGAACATCAAGTGCAGTGCATTGAATGAACAGTTTGCAGTTTATCTTCAGAGATCTTAAATGACATTTTTTTCAGTAAGCTTCACCCACATTCATTAGAAAGGAAACAGGTCTTCCCTGGCATTCGACCTCTACAATATTGCTTATCAAGACACTAACACGGGAGTTCTCCCTCCTCTTCTTCCTCTGTTCTTGAGGAGCCAGAGGCAGATGTACAAACAAAATGTAATTTGGCTAGTAGTCATTTTCCCATGAAATCTGTTTTCAGAGGAATGGGAATACGGGGGGACATTGAAAGGCGAGTCAAATGAGGTACCACATACTGCGCAATGACAAATGAAGTGTTTAAGGTCACTTTGGCATTGTTAACATTCACTTTTAAGGGAAAAGTTTTCAATTGTACTTACCTTTGTGTAATGGAATTGCATAGGATCGTCTGTAGAGAGAGAAATGTGAAGTCCCTTATGTAGAAATTCTCTTAGTGGATTTTTTGAATATTCAAGGAATAGGCTATTGTTGCTAAGTGGAGACATTGCAATGGGAATTTGTGCAAGATAATAAAGATACTGAAGTACTGGACTCTGTACAAAAACAATACAGATATTCATTATTTAATGGAGCTGTGAGATAACAGGAAAGGAGGTTTTCAATCGAAGGAAATGGAAACAGCCTCATTATACATGATTGTGGAAGGATTATGACCAGAAAAACTGAACTGTCTTTTGTGGACTGACTGTTCACACAGATTTTTTTCAATATTTTCTATATGCAACTCTGAATGCCACTTCTTTAAAATGCAACACATAGTCCACATTTTAGATGGACTGAGACACCCTCCCCCCCCCTCTGTGGACTGGGAGCCAGCAGTCCTGTGCAGAAACCTAGCAGGGTTGGAACAGCCCTCCTCCCAGGGCAGGCCATTGGCTGGGGGCTGTACTCTGGATACCCAGTTAACCCAGGGGTGGGTAATAATTTTTAAGGGGGGGGCCACTCCAAGATTTTGGTAATCTGTCAAGGGCCATTTTGGTAAACTGTCAAGGACAGGGGGTCTGGGACAGCAGGTGGGGTGTAGAAGAGAGCTTGGGATAAAGGACCAGGGTGCAGGAGAGGGTGTGAGGTCTAAGAGGGAGTTTGGGTGAAGGAGGGGGTTATGATCTGGGGCAGAAGCTTGGGGCACAGGGCTGACCTGGGGCAAAGGCTTGGGGTGCAAGGCCCAGGAGGAGTTACGGGTGCAGTAGAGGATTCTGGCCTGGGGGAGAATGGAGGAAGGAATGCAGAGTCTGGGAGGGAGCTGTGACCTGGGGGAAGGGGATATAGAAAGCTTGGATGGTGATCTGGAGCAGCAAGAGGTGGTGGCGTAGGGCAGGTAGTTGGAGGGAGAGAGGAAGTGCAGTGCCAGGGGCAGGCTCTGGCTCAGAGGTGCTTATCTAGGTGCCTCCCAGCCAGCAGCCCTGCAGGAAAGTGAGACAGGCTCCATACCTGTCTGCTGGGCTGGCTGCTACACATGGTTCTGCTCCAGCACAGGGAAGGAGGAGGCTTTGCTCACTGGCCCTACCTCCAAGAAAATTTCTCAGCTCCTATTGGTTGGAAACTGGCCAACAGGAGCTGAGGGATTTTGCTAGGGGGCAGGGACAGCACACAAAGCCTCCCTGTCCCTCCCCAGTGTGTCAAGCAATTAGCAGCCACAATTTAAAGTGTGAGCTATTATGAAGTAAGGGTGCCAGCAAGGTGGCTGGGTGCTGGATACAGTGGTGTGGTGAGCCAGATCCACTCCGCTAGCCACCTCTTGCCCACCCTTGGGTTAACCAGCTACTCATTAACATCCCTAGTTCCTACCCAAAAGAGCTTAAACTCCGATGCACCTTGGGTACATTAAAGAACCGGGATTATATCCAAAACACTTCACAGAATAGGTCATTTGTGATGGTGATATTCAATGTGGGTGTTAAAGAACAGAAGGAAGGAGCTTTCATTTAACTGGGCATAAATATGAGTTCATATGTAATGTATTCAGATTCGCATTCTTATCTGTATCCACGACTATTTTTGGCTTGTAATCCCACTACTATACATGACATGAACCTGCACCACACTTATCAGCTCTGCCTGCTTTATTCCATTCTTGGTCATGCAAGAATAGAATTGACTGGCTAAAGAAAAGAACCAGCATAATGTTGTGGGTAAATACAAACTATAGCACATTGCTTGAGTCTAATTTTAGAATTATCAGTCTTAATAAAGACTTAATAGCAATATGACTTCAGTTCACAATTTTCAGATTTGGGTTCCTAATATTAGACACCCAAATTTAGGCATCTAAGTTAGTAGTTGATTTTCACAGGACCTAAGCACTAGCAGTTCCTACTGATTTCAAATGTGTTCTGATTTTTTTAAAATAATTTGTTTCAGACGCCAAATTACAGGAAAACTAGACTGAGGGTTGGGAGGTGGAGGAGAAATTATTTCCCATTCAAAATGTCAATATTTCATTAAAAATTGTAAACAGAAACTTTTTGGCCAAAACCAAAAATTTTGACTCAAATATTCCACCACAGTGCCTCATACCTGCAGTCTTTAATATGGGCCAGGCTCCCTGGATGGACTCTCTCTCCTGTGATACATTATGGCTTCCATCTTGCTGAGCCATTCCAGGGCATCAGTGAAATCTGTTAACTGCTGTGCATCATGGGAGATGTGATTTGGCTTGGGAACTTTTATCAAAAGCGCCTGGGGGCCTGACGCATACACAGCACAACTCCCATGAAGCATTACAGCAACATTTCCAAGTTGAATTTTTTCAACTTGGGTTTTTCCAACAAGTTGAAATAGCCATGGGAAGTTTACACTTTGACAAAACACGTTGGTGCAAAACCTCAATTTTCCATCAAAAATCCATTTCACTTGAAAATATTCAACCAGGCTCAAGAAACCATTTTGTGGGGAGATCAAAGCAATTCTGCCTGATCTTAGATTGAATTAAAATTAATCTATTCTGACCAAAGAATTTACACACCATCTATAGAGCGATTATTATTTCAGTCTTCTTAAGTAAACTGCCATTTATAAAATAAGATGTATTTTTACTAGAATGACTACTGACTTGATACACATCTGCCACCCAGTGGTCAATTATTTTCACAAAGATTTTCTTACTGGATGAAAGACTGGCCCCCACGAAAATCAGTGGGAATTTTTCCACTTAGTTCAGTGTGCCCAGAATTTCTATATTTGCCTAGATTCTTCTGGAAGATGTGGAGTGGTGTAGAAGTATTGTTATTAATTGAGGGTTTGATGTACTTGAGTCTTTTTCAATAAATTAAGACTATTATAGATGAACAACAAAAGCAATACCTTCTTCAGAAGTAATCCATGAGAAATGTTGTCAGCTGTCAGAAAGGCTGACACCAGATGAGTGATGGACCCAGCTTCTCCACAGTGAGGGCGAAATAGGAAGGTACTCATGCCTCTTTCCCTGAAAAAATTAGAAGTAAATTCTACCACAAAAATAACTGGAGTCTTCACCCATTCTGCATGTAAATCCCATTAATATCAATTGAAAAAAATCCATGAAAATAACTATATACTCATTAGGAAAATACATCTAAGAGTTATTATTTACTCTGCTAGGCTCAGATATGCTTAAAGTACAATTGCTTTTGTATTAACCTGGTACCATTTCTAATATTCCATAAAAACATAAGCCCTGCATAGACTGACATTACCTGATGATCTTAGTTGATGCTCAGAACAAGGCATGGATTAAAAGCATACATATTTTGACTGGCTAAGTATAAAGAAGTTCTGGGATGGAATCTTAATTACAAGTCATATCGGTGTATTTATTTTTTGCTGACTGTGCATATGCTACCAGGTTACTCAAAAACATGAAATGGTTCTGCAATGGAGTATCAATGTTTGCATCAAACACCCCACCCATTCAAAATATGTTGATCCTGCTGAGACAGGGTTAATAGAGTGCTACTGTTGACTCACTGAAGCAGGTGAGTCATTACCCTACCTCCCCAATAAGATACCTGCAGGACATTCAGTCTGACTCACTAGAGGGAGTGGCTCTAGGATGGCAACTGAGCCGAGGAACATTCAGTGATAGCAAGGCAAGATTGAGTGGAACTTTATTGTATTTTTGTGATTTACTGTAGTAATAAAAGGAAACCCCAGCCAGAGGGTTATTTTAGAATCTATGGGTACGTCTAGACTACATGCCTCTGTCGCCAGAGGCATGTAGATTA
>CM057848.1:93406480-93421758 GCA_030068395.1 Apalone spinifera
CCCGACCCCAAATATGGCGATCAGCTGAAGCCTGAGCATGTGGGCAAGACTCACGAGCCAGAGACCCAGGAAAAAGTTCTCTATAGTAACTCCTATCTTCCCACCATTGGCCTATTTACCACTGATAGTGAAAGGTCAATTAGTTGCCAAAATCATATTATCCCATCAAACCATCCCTTTCATAAACCCATTAGCTTAATCTTGAAGCCAGATAGGTCTTTTGCCTCTACTACTTCCCTTGGAAGGCTGTTCCAGAACTTCAGTCCTCTAATGGTTAGAAACCTTCATCTAATTTCGAGTCTAAACTTCCTAATAGCCAGTTTATATCCATTTGTTCTTGTGTCCACATTGGTATTAAGCTTAAATAATTCCTCTCCCTTCCTGGTATTTATCTTTCTAATATATTTAAAGAGAGCAATCATGTCTCCCCTCAGCCTTCTTTTGGTTAATGTAAACAAGCCAAGCTCTTTGAGTCTCCTTTCATAAGACAGGTTTTCCATTCCTCGGATCATCCTAGTGGCCCTTCTTTGTACCTGTTCCAGTTTGAATTCATCCTTCTTAAACATGGGAGACCAGAACTGCACACGGTATTCCAAATGAGGTCTCACCAATGCCTTGTATAACGGCACTAACACCTCCTTATTTCTACTGGAAATACCTCGCCTAATGCATCCCAAGACCGTATTAGTCTTTTTCACGGCCATGTCATAATAGCGGCTCATAGTCATCCTGTGGACCGGCTCTGAGGTCCTTCTCTTCTTCTGTTAGTTCCAACTGATGTGTCCCCAGCTTATAACTAAAATTCCTGTTATTAATCCCTAAATGCATAACCTTACACTCTCACTATTAAATTTCATCCTATTGCTATCATTCCAATTTACAAGATCATCCAGATCTTCCTGTATGATATCCTGATCCTTTTCTGAATTGGCAATACCTCCCAACTTTGTGTCATCCACAAACTTTATTAGCACACTCCCACTTTTGGTGCTGAGGTCAGTAATAAAAAGATTAAATAAGATTGGTCCCAAAACTGATCCCTGAGGAACTCTGCTAGTAACCTCTCTCCAACCTGACAGTTTGACCCGCTCCCTCCAACCTTTCAGTATGACCCGCTGTAATCTCCCCTTTAACCAGTGTCTTATCCACCTCTCTATTTTCATATTGATCCCCATCTTTTCCAATTTAACCAATAATTCCCCATGTGGTACTGTATCAAATGCCTTACTGAAATCGAGGTAGATTAGATCCACTGCATTTCCTTTATCTAACAAATCTGTTACTCTCTCAAAGGAGGAGATCAGGTTGGTTTGGCATGATCTACCTTTTTTAAAACCATGTTGTAATTTGTCCCAATTGCCATTAACCTCAATGTCCCTAACTACTTTCTCCTTCAAAATTTTTTCCAAGACCTTGCATACTACAGATGTCAAACTAACAGGCCTCTAGTTACCCGGGTCACTTTTTTTCCTTTTCTTAAAAATAGGAACTATATTAGCAATTCTCCAGTCAAATGGTACAATCCCTGAGTTTAGAGATTTATTAAAAATTTTTGCTAATGGACTTGCAATTTCATGTGCCAGTTCCTTTAATATTCTTGAATGAAGATTATCTCCCATTAAGCTGTTCGAGTTTGGCTTTTACCTCGGACATGGTAATACCTACCTCCATATCCTTATTCCCATCTGTTATGTTGCCATTATCCCTAAGGTCTTCATTAGCCTCATTAAAGATTGAGGCAAAGTATTTGTTTAGATATTGGGCCATGCCTAGATTATCCTTAACCTTCACTCCATCCTCAGTGATTAGCGGTCCCACTTCTTTTTTTGTTTTTTTCCTATTTATGTGGCTATAAATCCTTTTACTATTGGTATTAATTTCCTTTGCAAGGTCCAACTCCACATGACTTTTAGCCTCTCTCACTTTGTCCCTACATGCTCTAACCTCAATAAGGTAGCTTTCTTTGCTAGTCCTTCCCATCTTCCACTCCTTATATGCTTTCTGCTTTTTCTTAATCACCTCTCTGAGATGCTTGCTCATCCAGCTTGGTCTAAAACACCTGCCTATACATTTTTTCCCCTTTCTTGGGATACAGGCTTCTGATAGCGTCTGCAATTGTAACTTAAAATAATCCTAGGCCTCCTCCGCCTTTAGATCCATAAATTATTTAGTCCAATCCACTTCCCTAACTAATTTCCTTAATTTATTAAAGTTAGCCCTTTTGAAATAAAAATCCCTAGTCTCAGATTTATTTTTGTTTATCCTTCCATTTAGTTTGAGCTGAATTAGCTCATGATCACTCGAGCCAAGGTTGTCCCGTACAACCATTTCATCTATGAGGTCCTCACTACTCATCAAAACCAAATCTAAAATGGCATCTCCCCTTGTTGGTTCTACAACTACTTGATGAAGGAATTCATCAGCTATCACATCTAAGAAAATCTGAGCCCTATTACTATTACTAGCATTTGTTCTCTAGTCTATATCTGGAAAGTTGAAGTCTCCCATGATTACGCAGTTTCCATTAGTATTTACTTCATTAAAAACATTAACGAGGTCTCTATCCATATCCAAATTAGATCCCAGTGGTTTATAGCACACCCCAACCACTATCCCTGGGGAAGATCTATAGTTTTCTTCCCCAATGTGATTTTTGCCCAGACAGACTCTGTCTTCTCCATTCCATCATTTTTTATTTCTTTATAATCTACTTCATCATTGATATACAATGCTACTCCACCACCTTTACCTTTATTTCTATCTTTCCTAAACAGCACATACCCTTCAATACCTGTACTCCAGTCATGCCTAGTATTCCACCATGTTTCTGTTATTCCTATAATATCTGGTTTCACTTCCTGGACCAATAGCTCTAGTTCCTCCATTTTGTTACCTAGGCTTCTCGCATTGGAGTACAAACATCTTAATTTTTGCTGTTTGGTCTCACTCACATGGGTTGTGGAGCAGTGACTGCACTCCTACTGCACTGACTTGGGTTGTTCGGTTTCTTACAAGAACACATACTTGGTTTTCATTTTTCCTTTGCCCATTCCCCCTCCCCCCCATATAAAAATATATTTACATTCCATTTTCTCGAAGGACTGCTGAGTTCATAAAGTGGGGGAAAACTGTCTGCAAAGCTGATCAGGACTACTTTATGTCTGGCTCCAGAAAAATAAACATGTTGATGAGGGTGGCATCTAGCGAAAAGATTCTGTTTGCAAGAATGCTAAGGGAATCTAGAGGATTTATGAATCTCTGAGCCAGATTTTCAACTGCTTTTGAGTTCCACTGAGACATATTTAGGCATGGGAGAGAGCAGCAAGGGATCAATTTTTGTGCCCTGATCTTAAGCAGCCAATGTCAAAGCCCAGAAAATAGCAGAGCATAGGGCAGCAGCTCTAACTTATGCCAGCAAAGGATCAGGCATGCTGGGGAGTGGTATCTGACATGCACATACACACCCTTTCGTTGGGCTGCTTGTGCAGAAGCTAGCTATGACTTCTCTGGAAGCTTTATGTCAGCAAAGAGTTCCCATCAGAGAAGGATTCTCTGTTGGTTATCTACAACCACTTCGTCCCACCTCAGCAATGCAAAGTGGACTTAAAGTGGATTGAGTGAACTACAGGATCTAGCTCTTGTTCTATGTTTTTAAAAAGAATACTGAAAGCTTTATGTTAAACTCAGCCCTGTTTGCTTTGTCTTTGGATCACCCGTGTACCAAAGAGCCAGTAAGACTTTGCTCCAGGGAGCTATTGCTCTAGATTAGCAGTCACTATATAGAAGTTTACAGAAATATTATTCTGCCTGCACGCTAGCAGTCTTGTCAAGTACAATGCTCCTACTGGAGATGAAAAATGAAGTAGGCAGGCAGCCTGGGAGAACAATGCTATGTATAAAGTGACATGCACAATAATTTTGTAGAAATATAGGTGCATTTTTCCCCAAGGACATTTTATTGAAGTCAGTACTGTAGTGGATGTGTAGACTGTTTTAACTATAGCAACCAATAACCATAAGAAAAACAATCAGCCTAACAGCTTAACTGGTGATGAATATTTATTAATGTCTATTACAATGCTCCTCTCCTGCTGCTGAATGTTACACCACAGTAGACCGAGAGCACAATTTACAGGGGAACCCTTTAAAATAAAATGTTTGCCACGTCCACACCCTGCTCATGACAATTTCAGGTACAATAGCAGACTGACCATGTAAAGGTCTCCAACTTTTTTTAGCATGAGAGCACTTTTTGAATTTAAGTGCAATCCAAGATCTACCTCACACCCAAATACCCCTACCCCGCCTCCTTTGTGCCCCTTCTCCAAGGCCCCACCCCAGCTCACTCTGACCTTCCTCCCTTCCCCATTCTTCCTTCCTTTCACCAGTCTGGGGCAGAGGGTGCTGGCTGTGGTCTTGGAGTAAGGGATTTGGAGTGTGAGAGGGATGCTGAGCTGAGCCTGGAGCAGGCAGTTGGGATACCAGAGGGGGGTTCTAGATGCAGGTTCTGGGAGGGCATTTGGATACAGGGTACTCAGGGCTAGGGCAGGAGCGGGTTCATACCTGGGGTAGGATTTTGGGATGCAGGCTCCAGCTGGACACTGATTACCTCAGGTGGCTCCTGGGTGGTGGTGCAGTGGGGCTAAGGCAGGCTCACCCGTCTTGGCCCTGCACTAATCCTAAAAGCAGCCAGGAAACACCATCCCAAGTCCTGTTGTGTCCCGTCTCTGCTCTGTGGCGATAGGATATAGAGTGGGAGAGGGGGCACCTTGACATGAGCTCCCCTTTTCTCCCTCCCAGAAAGCAGGAGGCTATTGAGAGGACAGCTCCAAGAAAAAAAGGGCAGGAGATGCACATTAGTGGAGGGAGGGGCAGCTGAAGTGGCAGTCCTCAATAGCCTCTTGGCCAAACCTGTCAGGATCCCTTTCAGGGGCTCAAAGATCTACCGGTAGATCCCGACCTACTGGTTGGTGACCACTGGTGTAAAAGAATGCCTCTTTGGCATGCCGAACAAAAGCTCATGCAGAAACCCTCAGGAATATATCTGTTAGGAGTATGGAAGCCAGGATTCCTTACTAGTGCACTGCTCTGGAGACCAGGGTTCAGTTTGTGGTTTTCAACAGTCTTCATGTGATTTTGGGAAAATTATTTAATCTACTAGGTGCCTTAGCTCCCATACATAAAATGGAGATATTATTTTACTAACTGACACTAGGGAGGTCACTTGGGTCAGCAGGTTGCAGCTCAACAATTTCAAGATGGTCCTGCCAGGTAAACAGAAGGGTTAGCAGCCAAGTTTAAGGCCACCATCCCCCTAGTGGTCGCCAGTTTCCCCTGGCTGGGCTGTGGAGTAGGAAAAGGATAGGAGGACCCAGGCCTCCCTCTCCACTATCCCCAGGACTGAAGGGGGAAAGGGCAAGGAGAGTCTCAGTTCCCTTTAGCTGTTGTAACAGACCAGCTTTCCCCTTTGACTCTTCCTATCTCCCCCTGATCTCTTTTCAGTTTGGGGCAGAGCCCCCGCACTTGACTTCCCACTCAGCAGAGAATCAGTCCCTCAATCTCAGCAGTTCCAACAGTCAATTAGGTCTTCCAAGTTCACTTTCCCACTTTCTCTAACTCCCCCTTGCCAAAAGTGGGTTTGTAGGAGAGGGAGAAAAAGGTCAGACCCTGGGCCTCTCTGCTGAATCTTAAACTTTTTCTTCTGACTCTTTCTTCTGCCCTAGAAGCTGCAGCCAGACTCCCCTGCATGCCTGTCAGTGTCTCATTTTTAAAATGCCCTCCATATGAAGCATGATCGGCAGCTGCTGAGGGACAGGGCCTTCTTGGCACAATACTACTCCATTAATCCTTGGCTAAGTCTACACTGGCAGCTTCTTTCGCAAGAACTCTTCCAGAAGAGAGCGTGTACATTGGTATGTGCTTTTGCGCAAGAGATGTGCTTTTGCGCAAGAGCATCCATGCCAGTGTAGACACTCTCTTGCGCAAGAAAGCTCTGATGGCCATTTTAACCATAGAGCTTTCTTACGCAAGAAATTCATGTTGCCTGTCTACACTGGCCTCTTGCGCAAAAACAGTTACGCAAAAGGGCTTATTCCTGAGCGGGAGCGTCAGAGTTCTGGCGCAAGAAGCCCTGATTTCATACATTAGAACATCAGTTTACTTGCACAAGAACAAGCGGCCAGCGTAGACAGGCAGCAAGTTTTTGTGCAAGAGCGGCCACTTTGGCGCAAGATCATGCCAGTGTAGACACAGCCCTTTAGCCTTAGGAAGGGGTCTGTAAACCCCATCGCGCTGGCACAGGTCTTGTGAGGATAAAATCCACTAGGGATTGTGAGGTATTCAGATACTAAGAATATATTTGAGTACTGAGCTTATGTACTTAACTTAAAACGTGATACTCTATTTTTATGCAGATCTGAAATACTTTGTGATTGCTCTGCAGTAAACGGGCCATTCTGTAAATACTTCCAGGATGTCTAAAAATACAAGTGGCAATCTCTGAATTTAAAGGATCTTTGCCTCTGACAGGGATCATCTCCATTTCTGTTTACAAACGTACTTGTGAACAGAACATTTATCTTTGAAATGCATCCAATTACACAAAGTGGCAGATAGGTTTCACTACAGACACTGTTCCTACTTTGCATAAAGTAGGACCTGGGGGAAAATGCTAAAACTAAACTATTATGAATCTAGTGACCTAACATGCGAGTTAGATCAGTGAACAGAGGTCACAGCTTTTAGAAAACCACAATAAAAATATAACAAGTATTACTACCTTATTGTATTTTTAATGGCTGCATTAAAGTAACCTCTGCCAGTATTTTTAGGGGCAAATCCTGTACATGAATATGCTCAGATAGCTCTTGTTTAATTCATTACATTAAACCTTCCAGTTCATATTATGACAAGACTCCCATTAAATCATGAGATCAATATGTATATCTGATGGTACCAGGCACAATCCTTGGTCCCAATTCTGGCTGCTTTGCACTAAAGGAGCAGCCGAGGATTCCCTCTGACATGAGAATTCTCAGGAGGACAAAGCCAGTATAGTTGATTCCAATGCCTCAGCCCATCCTGTACACACTTAGGGCAGAGAGTACTGCAGAGGAAGCATGCCATGAGCAGGTGAGATGGGGGCAAAGGGAACATGACTCCATCAGATGATTAGCTACTATAGATTGCAGCAATCATTGTTCCAGCTCCTGGCAAGCCTAGGGATCAGGAGAGTGGAAAGGTGGCATCAAGTGCAATCTCAGTGAAGTTGAGGATTGAGCCCAGAGTTTGACCCAGGGATTTCCCTACACCCCATATGGGGGTGTATATCCCCCCTCCCCAGAATTTCCCCAACATCCCCCCCAGTTTGTGAACTATGGTGCCATATACCCCACCTTCACCCTCACTCCTCATCGGCCCTGACACTCCCCGTTGTAAATTCGAACACCCCCCCTAATTTCAATTCCTGGGGAGGTTACTGGTTTGACCGCCACAGTTTTGAGTGAGTCACTTCCCTAAGGCAAGAAGCTTTCTGATCTGAGACTGTAATTGGCCAGCAATAAAAGGTTAGATTTAGAAATAAAATGTGTTTAGCATTTTTTTTAAATGCTCTGCTGGAACATTAAACTGTAATTTAAATGTTTAGCATGTGTGGTATTTACACAGCATCCCATTTATTCCATCTACATTGCACATAGAGATGTTAGTGCATGATAAAGGGAGACAATTGGAAAGTCTATCACAAAGCGAGTAGCATACTAATAAACCCTTTCATACTTACCTTTCTCACGTTATAAAAGTCTCGATGGGGATTACTCTTCAGTTCTTTAAATTCAGACATTTCATTTAGCATCTCATGTAAACTAAATTTAGATTCTAAAAAATTAAGTCGTCTGTGACAATATGTTTTTCTGCAGAAGAGAGACAATGCTTTAATTATGACCAAAGTACTCAGATTTTAAGTTTTTAAGAGTGTAAATTACTTTGAGTGAAACAGCCATTAGATTTATTCATATTTTAATAAGTCCCAGGCAAGTGATTTATCAGAGAGTTATGGATGAAAAGGGCTAGGTATCATTATAAATCTTGATTTTTGTAGTTACCAATTAGGCCCTTTATACCAAATATGAACCAAGTTAATAAAACACTAAGGCTATGTCTACACTACACATTTTGCCAGAAAAGGCAATGCAAATGAAGCACTGATTAGCATTTTCTCACACTTCATTTGCATAATCTCTTCTGAGATTCATTTGCAGAATCTCTCCAAGAGGCATAAGGATCTTGCCCCTTTTTGCGCAAGACGGACACATCTACACTGCATGTTTGTGCTCAAAAACAGATCAGAAGAGATTATGCAAATGAAGAGCAAGAAAACGCTAATCAGCTCTTCATTTGCATTGCCTCTTCCGACAAAACGCGTAGTGTAGACATAGCCTAATAGAATGTGCTGGGAAGCTTTTTTCATATAGCAAAGAGAACTGCAAAGACACTTACGGAATGTCTCTGACCAAGATTTATTCCCTTTTTGCATATTATATTTTTCTCTTGTAATATTTTATCTCAGCATAGTACCCAGGTGGAATTTCCAATTCTTTCAGTTTTGCTCCATGTTTAGCAAAATACAAAAAAGTACAATGGATAAGCTAACAAAGGCTACCACTCAGATTCTAAATATCACGATAAACACAGAATAAACAAAATTCTTCAACAAAAGAAGCAATCTGTAAACAAGACTATAGGTTGAACCTCTCTAACCAAGGATCCTCGGACCTGACTGCTGCCGAACCAGAGAATTTGCTGAACCACGGTAGGTCAATACTGTCTAGCAGCATGACCAACACTTCCACAGCTTACTAGGCTCTAAGACGACTTTTAGAGGTAAATTAGAGCTATATAACAGCACAGAACACTGAGAGCCAGGGCTGGTGGCTGTAAACAAATTTTATGGGACTGTGGGAAACTTGGCCACGCCCGTAAGTGCACATCTGGCTAACTAAAATCATGCTGGACCATGAATGTTGCCAGACCAGAGTATGCCATACTAGAGAGGTTCAACCTGTTTATTTTTTACCAGAGTAGTTATACCTCAAAATATTGTAGCAAAAATGTAGCATTTTAGTATTGGTATAAGAATATAAGTTTGATGTATAATTATTTGCTTATAAGTTCTGTATGCTTATATTTCACCCTGTTTTTCGTGATTAGATAACGCTTACTGATGTGAGGAGAAAGACACTTTCCACATTCCCCTCACAAACCAGAGCCTAGGAGGCTCCAGGCTAGTAGATTTTGGGCGGGTGGTAAAGGGGCTGGAGCACCAGCGTGGGCTCCCCATTGCTGGGGGGAAGCCTTGGAGATCAGATCCAGGCAAGCCGGGGCCGCATCTGGCCCCAAGCCTTAGGTTCCCCATCCCTGGGGCAGCTGTTAGCATGGGAAAGGCTAGTCTAAAGAAGCGAAAAGGCTCTGGAGAACTTGTTCCTGATTTCAGTTAGGTAAATGTGGTTTTCAACATACTCTAAAAGTCTAAAGAAAAGATTTGGACTGTTTTTGCTTCACTGGCTTGCTTAAAGTGACAGCATGTACCCTATCAAAAGGAAGAATTTAGAACTAGGTTTATTTTTAATTTTTACTACTCCACAAATACCTTGCATTTTCTCTCAAAGAGAAGCTAGGCTAGCTTATGTCTTGTAAAGAATTTGGCCTTCCTTAAAAGGAGAGGATCTAGGGTATGTGGTGATTGTGAAAAAGCAAATGGCTTGGTAAAATAAACCACACTACTGCTTTGTTTCAGGTCCAAGTCTGAGCCTCCAGGAAGCAGTATTCTCTGAAGTCCCTTTCTTTACTTAATATTGGAGCACTGTAAGCCTAATGTGAGGTTATCCTGCTCGAGTTGCCAGATGGTTTCAACAAAAATACCAGACACACTTGACATTATACCACAATCTACATTACATCTTATTTAGAAAATAGTGGACATTTATATTTTCTCGATTTGGTTCCCGAACAGAAAGCTCAAATACTGGACTGTCCGGTTCAAAACCGGACACCTGGCAACCTTAATCCTGCCTCCTGACCAGTGTTCCCACCAAGGATTTGGAGCAATCAAATTTTTGAAATGCTCCACTCCAGCTCTGCTCCGGCACCAGTAATGACTGCTCCAGCTCCACTCCGACTCCACTCCACCTCAAATTAATTTTTAACTATACAAATTTAATTTTAATATACATAATTAATACAAATGTTATTTATAAATTGCAAGTTAGTTTTTCTTATGAAATTTTGCGGTAAAAATATTCAAAATATTTTCCAAGTTTTTAATTAATATCTCAAAAACACTTTAATATAGATATATCAATGAAATTTGGTATGTGCTGTAGAGTTAGTACGTGCTATCACTGTTCTACAACATTAATTGTTGGGAAGTAATGAGGCTACACATTAAAAGGTTGAAAATAAACACATACTAATCTAACTAATCTACGCCAGTATGTACTCGCCTAACCTTGGCACAAGGATGGGAGAAGTCTGCAATGTTGCCAGATGTCTGATAATTATCTGATTCTTTAATAAAACATATCTCCAAAAAACTTTGTAATTTTGTATCTGTACATTAAATCTTGATTTCGGCCAAAGTGAGAATAACTGTGACATATTACGTAAAGTGGTGAAGTAGATGTTAATATCAATTGTTATACAATCTGAAACTTTTTGGCACCTTTAGGACTTTCTTGCTAAAATATCATTCATTTTGGATTGAAAATGGAAAAAAAAAAAAAAACTGGAGCAGTCAAGATTTTCTGTGCTCTGGCTCCGCTCCAGTTCCGGGCAAAAACCTGCAGCTCCACTTCTCTGTGCTTCAGATCCGGGCTCGGCTCCAAAGCCCTGGTTCCCACTAAGCTGTGCGGAAGCCCAGCTTCACAGTGATTAATCAGTCCCGTCCAGTCAGAGTTCTCAGGAACCCCTGCACAGAGCTGACTGATTGGGCGGGACTAATTAATCACTGTGAAACTGGGCTGCCCCACATCTTAGGGTGTGTCTAAACTACACCCCTCTGCCAACAGAGGGATGTAGATTAGGCACATCGCTATTGCAAATGAAGCGGGGATTTAAATATCCTGCACTTCATTTGAATAAAAATGGCCGCCGCTTTTTGCCGCCGCGGCACTTTGCTGGCAAAAAGTGGTAGTCTAGACAGGGATCGGTCAACAAGGAAAGCCTTTTTCGACCGATCCCTTATGCCTCGTGCAACGAGGTTTAAATCCCCGCTTCATTTGCAATAGCGATGTTCCTAATCTACATCCCTGTCGGCAGAGGGATGTAGTTTAGACACGCTGAGAGAGAACACAGCTCCTGACAGAAGACTTAAGTGCTGCATTCAATATTTTTTTTTTTCAGCAAATGCATCACATCTTCATTATGCAACAAGAAAGTTGATATTTTAATTATATAGTAGTAGTGACCTGCAATTTCTGGTCCCTATCCTCCAAAAGGATCAAGTCAGATTTGGCCCGAAATGTTTTGTGTCAACTAGCTCAACCATCACTATGCCTAGTAACAAAAGGCTACAGATACACCTTTAAAGTTTAGAGGTCTACTGCTTTCACTTTTCAGGTTTTCTGTTTGTTGTAAGGCATTAACATTTCACTGTATTTCCCACCCATGAACTGATGGAAAGCAAATGCTCTGGACATGAGCAGTCTCATAAAAGAGACTGTTACTAAACTGTATTACCATCTCTTTGGAAAAAGCACGGTAGTAAACATACGTACGTTGGACCATCTGCAATGAGAGCGAGGACATGGCTGAGGTCAAGTGTGTAGGTCTCCAGATCAGGATATGGCAAACTGTGGGGTTCATTGAGTTCCATCATTTCCTTGTTGTCATAAACAAAGGGAACACCTCCTTTCATTTTGACAACATACTCCAAATTGCCTGGAGCATTCTCAATGTCGTAAGGATCCTCTTGCTTTCCTGGGGGTGGATGGAAATCTGTGAAACAAGCTTGATGTCAGAACTATGTCAGAGAAGTAACCCATTTTAAAAGGAAAAATAGTTATAGAAAGAAATTAATATTTCTATTTTCTGCTTCAAAAAGAAAGGGTGTAGTTGCTCTAAATGACCAATAGTCATAGAACCCTGGGCAATTTCTGACCAAATTCATTACAATTGACTGCAGTTCTAATGTTATGTACGTATTTATTTGTACGAGTAAGGCCCTACCAAATTCACAGTACTGTACATTTTGTTTAAAATTTCAAGTCATTGGATTGTAAGACTGAAATTTCACTGATTCAGATACTTCAGTCTGAAATGTCATGGTGTTGGGACCTTGAGAGTCCCAACCCCAAAGGGGTTTGTGAGGGATTACTTCTGCATTGCTGGTGGCTGCGGCTCTGCCTTCAGAACTAGGCAGCCATAGAGTGGTGGCTACAGGCCTGGCACCCAGCTCTGAAGGTAGCAACACTGCCAGCCTCAGCGCAGGAGTCAGGGTAGCAATATCGTACCATGCCACCTTGACTTCTGCACTGTTGCTAAAGGCAGTGCTGCCTCCAGAACTGGGCCCTCAGCCAGCAGCTGCGAAGCTTCCTACAGTCAGGAGAGGTTCCCAGAGCTGGGTCTGACCTAGACCCTGTGCAGCCTGGGCTGGAAAAGAAAGTTACATCCCACCCCTGCCCACCCAGGTCTAGCAACTGGAGCCCACTGCACAGCAGGAGTCAGCTGATTCCTTCCCCCCGCCCTGCCCCTCTCTGGCTCTGGGCTCCAACCTTGGATTGGCTGGCAACGGAGGTGAGGGGAGTGACCATGATGCTCCTTTCCACATAGTACCTCGGGTGATAATTCATGTCAGCCACATAAAGCCACCCCTATCTCCAAAAGCGACAACCTCCCCACACCATGCCACCAGCAGTGGAACTGACTTCACACCCATGTCTCTCTGAAGGTAATGCAGAAGTATGAGGGACAATATGTTACTGCCCTACAATAGCCAGATTTCACAGAGGAGACCAGATATCACACTTTGTGACATGCTTTTTGCAGCTATGAATTTGGTAGGCCCCTATTTATAAGCTACTAACATTCCTATCCACTATTTTAAGTCCTCTAATCCAATATACAGTTGAACTTCAAATACTATGCATTACCACCACCATATTATAGTTCAATCTATACCTATGCCCCAATACAACTTCAGAAGCCATTTCCAAAAAGATTGGGAATGCAAGCACAGTTGAGATCTCAGAGTACTGACTGCCACTCCATGACTACTAGTCAGGCCTGCCCACTTAGGGGTTAGGGGTATAGGGGCCAGTTGGCCCAAGGTCGGGTGATTCAAAGGAGCCTGGGGCTCCGGCCACCACCACTGCCACAGTTGCAGTGGCCAGAGCACCAGGCCCCTTTGAATTGCTGCCGGAGCACACTCTGCACATCTCTGAGGATTGGAGAGGGTCCAGCACTGTGGTCCAGGTGGCGCTAAGGGCTGGCTGTCCCCAGACCCACCCCTTCCATCTGAGACCCTGTCCCTTCTGTGGGCACGGAGCCAGGAACCCCTCCCCCGTCCCCCCTCTCCACCTTGGCTCCACTGCTACTAGTCTCCTTTCACCTTCTTGTTACAGGGGCTTTGGACATGTTTCACCACCAGAGAACCCGCAGTTCCAATACTTACACCTGTCATGCAGTGAGATAAGGGAATAGGTGCTGTAAATTTTTACACAGTGATGAATATGCTACATTTTCAACAATGGTGGACTCAAAGGCTGTGTCTAGACTGGCCACAGATTTTTGCGGAAAATCAGCCGCTTTTGCGCAAAAACTTGCCAGCTGTCTACACTGGCCGCTTGATTTTCCGCAAAAGCACTGACTTCCTACTGTATGAAATCAGTGCTTCTTGCGGAAAAGCTTTGACGCTCCCGTTCGAGCAAAAGTCCCTTTTGCACAAAACTTTTGCGCAAAGGGCCAGTGTAGACAGCTGAGATTTGTTTTGCACAAAAGCGCGTCTAGATTGGTCACGGACGCTTTTCCGCAAAAAGTGCTTTTGCGGAAAAGTGTCCGTGCCAATCTAGACGCTCTTTTTCCAAAAATGCTTTTAACGGAAAACTTTTCCGTTAAAAGCATTTGCAGAAAATCATGCCAGTCTAGACGTAGCAAAGAGTTTCCTAAACTTTACGGCATAGACCAAACTTCTTCCGCATATTCAAATAAAACTTCTTTTATTTTGATGAAATACTCCTTATTCTCGTGATTTTCTGTTTTTAGTCAGAACCACGAAATGCAGAAATCAAGGTGACAATACTTTCCCCTGTAGTTATTCCAGTACAACTAGAATCATAAATTACTAAAAATGTAGTGAGAAGACCTGATTTAATGAGATTATTTTTCACGGTTTGAATAATTTGGATACAATCCACTAAACTAACTGTTGGGTGCTTATTTAAAGTCAACCTCTCCCGTGGAGATCTTGAGAGATCCTGGATGATTGGAAAAAGGCAAATGTAGTGCCCGTCTTCAAAAAAGGGAAGGAGGACAATCCAGGGAACTATAGGCCGGTCAGTCTTACCTCGGTTTCTGGAAAAATCATGGAAGGGATCCTTAAGGAATCCATTTTGAGGCACTTGGAAGAGAGGAAAGTGATTAGGAATAGTCAGCATGGATTCACAAAGGGGAAGACATGCCTGACCAATCTGATTAGCTTCTATGATGAGGAAACTGGCTCTGTGGACATGGGAAAGTCAGTGGCTGTGATATACCTTGACTTTAGCAAGGCTTTTGATACAGTCTCCCACAATATTCTTGCCAGCAAGTTAAGGGAACATGGATCAGATAAATGGACGGTAAGATGGATAGAAAGCTGGCTAGAAGGCCGGGCCCAGCTGGTAGTGATCAATGGCGCGATGTCAGGATGGCTGTTGGTTTCTAGCGGAGTGTCCCAAGATTCGGTTCTAGGACCGGTTTTGTTCAATATATTTATTAATGACCTGGATGAGGGGATGGATTGCACCCTCAGCAAATTTGTAGATGACACTAAGCTGGGGAAGAGGTAGATACGATTGAGGGCAGAGATAGGGTCCAGAGTGACTTAGACAAATTGGAGGATTAGGCCACAAGAAATCTGATGAGATTCAACAAGGACAAGAGCAGAGTCCTGCACTTGGGACAGAAGAATTCCAAGCATTGTTATAGGCTGGGGACCAACCAGCTAAGTAATAGTTCTGCAGAAAAGGACGTGGGGGTGTGAAAGTAGAAAGAATTATACTGTAAGAGAAAGATGAATTATGCTG
>CM057848.1:93426971-93439243 GCA_030068395.1 Apalone spinifera
ATTCGGCTCTTGTGAGGCCACATCTGGAGTATTGTGTCCAGTTCTGGGCCACCCCACTATAGTAAGGAAGTGGATGCATTGCAGAGGGTCCAGCGGAGGGCAACCAAGATGATTAGGGGGCTGGAGCATATGACCTATGTCTGGTCTGGTAAGTCTGCAGAAGCGAAGAGTGAGGAGGGATTTGATAGCAGCCTTCAACTTCCTGAAGGGAGCTTCCAAGGAGGATGGAGAAGGGCTGTTCTCAGTGGTGAGTGATGGCAGAACAAAGAGCAATGGTCTCAAGTTGTGGTGGAGAGGTCCAGGTTGGATATTAGGAAAAACTATTTCACTAGGAGAGTGGTGAAGCACTGGAATGGGTTACCTAGGGAAGTAGTGGAGTCTCCATCCTTAGAGGTGTTTAAGTCTCGGCTTGACAAAGCCCTGACTGAGTTGATTTAGTTGGGATTGGTCCTGCCTAGAGCAGGGGGCTGGACTTGATGACCTTCTGAGGTCTTTTCTAGCTCTATGATTCTATGAACCTCAAAAGCTTTTGCACATCACTAGTTAGTGATTAGATCATACCCTATTAATGGGTAACTAGCATACAGTGTGTTGAAGCCTCAGCTATAGCTATCCTAAACCAATTAAACTATGCCTGGACTTAATACTAAGCAGTCTGAATTAAAACAAGGTCATGCAGTCAGTCTTACCTTAATAGACTAGGTAAAAAAGGGAAGTTAGCATATCTTTGCCATTCCTTTTTGTAGCTACAGCACCAGAAGGTGTGTGTTGTGAATGGGTACCAGAAATGTCACAACCATAAAAATCTCTTTGATGCAGGTAATCAAAGAGATTTTAACACAAGACTTCAAAGAGAAGCCAAGCCTCTGAACTTTCATTCATGATTAAATTTGACACTTTACGAATGGGCCTTAACAAAGATGCTAATTATCTTACCCATTACAAAGATAGCTTCCCCAATTATCACTCTAATATCATTATCTCATAGACATTAGCCTACCCCCCTCATTCCCTCTCTGTTCTAAAATCTGATTTGTCTATTTTATGTGTGTTCACTTTTTTTGATTGTATCCCTTTGGTATATATGGTCATGCCAATTTTCTTCCACAATTTGATCTGAGGAAGTGGGTCTGGCCCACGAAAGCTCATCACCTAATAAACCATCTTTTAGTCTTTAAAGTGCTGCATAGTCCTGTCTTTTGTTTCAGCAAGACCAGACTAATATGGCTACATCTCTATTACTTTTTATATAAAACCTCCTACATAAGAACATATATACTTTCTCCTTCCTGCCACTACAGAGAGGACAACCATTTAAATGTCTTTTTTCCAGCCAAATTTATGGCTGAGGATGTGGCTAATCCACAAAGACTAATATTCTCATATATTAATGGCTGTTTAACAGATTTCCAGGGATGTAAAATAAATATGGGGTCCATAAAATCAGTTTTGGCAGGTCCAAAAGACTGGCTTTCTTCTTCATAACTCCACCACAAATGATCTACGCATTTTTTCCCTTGTTATTGTCATTAAAATGTAATTTACATTACTTTGTTTCTGTTTGCTGCAAATATTAATGTCAGGAATTCCAGTGTGTCTTTAGGGGTGTTTTTTTAAACTAGAGGTTTCTCTATGTCCAAACCTGCCTGAACATCAGGAAAATTTAAATTCAGAATGAACTCTGCAGCTCAAGCCCCCATATATTGTTTGCTTATTCAGACCGGAGAATGCATTTCAGAATACAGCCTTTTTACAGTAAATAGAAACAATCACAGAAATCAAATGATGTTGCCTACAGTATTATAGTGCCTTTGTTGTTGCTTTCTAAAAAGGGAAACCTATTATACCTGGACATACTTCATCTTCCATTTTCCATTTTTCATCTTGCATAGTACATAAATACTGTGCTGTTGTTCTTGGAAAGCGATGGTAAGCAAGGCGCGAATACTTCTCTCGAATTAGCAGAGCTTTTACCAGGCCCTTTGCAGCCTGTTCATAATCATCAACTGTAACCTGAAAAAGAGAGGCCATATAATCACTGATGGAAGAAAAACAGAAGCAGCTATAAAGTCAGTTTTAGTCACTCATTTGAGCCCAGTTAGGCAATAACAAGATTTTTATTTCCAGAAGTACATGTATTTGTAGGATTTGGGCTAAGACCTGGATCCACAAATTCACTTGTATACTGCAATGCTCAGCAGTGTGGCACCTACTTCTACGTATCTAGAAAATCATGGGAGTAACACTGTGATACATAAAGTCAAGTTAGTTGCCTACATTACCCATACAATGAATGGGAAGAAATAGGAGCCTCAAAATGTGAGTCACAAAAGACAGCATGTTATGTGGGAAACTGTCTAAGCCAGCTAAAGGGCAATGCTTATGAGAGGATTGTATCCTAAATCCTATTACTCCGGTGGAGATAGGAGCCTACGTCCAGGTTGCAGAGAGGCATCAAGCTCTGCTAGTAATCCATGAATGGGAACCCATCACCTGGAGTCAAGTGGCTAAGTTACTCTCTCTACACAAAACAGCAGGAGATGGTCGTGCTGCTGCCCATCCACTCACTTTTAGTCCAGTGGTTAGAAAGAGCACTCATATAGGAGACTCCAGTACAATACCCCCTTCTGTCTTGCAGAAATAGAGGATTTGAACAGCAGTCTCTTACTTCTCAGGAGGCTTCTCTAGCCACTGGGCTATGGAATATGCCACTGTAGAAAAATAAGGACCTGTAGTCTGGACCCCAGGTCTCCCATCTCTGTAGTGGATACCTTAACCACTGGACTACAGTCATTCTCTTTTTCTCTCCTTCTCTCCCTCCTCCCCCCCCCCCCCCCCAACTATGCATTTATGCACAGTATACCAACAAAGCCTAAAACTGGGAATTAAGTGCCTATGTCTGAGACTTATGCCCCAATCCACAAATGTGCTTAAGTGCCTTGCCTGAGGTCACAGAGAAGTTGGTGAAGAAACCAAAAGTTAAAACTAAATGTTAAGTCCAAATCCAGTGCCTTAACTGCAAAAGAATTCCTCCTCCCATCTCTGTGTAAATCGACAGATCAGGGTTGTTGGCAAGCAGGACTGAACCTGGGACCTTTGGGTCTAAAGCCATGAGCCTCCACCACATGAGCTAAAAGCTAACTGGCTGTTGGCTAAGGTTATAGAGCTGATTTCACTCTCCCTCTCAAGTAGTCTTGGTGCCTCTGGGGTTCATCTGTAAGCTAATGCTCATATTTAATGCCTTATTATATTTTACATCTTTTTGCCAATTAATCTACACAGTTATACATAATCTGGGGCAAATTCTGCCTTGTCACCGCCCTTGACTTCAGTACAACCCCACTGACTTCAGTGTGAGTAGTCAAAACATATCAAGAGGGCCATAATCAGTAATTATTCCACACTGCATGAATCATATCTCTTTGTTCTCTTCCCTGCTCCACTTCACACCCAGAATACTAAAAGAAAAAAATGACAGATTTTTTTACCCCAGCACAGTAATCCCCACTGATTGTAACTCTCTGAAACTCTGGAACCGTATATGGTACTTGGACTGGCTGAACAACACCTGGAAGAACTGGAGTTGCAGGAGAAGGAAGTGAACTGATTGATGATGTCTTCCACTCTTGGGCTGGAATTTGTAAGGACAAGGACTGGGATCGAATCATCTTAAAACTTTTCTTCCTAGGAATTCACAGTACAAGAAAAATATAAAAAACCAGTATATATAGCAAAGAAGTATTTCATTCTAGGTTTTCTGTAGCATGATAAAGATTTCACATTATTTAAAAATGTTGGTTTATAAAAATGAGTTTTGAAATGTTTAGTTCGGTGATATTTCTGACACTTGTAGCATGCTACCTACAATTTATGTATCACACACAATATGCCCTAATTATTTAGCAAATAGATAAAATTTGCACATAAGTTTTCAGTTATTTAGTGTTGCAGTAACATCACTTCTCATGAGTAAGAGATCGATTCACTGTAGTGAGTGCAAATATGTTCGCTATACCTGCCCTTAAACTATACCTGTACTTAATATAACAGGTGTTAAGAAATTTCTGAATTTTGTTAAAACATTGTTGCACCAGAAATAAATAAATTGGCAGCTAGGAATGTGAGTGGGTATATTCTGGGGAAGATAAGTGGTTATGTACCATCAAAAGTCACATTGGCTTCTAATTCATAGTGACAGTTGTAGTACTCAGAAGCATATCAAGTTGACACGTGTGGTTTCATTTAGAAACACAGGTATTTCAGGTGGGGTATTGTAAGTAGCAAAGGCATATTCTGTCGATATGAGGAAAATCACTTCAGTTGACTGACTATAAAGAGTCCACTCCTGTTAAAGTCAATGGGAATTTGGCCCTTTTGCTTCACTGAGAGCAGGAATGGACTTGTAAAACAAAATCAAACCCTATTCTAAACTGCCATATTAGTATATCACATGAGGTTTCCAGTACAAAAGTAAAGTTCACCTTCTCAGGCAAACTGTTTGGAGACATACCTGTTTAACTGAATGATGGCTATGAATAATGTCCTGATTAGCAAACAGTCTTGTAAAAAAGATATATTTTTATACTGTCAAATTAAATTTTCCTTATAAGGCTTACTTGCAATTTATTTTTCTAAACATATTTAAAATATATTTGAAATAATTAATTATCTGTGACTTATGTGCTGTAAACTTCTCCCACTTCGTAATTTTACACACTGGGGGCACGTCAACACAGAAGGGCTGAAGCCAAAATAAGTTACGCAATTTGAGCCATGTCAATTGTGTAGCTGAAGTAGAAATCGCTTATTTCAACTTTTGATGCTGTCTACACAGCAGGAAGTCCGAGAAAGAGCACTTTTCCTCCGACTTCCCTTACTCATCATATGATGAGGCTTACAGGGGTCAGAATAAGAAGTCCTCCAGCTCAACATGATTTCAACATTATGTTGAAATAACTGTTTGTAGTGTAGACATTTCGGAGTAACGTCAGTTGTTATTTCGGAGTTATGTTATTTTGGAGTAACATCAGTTATTCTGAAGGAATGCTGTGGGGTAGTCATAGCCAAAGTGCCAAAACTTTAAAATGACATTACAGGAAAACTTGAACATAATACAAATACAGAGCCACCTTCTACCATCGTTGCCTAGTAAGAGTGACCAATGGTAAAACTTTGCTCCTACTTCAAGAACCTTTACTAACAACAAGAACAGTGGAGGTTTTTATTAATTCTATGGCATTTTATTTACTTCCTCAAATTGCGATATAAAAGTTAAATTCTACCTTCACTTGCACAAGTGTAAACCCCGCACCTTACCCTAAAGACAATATTGTCTTAAAATTTTGCTCAATACAAATTGGAGCCAGTGGGAATTACACTTGTATAATAGAAGGCAGAACTGCGCCATAAAGTGTTCTTCAGTCATCAAGACCAAGGGTGTTTACAAGTCACATCACCACTAGTGAACAGCATAAATATAGTATACCACTTAACAGAATAGGGTCTGTAACAATATTTAGGAAGACAAGCACACATAGCTTGATTAAAGCTGGTATATAAGCCATTTTGCCACATTACAAATGCAAATCTGTTTTATTTAAATATCCTGTTAGAAGTTATTCCACATGGGAAAAAAGTAGCAAATGGTTGTTTAAAAGACAAGGTAGAGATTTTTTAATATTATTTTTATGACCACATCATTTACTGAAACCCACTAATTAAACATTCATAATTCACCTCCAAAATATCAAAACCAGTATCATCATCTTGATAGCAGAATTAAATCACCTTTTTGCCATGCTTCCCTGTTATATTACAGTAAAAAACCACTGTCCACATTTTAAGTAATTGCAGTAATTTTTCTCTCATAGGAAAATAAAATGAATGTGTATTTCTAAAACATCATGTTTTCTTAATATGTCGCAATAATCTAGATCTCATATGGCATTTATCTCAGAGTTAAGGGGACCCTAATAACTCTTCACTTGATCCCATGACACTTTGCGGTTTCTCCTTCATTGATAAACACCAAACGTTTGCTATCATCTATATTTATAGAGCTAAAACAAAAACATTTAACGTTGACTGCTCTAAATTTTTAGATGTTAAAACTCAACATTGTGAGACTTAAAATCATGTTTTCAAAAACCAAAAACAGCTTCCTTAAGTGTGTTGTGGATTATTTACTGTGAATGAATCTCAACGTTTGTATTTGCCTCTCACTAATAATGCTGGTTGTTAGCAGAGGAATATGCAAATTTATTACTGGGAGTTCATGTCAAGGGATTACCTCACCAAGCCAAGATCCTTCCATAACTCAATTGGAGGCTGTCCCGTAGGTCACCTGCAACAGGAGCCACAAAGGGGCATTTCAAGGGTAGATCACCTGTTAATCTGCATAAATTCCCTGACCTTGGTGTCTATGAACAATCCCCAGAAGATAATTCCCATCCTTACTGGATCAGATGCTATGAACCTGCAATTTTCCATTGGTTTATTTTAAAGAATATTGCCGGTGACTCTCAGGATCTGGTCCAATAGCAATATATTCGAGGTGATGATGTGTGAAGTGCTCATCACATTCTGAATACAAGCAAACTCTAAAACTTGCAACATGTTTCTTTTTCAAGACTGTGTTTGAAGCAAAGCAGCTGCCAGCTTTTGAACCTTGGTATACATCACTGCTACTTCTTTCTGGTCTGTAATATATATTTTTATGATAAATAGTCTTTTAAATGGTCACTTGATAGCATTTTCACAATTTCTATGTCCCCTTAACAATCTGACACCACTAGAGCCTGCACAGGTCTTTAGAGCAACACATAATTAATGATCAGTTGAAAAATAATATGGAGGAAAGAAGCATTTGGTGTTACAACGTCCACATACACATGCAATAAAGCAACACATTCTAAATCATACAGCACAGGTTGATGGCTTCTCTGTTCAAGTACCATGTATGGGCATCATATCAGCCATGGTGTATTCCTGTATGTAATTCTAAAACCCATTTTAAGCAATTTTTCTATTAAAATAATGGCTATTGAACAAACCTCTTAGCTGTCTCCACAGAATGCTGTTCTGCCAACTCCTTCTGCAGTTCCCTCTCTTTAGCCTCTTTCTGCCCAATCGGACAATCTTCAGGCACAGTGAATAGTGACAAGGCATCTTTGCTGTCTTCTTCTCGTAGAACTTTAGCAAACACCTTCTCTGCTAGAAGCCGCACTTGCTCATCAACTTCAGAAATGTTCAGCTTTGGAAATTGCCTAGGCATCTCTGCTAGTAAGGAAAAAAACAAGTCAATTCATGGAACTGTAACTAAAATTTAAGTAAAACAAAGTAATTAATTTTCATTGCATTTCTACTGAAACTAAGGGCACGTCTACACAGCAGGGCTAAAGCCAAAATAAGCTACACAACTTGAGCTATGTCAATAGCATAGCTTAAGTCGAAATAGCTTATTTCAGCTTTTGGTGCTGTCTACACAGCAGGAAGTTTGAGGAAGAACTCTCTTCCTTCAATTTCCCTTACTCCCCGTAAAGTGAGGAGTCAGAGTAAGAAGTCCTCCAGCTGGACATTATTTTGACATTATGTCAAAATAACTGCTTGTAGTGCAGTTATTCCGAAATAACACCACTATGTAGATATACCCTAAGAGTTTAGAAAGTGAGAGAAAAAGTGTGCATCCAAACAATTTACAGCACACCAGCTATAAAGGGACTTAACAGTAGTCAATAGCATATAAGGAAATTAATCTGTCATAAGAAACAAGAGAATTCTTTGAGCAAGTTTGTTTTGGAGCTTGGTTTATTTCGCAAATTGAGATTTTTTAAAAACTGATTCAGCCGTTGAATAGTACTTCCATTAGAAAGCAACATTTCTAAGGCACAAATTGATTTAGACACAAACACCATTGCCTTAAGGCCGGTTGATCAGAATGAGATGAATAAACAGACATTCTCTGTGCCAACTGACCATATGGTACCAGTTAAGATAAGATTTCCAGTGATGAGTAATACTGCTTGGGCTGAAGGATACTCTTGTATTTATCTTCTTGTATGTGAAGATACAAAGAAGCAGTACAGTTTGAACCTCCCTAGTCTGGTACCTCAGGACCGGAATGATCCCAAACAAGGGAATTTGCCTGACCAGGAAAGGTCAGGAGTCCGAGCTCCCTAAAGGCTTCCCTTCTGGCTGCTGCCCCGGGAGAACCAGAGGCCTGCGCCCCTAGCCCTTTGTGGGATGGCAGCTGTTCCAGGGGTTCCCCAGCCCCATGCACAGCAGCAGGTACCCCCAGGGGCTCCCTACCCCCAGGTCATTGGCCCTACTGGCTACTGCGGACCAAACCAGCACTGCTCCAGCTGCTCTCAACTTCTGCTGTTGGGGCCTTCTGGTCTAGCAACATCCATGATCCTGCTGGACCATGGATGTTGCTGGACCAGAGTGTCCCAGATGAGAGAGGTTCAACCGGTACTATGAATAATAAGAATGTTTACATGCACTAATTTTGTAATGTGATTCACAAACTACTGTAATAGTTCACAGCAACTGCACCAATATTTTTCCTCAATGGTCTAGCAAGGGCACCCACTCTCAGGTTTCCAGAGCCCCAACCATTGCCTTTCTTGGGCTGATACCCCATGGCTACGTCTAGACTACATCCCTTTTTCGTAAAAGGGATGTAATTTAGATGTATCGCAATTGCTAACGAAGCGGGGATTTAAATCTCCCCCACTTCATTAGCATAAAAATGGCTGCCACTTTTTTTCAGCACGGAGCTTTGCCGGAAAAAAGCGCTAGTCTAGACACTCATCTTGTGGAAAATAAAGCTTTTTCCGAAAGATCCCTTATCCCTCTTTGAAATAAGGGATCTTTCAGAAAAGGCTTTATTTTCCGCAAGATCAGCATCTAGACTGGCGCTTTATTCCAGCAGAGCTCCGTGCCGAAAAAAAGCGGCAGCCATTTTTATGCTAATGAAGCAGGGGAGATTTAAATCCCCGCTTCATTAGCAATTGTGATTCATCTAATGTACATCCCTTTTATGAAAAAGGGATGTAGTTTAGATGTAGCCCGTAAGTATTTCCAGGCTGCACAGTCCCCTAATTCTACTGTGCTACTCGCAGCTGAGACAGGCTGCCAAGCACACCTGCTTGTATTCACTTCGGAGACTGATAATAGAATGGTAAGTGACTACACTGTTCTTTTTATACACATCTATTTTATTTTTAAAGTTAAAAACACTACAAAGAACCCTTATTTAAAAAGTAAAATAACCTACCCACATGCTAATAAGCTTCCCAGACATCAACAAAATTCTGATAAGGGCTCTCTCAAGAGCAGTCCTACCCTATGGCTTTTCTTGTCACTACAAATTCATCACAGCTGCAGCTCAGAACAAACACAAGGTCTTATGCAGCTGTGGTAGGCCCTGTCCTTCCACCTCTTCTCTGAGAAGCAGGGCCCTCCCCATTCACCAGGGTCCTGGCTGTTTTTTGGTCAAGAAGAAGGTCTTGAGTCTGTATAAAAACCCAGGCTATTTATTTCAAAACATTCTTTTTGGTCTGTTGGTCCCTGAAGAAGCCAATATGAACAAATATATGCACACATCTCCAGGGGACTGGCTTCCAAATCTTGATAACAGAGCAGCCTATCCTGCTCGAGACATATGTAATAGCATTTCTATACAACATACTTCAAAAATATTAACCCTAATTCAATAAGGTTTAACTTTATTAAGTTTCTAAATGCCATATGTCTTGTTCAGGATATTACAGACTATTGTCAGTCTATCACAATGTTACCAAAATTCTTTTATTATGGGGCATTCCCAAGACACATGTACATGTGAGCCTGTTAAGACTTGACACTAGAAAACCTATAGGGGAACACTTCAATCTCCCTGGACACCCAATTGCAGATCTAAAGGTAGCCATCCTGCAGCAAAAAAACTTCAGGACCAGACTTCAAAGAGAAACTGCTGAGCTACAGTTCATCTTCAAGTTTGACACAATCAACTCAGGATTAAACAAAGACTGTGAATGGCTAGCTAACTACAAAAGCAGCTTCTCCTCTCTTGGAATTCACACCTCCAGTTCAGCTACTAGAAGTGGGCCTCATCCTCCCTGATTGGATCCATCTCATCATCTCCAGCCTGATTCTGGCCTGCATATTTATACCTGCCTCTGAAAATTTCCACTACATGCATCTGACGAAGTGGGTCTTTGCCCACGAAAGCTTATGCTCTAACACTTCGGTTAGTCTATAAGGTGCCACAAGACTCCTCGCCGCTTTTGGAGATTCAGACTAACACGGCTACCCCTCTGATACTAGAAATTATATGAATTCCCTGCATTTCCACAAGCAGTGAGATTTTGTAGCGCAATATATATTCAGTGGAGAAAGTTACAAGTATTCATTCTCTATGAATGGGAAGCCATACTAGAATGGAAGTCACAGTAGCAGAGTCCTTTCCTGGTTCCTGCCTTCCAATCTATCCATTGTTTTTAAATCAATTCCATAACCACAGACAAGTTGAAAACTGGTTTTGAATTCAGAATAATATTTGCATCTCTTTATTTTTTGTCATGGAGCTCTTTTGAATTCGGGGTGGCTAAGTGGTGGAAATTGAAAAATACTGTTTTTCCCCACAAAGGTTTTTCATAGACTCAGAGCTGGAAGAGACCTCAGCAGGTCATCAAGTCCAGCCCCCTGCCCAAGGCAGCACCAATCCCAACTAAATCAACCCTGCCAGGGCTTTGTCAAGCCGAGACTTAAAAACCTCTAGGGATGGAGATTCCATCACCTCCCTAGGTAACCCATTCCAGTGCTTCACCACCCTCCTAGTAAAATAGTTTTTCCTAATCTCCCAACCTTTACCTCCCCCACTGTAACTTGATACCATTGCTCGCTTTTCTGCCATTCCTCACTACTGTGAACAGCCTTTCTCTGTCCTCTTTGGAACCTCCCTTCAGGAAGTTGAAGGCTGCTATAAAATCCCCCCTCGCTCTTTTCTTCTGCAGACTAAACAAACCCAAATCCCTCAGTCTCTTCTCATAGGTCACGTGCTCCAGCCTCCTAATCATTTTAGTCACCCTCCGCTGGACCCTCTCCAATACGTCCACTTCCTTTCTATAGTGGAGTGGCCCAGAACCGGACATAATACTCCAGATGTGGCCTCACCAGAGCCGAATAGAGGGGAATAATCACTTCTCTAGATCTGCTGGCAATGCTCCTCTAATGCACCCTAATATGCCATTAGTCTTCTTGGCTACAAGGGCACACTGTTGACTCTCATCCAGCTTCTCATCCACTAGAATCCCCAGGTCCTTTTCTGAAGAACTGCTACTTACCCAGTCGGTCCCCAACCTGTAACAATGCTTGGGATTCTTCCGTCCCAAGTGCAGGACTCTTCACTTGTCCTTGTTGAATCTCCTCAGATTTCTTTTGGCCCAATCCTCTAATCTGTCTAGGTCACTCTGGACCCTATCCCTGTCCTCCAGCATATATATCTACCTCTCCTCCTATCTTAGTGTCACCTGCAAACTTGCTGAGGGTGCAATCCATTCCCTCATCCAGGTCATTAATAAAGATGTTGAAGAAAACCGGTCCTAGAACAGATCTTTGGGGCACTTCGCTAGAAACCAACCACCAACCTGACATCAAGCCGTTGATCACTACCCGTTGGGCCCAACAGTCTAGTCAGCTTTCTATCCATCTTACAGTCCATTTATCCAATCCATATTCCTTTAACTTGCTGGCAAAAATATTGTGGGAGACCGTATCAAAAGCTTTGCTAAAGTCAAGGTATCACACCTTCACTGACTTTCTCATATCCACAGAGCCAGCTACCTCATCATAGAAGCTAATCAGATTGGTCAGGCATGACTTGCCCTTGTGAATCTATGCTGATTATTCCTGATCACTTTCACCTCTTCTCAGTGCTTCAAAATGGATTCCTTGAGGATTCCCTCCCTGATTTTTCCAGGGACTGAGATAAGGCTGACCAGTCTGGAGCTCCTTGGATTGTCCTCCTTCCCTTTTTTTAAGATGGCCACCACATTTGCCTTTTTCCAATCACCTGGGATCTTCCCCGATCTCCATGAGTTTTCAAAGATAATGGCCACAGGCTCTGCAATAACATTTGCCAACTCCCTCAGCAACCTCAGATGCATTAAATCTGGACCCATGGATTTGTGTATGTTTAGCTTTTTAAAATACAATAAAACTCCATTTGTCCAGCATCTGATGGTCCGGCACCATCAGGAACCCGGAAG
>CM057848.1:93454374-93476718 GCA_030068395.1 Apalone spinifera
TTTTATTTGGCCTGTCTTCTTATACTTGGCTTGACAGTTTGTGCTCCTTTTGATTTTCGTTAACAGGACTTGACTTCGTCTTTAAAGGATTACTTTTTGTTTCTAACTTCCTCTTTTATTACATTTAACCATGGTGGCATTTTTTGGGCCCTCTTATTCGTTTGTTTGGGGGTAGGGGTATACATATAGCTTGCATCTCTAAAAATATCATAGTAAAAGTTTTTTGCAGGTATATCACTTGTGACTTTTCCTTTTAATTTCGGTTTACTAACCTCCTCATTTTTGTATACTACTCTTTTTTTAAATTAAATGCTAGGATGGTGGTTTTCATTGGTATTTCCTCTCTCTCTCTCTCTCTCCTTACAAGGGTGTTTGATTAATTGCATTATGGTCATTATTTCCAAGTCATTCAGAACTAGACATTTAGTCCTAAAATCAAGGATTGCCTCTCTCCTTGGGGATTTCAAGACTAGCTATTTCAAAATGTAATGGTGATTTACTGGATATTTTTCTTCTCTCTTAGCACTTGATCCAAAGCCCAGTGAAGTCAAGGGAAAGACTTCCACTGACTTTGGTTCTGACCCTTATTAAGCTTTTCTATTTAGCAACAATATGCTAACAGCAAATATTCAACTTTCACAAAATCAAGTATAATCACAGAATAATTTCTATACACGATTGGCCTACTGATGCAGTGACAACAAGGCAATAGGCTGCAGAAGAGGTATCCACACTGAGGTTCTAATTCAATTTATCACTCAAGTCTCATTACAGTCATAGGACTCTGCTATAGCTATGGAGGTCAATAGAAAATCAGCAGCAGTTACATACTGTGTTGTTGCAGCTGTGTCAATCCCAGGATATTAGAGATACAAGGTGGGTGAGGTAATATCTTTTATTAGACCAACTTATCTTAGAGAAAATGACACACTTTTAAGCCATACAGAGCTTGTCTCACACCAGCAAAAGTTGGTCCAACAAGAGATGTTACCTCACCCAGCTTGTATGTCTGACAACAGTTACAGACCCAGATATAGTTGTCAATAACAAGGACTTCGTGCCTGCCTCCGCTGTGGTACTGGAAACAGTTCACAGCTAGTGATCGTAGGACCAAATCGGCACCATTAAAGATAGTATGTCTAGTCCTCAGAGCTGTCCTTAAGATTTATGGTGCCTGCGGTGAGCAAACAGCCACTATGCAGAGGGTGGGGCTGTGGGAGCAGGAGCAGAGCACTAAGCATAGTCGCAGGAACTGGGCAGAAGTGCTGCAACACCCCACATTTTACATGGTATCTTCGTTGTTGCGCCCAGGGATCCAGCTGCCTCCCAGTGCTCCATTCTCAGATGGGGTGGGCACGGGTCTATTGCCCCAACCTCAGTCCCCAACATTGTCTGGGTCCCCTACTTCAGTAGACATAGCCCTGCTCCCAGCCCCATTGATGCAGAGTGGGTCAGCAGCAACTGGGCACAGGCCATGGAGGCAAGGAGATGGGGGCCCCTGGAGTCAGACTCTACCTGCTTGATATTCCCTCCTGGCAGTCACCCACCCTAGGCATATACAGAATAGGGCACCACTACGATTGGGGCCTCAGTGGTGCAGCTATGTATGCTGCATATGCCTAAGGAAGGCCCTCCTAGTCCCTAGTGGAACATGGAGGTGAAAATTGGTTTTGTCCCATCTATAGCAGCAGCTAAACTGTTTTCAATAGTGCCAAAGTAAAATGATTCACCCCTGTTGTGATTTGAGGAAGAGGGAATGAGAGGCTGAATATCATGAAATATTCACAAAAATCATCTCTTCTTTCCTGACACCTTTTTCTGATATACCAAGATTGGTTTCATTAACCTGCATGGACATATTACTTCTCTTAGAAGTTGGAGTACTGAGAGTGGTGCTGGATACTACCTGACAATGTGATTATTTAAAAGACAATGACTGATCAGGAAAACAGTGGGGGAAGAAGGGATATGCAGAGGTCTTCCAGACAGTACATCAGCTCCTTTAGGATACATCTACACAGCAACATTATTTTGAAATAACTAGCGTTATTTCAAAATAACGTAGTCTGTGTCTACGCCTCAGGCAGTTATTTCAAAATAATGTAAAAATACATTCTCATTCCGATTCTTGTAACTCTCATTGTATGAGGAGTAAGGGAAGTTGGAGAAAGAGTGTTCTATTTTGAAATAACTGCTTTGGAGACGCTCCCTATTTTGAAATACTGTAAGCTGCGCAATTGAAGTAGCTCAATTTGAGCGGCTTATTTCGGCGCTAAGCTCTGCTGTGCAGATGCTGTGTAGTTGCACAGTTTTACAACAGACTACATAAGAAGCACTAGCAAAATCAGTATAGACAAATTTCATATAGCCAATAACTTGTTTTTAGTGCTCTATGTAATAGACACTTCGGTTAGTCTATATGGTGCCATAGGACTCCTCGCTGCTTATGTAATAGATGGAAATGTCATTACCTAGTAAAAATAAGAGTCTGCTATTTTACACTGTGCTGACACACTTTTTTTGTGTGTATTGTGACTGATTTTTTTTGTAAGCAAGTAATTTGAAAGGAGGGGAAAGTGGAGGCCAGGCAAGACAACTCAGACGCCTGAAAGGGACGCAGCGCTCTGGGAAGGTCCAGGGCCTGACTATTCCACACGCCTGTCCTAAATCAGCTCTGTCCTAGACACCAGGAGGAGTCCAGCGCTGCCCCTCCGAGCAGGGACCGCAAGGGGGGGGGGGGGGGGGGGGGGGGGGACTCACGCCGGAGGCAGCGGCAGAATGCTGGTGAGGCTGGGATGGAGCCGGCTCCCTCCGCGCGCTGCTTGGCCGGGGACTGGCCCAGCGCCTCGCCCTAGCAAGGGCCCGGACGCACGCTCCCGGGGGGGCGCGGATTATATTTAGCTGCCCCGCCCGGCCCGCCGCGGTCACTTGGGCTCAGTTGCGCGGGGCCTGCCGCAAAGGGGAAGCCAAAGCACCCGGGCAGGGAGCGGGCTGCTAGGGCCGATGCAGGGAGCGCGAGGGGGCCCCCGTTTCCTACCTCCGGCGTCTGGAGGAGCCGCGCCTCTTGCGGCGCGGTCCTGGCCGAGGCAGCTGCAGCCAGCGCGCAGTGACTGCGCAACGGGCGAGGCAGGGGTGCTCGGGCGGCCCCCGCCCCTGCCGCGCCGCTCCCCCATGGATCCCACCTGCGAGCAGCTAGGGCGGGTTGTGGCCTCACCTACCAGGTGTCTCCCCAGCCCCCGGGCTTGAGCGGAGGAAGGGCCGCCTCTCCCCCTGCTGCTTCGCTCGCCCCGAGCTGTCTGCCTACCGGCAAGAGCTCCACACAGCCAGAAGCACCTTCCCAGCTGCCACGAAATGCTGCTGCACCTCAGCTCCTTGCTGTGACCCGCCTCGCGAGAGCGCTTGAAAGAAGTGGAAGGTGGGGCTTGCTCTAGGGCCTCCTGAAGCCCGCGGGAAGATCCCCCTTCACAGGGAGACCTCGTGGCCGCTGATGAGTTTTCCCGCGCCCGCGTAGGGCGTTTGCTGACTACATGTATGAATGGTGCCTATATAGAAAGGCATTTTGTTTCTGCGTACGTTCTGAAGTCAGCGTTCTGGTTCACGCAGAGTGATGGTGGAAACTTGTTAAAAGTTCCTAAGTCAACAGTTTTAACAAGTAGTCAAATATTAGCCACATTAATTTATGTAAAGACACCCATGCAAGCACCTGCAGGGTATCTAAATGTCATTGTGCTTATCACCATAATTGGGGACACAGAATTTCATGTGTATCTTAGCCAATTTGTGGAAAACTGATGCTTTTTAAATGTGTAATCCAATACATGTGACTAACAGATAGTCCCCTTCCTGATACTGGAAGCTCGAAAGTAACAATAGGTCAGCCTTAATAACCCCCCTAATATCCTAAATAAGTCTGCATTATATTTTGAGTTCAGATTTTATGGCTGAGTAAAATGGGTCAAATTGTCCTCTAACAGACTGGCCCACACCTTGCTGGGCCCAGTCCTGCAATTACTATGCACACAGAACTTCCACTGAAGTTAAGGGAAGTAGTTGAGTATAATAACTTCAGGATCAATCCCTCCCACATGTGAGGGCAAGCAGGGGGAAAGTTTTTTCCCCAAACAGAGAGCAACTGGATATTTTTACAGCAAGCAGCTTATCAGGTTCCACACATGGTCTTTTTCAGCTATGATACAACCAAGTAGCAGAATGTACTGGTTTGTAATGAAGCATTTCATTTATAAATCTCACATCACTTAGAGACAAAAAGAAGATGGAATTGCAAGAACCCCAAACACCACTAATTATGGTAAAGACTGGTCTATATTTACAGAACACTACAAAGTGTCAGGGGTATCAAGCTTTTTATGCAGACCCTAGTTGGATTACTGATATGAGGCCATAAAGTTCAGCCTTTTAAAAGCAGCACACCTGTGTTACATACTCATTACATTTCTCATAAAAGAAGGTTTTTGCCAGTTCTGTCAGTTAGTGGTTGATTTATGCAGTGACGTGACAGTTCATTTCTTTAAAATGATTTTAATCTAATGTCACTGTAAGTATCCTCATTATTAAATATAAATGTTTAATACTTTTTTAAAACCTGCTAAATTCTTGGCCTTCATGATAACTTGAAAGAGCAATTACCACAAGCTAATTTTGCATTGTGTAAAAATCTATTTCCTTTTGTCTTGAATCTGATTTTTCAATTTCATTGGATAGCCTCTTCACATACTGTACAACAGTACCCAATTTATCTCTTGATAGAAATATCCAAAATTATGGATACTATCATGACTGAAGTAGGAACTTGTGTGTGTATAACATATAGTGGCAAGCCCTTTTATTTGGAATTTAACTACTTGGGCTGTGTCTACACAGCAGCGTTATTTTGGAATAATGGCCATTATTCCAAAATAATGTGAGCATCTACACAGCAATTCCATTATTTCAAAATAAATTCAACACAACAGATGGCTTATTCCGACTTCTGTAAACCTCATTCCACGAGGAATTACTGCTGTTCTGAAACAGCTGTTTCAGAATAGGTGTTTTGCGGACTCTCCCCTGCTGCTATTTTGAAATATTTTGAATGGCCCTAGAGAAGAACTAACTACTACCCAGTACCTCCTGGGGCTCTAAATCAAGGTGCCACATCCACATTAGGGGAGCCTGCCTCAAACTAATTTTGAGGCTTGCCTGTACTGTAGATGTGCTTTTTCGAAATAAGCTATTTCAGAGTATTTCTTCCAGAACAGCTTATTCCAAAATAAGTGTACAGTGTAGATGTACCCTTGGTGACAGTAGACATGAACAACAACATGGCTAGAATCTACCAAAGAGGTTTGATTATATATGAACTCTGAGAGCCAGCCCAGCATTTTGATACGTGACAAACAGAAATTTAGTAATTTTTGTAGTCTAGTTTGCATGCCAACATCTGTGGAAGAATGGAAATTATAAACACCATCCCCTGACACTGTTGTGCTAATACCAGTCCTTTCAGATAATAGCTTTCACCTTAGAGATGATTAACCTAGAATACATGTTCACCTAAATTAGGAAATTGTTTATCATTTTACTGGAGATTTTTTTTCAATTGTGAACATTATTTTAGATCCTAAAGTGTTGAAGTTAATGAATTTATATTTTTAGAGTATATTCCTATTGATTTCTACTTTACTGTAGGGCAAAACAAACTAATGGATCAGATGGCAAAATGTTTCCATGGACGCATTATTGGTGATCAAAGACAAACAATTTTATATACTTGGGGTTTACCCACAAAAGCTCATTATATAAATTTGTTGTTCTCTAAGGAGTCAGAGGATTGCTCATTGTTTTTCTTACCTTTGTCGTCAGTCAGTGTTGTAACTAGTATATGTATCTTTAAATTTAACTGCTAGAGCTAGTCATATTGTAACACTGGCAATAGAAGTGATAGATAAAAATAGTAACAATGGGAAGGGAGACTGGTACTAAATGTAACAATGATATTTATAAACGTTAAATTATTCATATTCTCTCTACTAGAAGAGGCATGCAATTCAGCAGAATTTTTTTTTTAGGACATTAATATAGAAGAGAATTGTAATGAGTTACAAAGCAAGGAAATTGTTCAATAGAGGGTTTGAGATAAACAAGAGTGAAATCTGGTTTGGGGTTTCTCTGCAGGCACAGTGTGTACATGCATTAAAAGGGGAGGATTATGTCTTGTCTCTTTCAAGAATGGAGCCAAAAAACAGAGTAACTGATTAACATGCATGAAAGTAAACTAGTGCAGAAACAGATTTCAGTTGTTCCTGCCCTGACTATTTTTGGTTTGTTTGTTTGGGAGGAGGGGTTGAGAAAGGATGTCTTTGTCATCAAGGGAAAGCATGAAAAACTTTTTCTTTTCAGATAGATTAAATTAGGAACTTGACTGCTGGGGCAGCGTACCTTTCAAATCTATTGCAGCTCTTATGGAAAGACATACCTATAACTCAGTAAGCCAGGGTTAGAACACTCATCCAGAATGTGACACACCCAGGTTCATATTGCCCAACTCCCCAATTTAGAGCAGAGAGTTAGAATCATAGAACCATAGAGCTGGAAGAGACCTCAGAAGGTCATCAAGTCCAGCCCCCTGCTCCAGGCAGGACCAATCCCAAATAAATCAACCCGGCCAGGGCTTTGTCAAGCTGAGCCTTAAACACCTCTAGGGATGGAGACTCCACTACTTCCCTAAGTAACCCATTCCAGTGCTTCACTACCCTCCTAGTGAAATAGATTTTCCTAATATCCAACCTGGACCTCTCCCACCACAACTTGAGACCATTGCTCCTTGTTCTGCCATCTATCACTATTGAGAACAGCCTGTCTCCATCCTCTTTGGAACCTCCCTTCAGGAAGTCGAAGGCTGCTATCAAACCCCCTACCTCCCACTCTTCTCTTCTGCAGACTAAACAGACCCAACTCCCTCAGCCTCTCCTCATAAGTCATATGTTGCAGCCCCCTAATTATTTTGGTTGCCCTCCGTTGGACCCTCTCCAATTTGTCCACATCCTTTTTGTAGTGGGGGGCCCAGAACTGGACACAATACTCCAGATGTGGCCTCATCAAAGCCGAATAAAGGGGAATAATGACATCTCTGGATCTGCTGGCAATGCGCCTCTTAAAGCAACCTAATATGCCATTAGCCTTCTTGGCTACAAGGGCACACTGATCCATATCCAGCTTCTCATCCACTGTAACCCCTAGGTCCTTTTCTGCAGAACTACTACTTAACTGGTTGGACCCCAGCTTGTAACAATGATTGAGATTTTTCCATCCCAAGCGCAGGACTCTGCACTTGTCCTTGTTGAACCTCATCAAATTTCTTGTGGCCCAATCCTCCAATTTGTCTAAGTCACTCTGGACCCTATCTCTGCCCTCAAGTGTATCTACCTCTCCCCCTAGCTTAGTGTCATCCGCAAACTTGCTGAGGGTCCAATCCATCTCCTCATCCATGTCATTAATAAAGACACTGAACAAAACCGGTCCTCGAACCGAACCTTGGGGCACTCTGCTAGAAACCGACCACCATCCTGACATCGAGCTGTTGATCACTACCCGCTGGGTCCGGCCTTCTAGCCATCTTTCTATCCATTTTACTGTCCATTTATCCAATCCATATTCCTTTAACTTGCTGGCAAGAATATTGTGGGAGACCATATCAAAAGCTTTGCTAATGTCAAGGTATACCACATCCACTGACTTTCCCTCGTCCACAGAGCCAGTTACCTCATCATAGAAGCTAATCAGATTGGTCAGGCACGACTTGCCCTTTGTGAATCCATACTGACTATTCCTAATCACTTTTCTCTCTTCCAAGTGCCTCAAAATGGATTCCTTAAGGCTCCCTTCCATGATTTTTCCAGGAACAGAGATTAGACTGACCGGCCTATAGTTCCCTGGATTGTCCTTCTTCCCTTTTTTGAAGATGGGCACTACATTTGCCTTTTTCCAATCATCCAGGATTTCTCCCGATCTCCACGACTTTTCAAAGATTATGGCCAAAGGCTCCTCAATGACATTTGCCAACTCCCTCAGTACCCTCGGATGCATTAAGTCCGGACCCATGGATTTGTGTAAGTTTAGCTTTTCTAAATAGTTCCTAACCTGTTCTTTACCCACCACGGGCTGTCCATCTTCATCCCATCTTGCGTCACTTAGCACATTAGTCTGTGAGCCCACCTTGTCTGTGAATACAGAGGCAAAGAAAGCATTGAGTTACTTCGGCTTTCCCCACATCATGTGTCACTAGGTTACCTCCTTCATCCAGTAGGGGCCGCACACCCTCTGATTACCTTCTTGTTAACATGCCTGTAGAAACCTCTCGTTATCCTTCACATTCTTAGCCAGTTGCAATTCCATTTGCACTTTCACTTTCCTGATAACCCCCTGGCATTCTCGAGCTATACATTTAAACCCCTCCCTGGTCATTTGTCCAAGTTTCCACTTTTTAAGCACAAAAAGGAACCTTACATTCACCAAGGATTTCCCCCCGTAAGCCAATCCGGCCTCCTACCATGTTTGCCTCTCTTGTTACGCGTCTGGATGGTTTCTTTCTGTGCTTTCAATAAGGCTTCTTTAAAATACTGCCAGTCGTCCTGGACTCCTTTCCCCTTCATGTTGGCATTCCAGGGGATTCTGCCCATCAGATCTCTGAGGGAGTCAAAATCTGCTTTTTTGAAGTCCAAGGTGTGTATTTTACTACTCTCTTTTCTTCCTTTGGTCAGGATCCTGAAATCCACCATCTCATGATCACTGCTTCCCAGGTTGTCACACACCTCTACTTCCCCTATTAGGGCCTCCCTGTTTGTGAGCAGAAGGTCAAGCTGCACACGGCCCCTGGTCAGATTCTTCAGCACTTGTGTCAAGAAGTTATCCCCAACATTCTCCAAAAACTTCCTGGATTGCCTGTGTACTGCCGTATTGGTTTCCCAACGTATGTCAGGGTGATTCAAGTCCCCCACGAGAACCAGGGCCTGCAATCTGGAAGCTTTTCTCAGTTGTCGGAAGAAAGCCTCATCTACCTCATCCACCTGATTTGGTGGCCTGTAGCAGACCCCCAACCACAACATCAATGCTGTTGCTCCTTTAAACTTAACCCACAGACTCAACAGGTTTTTCTCCCTCTTTATACTGGAGTTCAGGGCAATCATAGTGCTCTCTTACATATAGTGCAATGCCTCCTCCTTTTCTCCTCTGCCTCTTCTTCCTGAACAGTCTTATACCCTTCCATGATAGCGCTCCAGTCATGTGAGTTATCCCACCAAGTCTCTGTTATCCCAATTAAATCATATTTCTCGGACTGGGCCAGGGCCTCCAGTTCTTCCTGTTTGTTTCCCAGGGTTCTCGCATTAGTGTACAAACAACTCAGGTAACCAGTTGATCGCCCTATCTTCTCCATTCGAATCAGGGGTCCTCCTTTCTTGCTCGTTCCTCTCTGCATTTCTTCCCAGTATCTGACTTTCCCACTCCCTCAGGGTTTTGGTCACTGTCCCCCGATGAACCTAGTTTAAAGCCCTCCTCACTAGGTTTGCAACCCTGCCCGCAAAGATGCTCCTTCCTCTCTGGGTTAGGTGGATCCCATCTCTTCCTAACAATCCTTGTGCCTGGAACAGAGTCCCATGGTCGAAGAAACCATAGCCCTCTCTGCGACACCACCTGTGCAACCACCCATTTATGTCCTCAATTCAACGATCCCTGCCCAGTCCTTTCCCTTCTACAGGGAGGATGGACGAGAACACCACTTGCACTCAGAATTCTTGGATCTTTCTTCCCAGCGCTAATCTGCAGTAACCCGCTCAAGGTCACTCTTGGCCGTATTGTTAGTTCCCACGTGGAGAAGCAGGAAGGGGTAGCGATCCAAAGGTTTGATCAGTTTGCTAAGCATCTCAGTCACATCCTGAATGCAAGCTCCTGGTAAGCAGCACACCTCTTGAGATTCCAGGTCCGGATGGCAGATGGATGGCTCAGTCCCTCTTAGGAGGGAGTTCCCAACTACCACCACCCGTCGTTTTCTTTTGGGGGTGGTGGCCGTGGAACCCCTATCTCTACGACTATGCATCCCATGCCTTCCAATAGATGGTGTTCCCTTCCGGTTTCTTCCTTGTGAGGTCCCTTCCAAAGCATTCAGCACTGCAGAGCCTGTGCAGAGAGCCTGAAAGCGATTACTTACCTCTATAGCATTGGGGGATTCTCATGCTGGCCTTTTTCCCCCTTCTAGAAGTTACATGCTGCCAGTTCTCTTCCTGGTCATGTACTGCCCTCTCTGGCTCTTCCGCCTGTCGTGCTTGAAGTATTAAATGCTGCCTTCTATCGAGGAAGTCTTTATCCTCTCTGATCAAGCGTAGGGTCGACACTTGGGCCTCCAGTCCGCCATTTTGGAAGAAAAAATTAGAGACCAGCTTGCACTTAGAATGGATTTCATCTGCACTTTCTTCCGGGAGGAAGACAAACATGGCACACGCTGTGCAGGTAACAGCAGACCTATCACCATCCATCGCTGCTGTCCTGGAGAAGGGATTTAAAAAGAAGGGCAAGAGAACCTGATGCCCTTCCTTCTCCCCTTCCCATCTCCGTCTCTAAACTCCCTGTTAGCACTCACTTGGTCGCTTGCCCACTGCCTTATAAAGCCCCGCAGTGCCTGAAAGTCCCTCCCTCTACCAAGGCTCAGACAATCAGCAGAGGCTTCTAGAATTCGAACTTTAATTAGAAGCCAACAGTTTCCACCTACCAATCACAGCACACACTCCATGAAGGGGAGGGGGAGGGCAAAGGGGAAGTGGAAAAGGGGAAGGGGAAAAAAAGCACCTCACTCACAAACACAGGGGAAAAAAAACACAAACAAAAACAAAAAAGAACACACACCAACCCTCACTCACAAACACAAGCTCAGCACACAGCAAGAAAGCCCCAAACTCCACACACTTCCCTCAAGAGTCCTGTATCTGCTTCTCCTCTACCTGGAGAGCTCCCTCTCTAAAGCCTCACTCAAAAACACAGGAAAAACAAAACAAAAAACCCCACACCACTTTTTGCACAAAAACCCTGTTTTCTGGTCTGAAGTTCCTGGAGGTATTCTTCATTCTGCTCTTCCAAAGGGCTAGGAGGGGAGCCCAGGCCCACCCTCTCATTCGAGTTCTGGGCCAGAGCCTGGGGTAACCATTAAGTCCTGCATCCAAACATGCCTTTTCTTCTGCCTCTCTGGATCACTTCCTATCAGTCCCTTTTCTCCGAGCAGATAAACTATAAATATTAGGTAACTTTGAAATCAAAGACAAAGTCTCAGATCCTCTCAGTGTTACAAGTCTCTTCTCTGTAGGTTTTGGCAAAAGTTGTTACAGTCTGTATGCTTCATTTGTGGGGTTACCATACTAAAGAAACTATTAGCTGTTCAGTATTGGCTTAGGATAGGACTACGTTGTTGCATTTATGTAACATGTATTGACAATGTATACCTTATCAGATAGTTGCTTGCCAAGTATTTTCTTTTGTATGTGTGCTGGGTAAATAAAAAAAATCGGCTATAGTAAGGCTGATTGGGTTATCAACATTTGGGAGGCATGGGTTAAAGATTATATATAAATGGCTCTGAGATTTTACTACAACAGCTGTGGAAGTTGACTTTCAGAAAATCCTGCTCTGTTTGATCAGATTAAAAAATGATTCTGCTCTAAACATGAGTGATACATTGGTTTGTACAACAAGGTCAGATCTTTCCTGAAGGCCCAAACTCAAAAGATTTAAAATAAACTGATTTGAAATATTTCACAAGAGCTGCTGTAACAAAAGCATTTTCACTAGCAAGTTCTACAGGTTCATTTCATCTGGAGAGTGGACAGGTGGCTAGAACACTTTCCAAATATCTAGCTGATATTTTTCAAGACTCAGAGATACAAGCTTTTCATCGGACTTTTAAAAGCATTCTGGTGCACTAAAGTGTTTTTTCCATTCGTAAACTTGAAAGTAAACTATTACTATGCTATTTGAGACCGAGATTGTTGTCACGACTTAAAAAATAAAAACAAAAAGGTATGTAGTCACTCAGAACCTTGGTGTTGTCAGGGACTCGAACCCGGACGGCCTCAGTTCATTGTCTGACCGCAAAGAGACAGGCAACACCAGCAAGATCCAATGACAAGCTCTTTATTGAATAGTGCGCACTACACGAGAGAGCAGCCCGTCTCCAAAGAGAACCAGCCACGATTTCAGTAACAGGTAACATTATATAGACAGTTCCGTCGTGTCATAAAACATTTGCCCAAGCAACCCAGCCCCCCCCCCCTTTAATTAGTTAGAAGCTTCTAGTGTTAATGCGTAGACTTCATGGCCGTAAGCAATTCTTAATGTGTCAACAGCTTTCTTATCACCCCAGAAGGCAAGTGCCAAACAACAAGGAGATGGGGAGTTAAAACATCGAGGAGACAGTTCGTTAAGATCAGGGTGAGAACAGAAACAGGGAGTTACCTTATCAGTTCTCATAACAAGCTGTTCCCATCACAACGGGTACAGGAATGCAGCTTTTCACTTATCTTACTTCTGCAACTTAAGCAAGTATATAGGGAGCGCCCCTTGCTTGAACCATGTCTCTAGTTCTGCTCAGGGACTACCCAGAAACCTTTGTTAGCCTCTTTCTTTGATCTATCTTAGCATAACTGCACTAGGCCCAATTTTCTAGGGCCTAACAGTGTGGTTTCTGAGGTTCTAAAATCAATTTTAATTTTCTAGATACAATAACTTGTCAATTTGATTTATGCAATATTTATTTTAGTTTATAGTAGTGTACCACAGGAAAAATATCCCAAGATTCTTCTGGAAAGGCTAGACCTGAAGGATCAGTACAAATGAGAATCCAGGTCTAATTGTAATGCAAGGAAGAGTCTAACCCAAGGATTCTGTGCCAAATGGCCATGTCAGTTTTGTGGGTGGCAGTCTCAGCAAAGGCACTAAGACTAAAAAGAGTATGATTTCAAATACTGAGGATGAACCACCTAAAAGTGTTGCCAGTATAAGACTATGGTCTAAATTTCATTTTTACTTGAAAGAAAGTGAATGAAGTGACACTTGCCTCTGTCAATTAAATCACTGAGAATTACATATGATATCTGAGAGCTTAAATGGGATCTAGGGTATAACATTTACTGCAGTCTGAGATCTAATTAGCAAGAAAACATGGTTTTCTAATCTGTATTCTAACTACTTCATGTGAAAGAGCCATCTAGCCTTTTTCCTCTGGACATTCCCATAACAATTTTGACCTATGCTGAGTGTAACACAGCACACACACTAATTATAATTAATATATAATGGTTTTATTTCCTTACCCAACTATCTCTCTCATCCCCCAAACCCCATCAACACCTACTCCTTGGGGAATAATGCTTATTTCAAAATAATGTCAATGTGGACAATCCGGAGTTGCTAATTCGCAATAATTGGCCTCCTAAGGCCTCCCGGAGCTGCACCTGAGGCTGCTCTGGCCACATCTGCCAGCTCCACTGCTCCCCTTCTCCTGCAAAGCTTGAAACAGTGGGCTGCTGGAGAAATGCTTGTGCCCTGTGGTCAGCTTGGCAAGCCCTGTGCCACACTGGATTATCACAGGAGCCATGGCAGACCCCAGTGCTCCCTCTGAGCCCCACACAGCTACCAGCACTCCCACAGCACCCTCAGCTGCCACAGGACAGGGATGCAGGAGAGCACTGGACTGGTGTGGAGATCCTGGGGTGAGGATCGAGATCTAGAGTGAGGAGACCAGCCTCCAGGAACTTCACACCAGAAAATGCAACACTGATGTCTATGGCCAGATGGCTGGCAGCCTGGCTGACAAAGGCCACACCCACACCCTCGACCAAGTCTGGATGAAAATCAAGGAGTTCTGGCAGGCCTACCACAAGGCCAGGGAGCAGAGTGGATGCTGTGGGGAATCACCTCACACATGCCACTACTATGAGCAGCTTAATGCTATCCTGGGAGGGGGGGCCGCTCACACCCCACCTGTCATCATAGGGTCCATCAGGACACTCAGGGTTAGCCTTCATGAGGCTGGGGTTGTGGAAGAGAAGGAGGAGCAGGCCAGCCAGGCAACCATGCCCGTAAGCCAAGAGCTGCTCCTCACCTGGAGCCAGTCCCCCCGCCCTCCCTGAGGATGTCTCCCAGGCATCGGACAATCCTGGTGAAGGCACTTCAGGTGAATTCTATAACTTTTGCTATAGAACAGGTAATCCTAATGTGATTCCCTCCTGTCTCCCACTTCCAGAAAAACAGAGGCTGGGGATACCATTCCTGGCTAATAGATTCATGGAGGTTAGGTCTATCAATGGCTAGCTAGCTCTTTTTTTGAACCCTGTTCAAGTTTTAGCCTTCACTGCATCCTCTGGCAAAGAGTTCCATGGGTTGGCTGTGCGCTCAGTGAAGAAAAGCTTCCTTTTGTTTGTTTTAAACCTGCTGCCTATTAATTTCATTTGGTGACCCCTAGTTCTTTTATTGTGGGAATAAGTAAATAACTTTTCCTTATTCACTTTTTCCTCACCAGTCATGATTTTATAGACCTATCATATCCCCCCTTAGTCTCCCATTTTGTGCAAAATCCTTATGCCTGTCCCAGAGAGGCATAAGGATCTCATGCAAAATGGGGGTTGTGCAAAAAGTGGCTACACTGCTTCTTTTTTACCAAAACCCCTTGTGCAAAAAGAAATGGCAGGAAATATGCTAATGATATTGTGACATGCTAATGAGCAGGGCTCACCAAGCGGCGGCGAGCCCTGCTCGCCAGCCGAGCAGTTCTGCACTCTGTGTTCATGCGCAGATCGCTCCACACCGGCTCTTCTGAGCCCTGCTAATGAGTCCCTCATCGCAGTCTAGACAAAGCCTATGAGAATGCTGCAGTTCCTGGTGTGAGGTGTGTCTATGGTGTGAGAACAAGGGGTGAGGTTGTTCTCACATCGTTGCTATCTTGAGAGGTCATTATGCTGGGAAGTTTCTATACTAAACATTCTTTTTATTACAATTAACTTTTACATAAGAATGGTCATTACTGGGTCAGACCAGTGGTCCATATAGCCCGATATCCTTTCTTCTGACAGTGGTCAAGGCCAGGTGCTTCAGAGGGAATGAACAGAACATGCAATCAAGTGATCCATCCCCTGTTGCCCATTCCCAGCTTCTGGCAACAGACTAGGGACACTCAGAGCATGGTATTGCATCCCTCCCCATCCTGGCTAATAGCCACTGATGGACCTATTCTCCAGGAATTTATCTAGTTCTTTTTTTTTTTAAATCCTGTTTTGGTCTTCACAGCATCCCCTGGCAAAGAGTTCCACGGGTTGACTTTATGTTGTGTGAAGAAGTACTTCCTTTTGTTTTTTTAAAACCCGCTGCCTATTAATTTCATTGGGTGACTGCTAGTTCTTGTGTTATATGAAGGATTAAATACTGTTTCCTTATTCACTTTCTTCACACTAGTCAAGATTTTATAGACCCCCTATCATAATCCCCCCTTAGTCGTCTCTTTTCTAAGCTGAAAATTCCCAGTCATTTTAATCTCTCCCCCTGTTTCATACCCCTAATCATTTTAGTTGCCCATCTCTGTACCTTTTCCAATTCCAATAGATCTTTTTTGGGATGGGGTGATCAGATCTGCACACAGTATTCAAGGTGTACACATACCATGGATTTATATAGAGGCAATATGATATTTTCTGTTATGTGTTTTGGTGTATTTTGCATTATCCTAACAAAGCATTTAATTTATTCATATATATATTTTATACGTTGCAGGTCACAGTTAAAATGAAAAGACAAAATACAACAATTTTTCCACTCAAAGGCCTCAAAAACTAACCAAGGTGAAGAACACATCAAGAACCAAGAACTATCAACATGTCATCTGAAGGGGCAAGTGGTGTATCTACATCCGACCAACCCGAAGCACAAATACAGCTACCTACTGAAGAAACAGTATCTCCAAAACCTAAAGGCAGTTCCCGATGTTTGTTTGTTGATCAGTGTTTCCATTTATTGACGTTACAAAAGATGGCTACTGGTGCACCTCTTGCAAAAAAACTTACAAAGAAGGAAAACTTTCCAATGCTATAACTGATAAAAGTGGAGGAGCTTGGTTTTCAGATTGATCAGCAAAGCCAATGCTGACAAATTACATGAAAAGGCAGCAAAAACCAGGCCTCTGGACTGCATCAACATGCCGAAAGCCTTATAAGCCCACTTTCAAAGCCAATTTTAGAAGTACTTAATGAGGCTGTTAAGAATGCTGGAGACACAGCACAGTTCATGTAAACATACATGGCTGTGGCATTATACTTTCTATTTAAGCAAAAGATACCACACACTACAAACCGGAGGCCAATGTATGTGCATTGTCACTTGTTCATCCTGAAATTGAACACTGGTTCCGAACAAGACCAGCAAATGTTCACTATCTTTCTGCAAGAAACTCAACTGACTGGCTAGAAGAACGTGGTGAAACAGTAAAAAACTCAGTTGAAGTGAAGAACTCTCACCACATTAAAAAAAATGTGCATACATAGCTAATGAATGCATCGATGTAAATAGGCATCAAGTATTAAGTCATTGTGTACATTATCTTGATGTCAATGGTAGGCCAGTAGATTCATTTCTAGATGTTCAAGTTATAGAAAACACATTGGCTGCATCTGTGACAACCCACATCTTAGAAGTGTTAAATGCTTGTAAATTGGACCCCAAACAGATGGTTGCTTGTGTATTTGATGGAGCTGCAAACTTCTCTGGAAGACATGGTGGAGTACAAGCTTGCTCAGAGAAAAGTGTAACCCTAATCTCTCCTATACACACTGCAGAGGCCATCTACTACAACTTGCACTAGTAAGAGCTGCAGAATCATCAAAAGACATTTTAAAAAGCTATAAATTTAATGTCTTCATTATATTCTTTTTTCAGCAAGAGTCCAAAAAGTCTGAATATCTTGGAAAATATAGAAGATACACTTGGACTGAAGTTCAAATTAGTCCAACCTGGAAAAACCCGCTGGCTCTTTCATGAGCGATCCTTGGCTGTTGTCTTAAAATTACTCCAGCCATTATTATTGGCTTTGGAAAGCATCTACCAAGATGGGATGGATCTAAATAGTGAGCCTGGTGGATTACTTTTGCTACAACGTTCAGAGAAGACTATTGCCATTCTCTGTCTCTCATAAATCTACTGTTGAAATCTCTTGGGTCATTAAACAATGCCATCCAGGCATCTGCTATAACAATAGTAGATCTTTGTCCAGCCATAGAAGCTACATTTGGATCAATCAGAGCTATCCATTGAAAAAGTACTGGAAGAAGCAAAGATTTCAGTCCAGAAGTTGACTAATGAAGGCATTAATCCTTAAGTGAAGAGAACAAGAAGTGTTTAAGACAACTGAAAAAGTACACAGACTTGATTCTTAAAAATCTACAAAAGTGATCTCTCGATTCTACTCAACCTCTACATAGCTTTTACAGATGCCTGTCCTATAAAACACCGACAGTGGAGTAGAGTAAGGCACTACCAGCAATGGGGCTGCCATGTGCTCAGGACAGAATAGAGAATTTGAACAGAGTGGAATATCATACGACGAATGAATGAAGATTTGACTTCAACTTCTTTTTTATCATCACTAGTGGCTTGACTGGATCTTTGTGCTGTGTTTTCTGGGATGAAAGTAGGAATTCATCTCTTGCTACTCCCAGTCACAACAGCTACAGTTGATCATTCTTTTTCATCATTGAATAGACTTTTGTGTTCTGAAAGAAGTCGCCTTCTGCCTGATCATGTGAATGAACTAATGAGCATGTCAATTGAAGGAATGGAAGTACTGAACACACGAGAAGCCACTGAAGATGAATGCATTGCATTCAAAAAGTTCATTAACAGAGTTGTGCAAAATTATAACAAGAAACCAAGAATGATGTAGATATAGTGCTTCATAGAAGGCTTGAGTAGCCAACTTTAATTTGTGTGATTTTAAAACACGAGTTAAATCTAATAAAGTGGTCATGAAACATTTTTCAGTTTTTACTATGGTGCGATACAGCCCACCTTCACCCTCATGGTCTCACCCCTCATTGACCCTGACCCTCCCGCCCCGGTAAATTCAAACACCCACCATCATTTCAATTCCTGGGGAAAAACACTGCATGGCCCTGCAGCCTGTGCCAGAGTGGGGCAGGCTCCTGCCTGAGAAACTAGCTGGGCTGCTTGCCAGGAGTCTCACTGGTAAGTCTCCCAGCCAGAACCTGCCTCTGGCACCCCAGCCCTCCTTCGCTCCTCTGCCCCAGCCTTCTGCCACATACCCCAAACCTTCTGCCCCCTTCTAAGCCCATTTCCCCTCTCAGACCCTGCACCCCAGTCCTCTGCCCCAGATCACAATCCCCTCCTGCTCTAGTCACAACCCCAGCTCACAGCTGCCTCCTTCACCCAGACCCCCTCCCAGACCTCACAGGCCCTCCTGCACACAAATCCCTTACCTCAGGGATGGGCAAGACAGCTTCCACGGGCCAGATCTGACCCACCAAGCCAGTTGATCTGGTCTGCAACCAACCTGCCACTCCCCCATCCCAGGCCAATCGAGACCTAGGGATGGGGGAACTGGTGGTTCTCTTTAGGCCCTGGGGGAGCAGGGCAAGGACTTCAATTGCTCCCCCTGCCCCTAGGCCAATCAGGGTCTGCAAGCAGGGGAGCACAGGAAGCCCCCTCCACCCAAGACCCTGTCCCTTCTGGGGCAACCCATGATCACTTCAGAAATTTGTGATGTGGCCCCCCTTCAATAATTATTGCCCACCTGTGACCTAGCCAGACCAGAGCCATAAGAGGGGCAGTAGTGGCTGTCAATGGGGCCAAGACAGAAGAGCAACCCTACTGGGCCCATGCCTGCCCACAAGGCAGCACCTGCAATGAGTAATCTGTCAAAATGACCACAACTTAGACAGTAAGGTTGTTTTGAGTTCAGCTACCTGATCAGTTTGTTATCTGAGAATTGGGGCTGGTATCTATAAGGCAGAAAGAGCTCAAGGAAGTCTATATTAGAGGGAAGGATATGACTGATCTGATCTGTTTACTTACCTTACTAGCTAAAAGTTCAAAAAGTTACTGTTTTGTTCCTGTTTGGATGACTAGTATCATGAAGGAATCCAGACAGTGTTCCTTGTGTGATATCCCTATCCCATAGTGTAGACATGAATTAAGATAAGCAATTTCAGCTATGTTAATTGCATAGCTGAAGTCGAAGTACCTTAACTCGACTTCTGGTGCCACCCACACTGCAGGAAGTCAAAGGAGCACATTCTCCCTTCGACTTCCCTTGCTCCTCATGGAAGCAGGACTAGTGGCCCCTCTCAGTTTGAATTAGTGTATCTTCACTAGACCCACTAATCTGAACCCTGGAAGATCGACAATGACGGCTTCAATCTTCTCTGTAGTGTAGACATCCCCTTGATGAAACAGCAAATATTCTCAGTTGTATGCAATAAGATGATACAGGTTGAAACTTTCTAGTTCGGCACCCTCAAGAGCCGACTGGTGCCAAACCAGAGAATTTGCCGGACCTCGAGGGGTCAGTATTATCTAGCAGCATTGCCAACACTTCCACTACTTACTGGGCTCTTAAAAGACAGTTGGGGTGAATTAGAGCTAAATAACCCAGAACACTGAGAGCCAGGACTGTTGGCTGTAAACAAACTTTATGGGACTGAGGGAACTTGGCCATACCCATGATAAGTGGACATCTGGCATGACTTCAGTTAGCCAGACTAAGGATGTTAAATTGTGGTTCTGTCTAATCATGTAGTGGATACCAATTGTATCAACTACACGATTAGTCGATAGGACTGCCCAGCAGAGTTGCAGCGGGGGGTAGCTCCAGGAGCTGCCAGCTCCAGGAGCCACCTGCACTGTGGGTCTGCATTTTAAATGTAGTAAGAGCTGCCAGGCTCTAACTACATTTAAAATGCAGAGGTGCAGCGTCCCAGACCAGCATGAGCCAGGACTGCTTGGTCCCAGCTAGAGCCAAGTCCAGCAGCCCCTGTTAGCGGTGGTCAGCCCTGGCAGCTGTGAACAGGGGCTGCATCGTGGCAGCAGCCACTGTCCATGGGGGGGGGAGGGCTTAGCTCTGCCCATGAACAGGGGCTGCAGGCTTTTGCAGCAGCCTCCCCTATCCCTTCTCTACTGCCTCTGATAGGGGACAGGCAGCACTGCTTCGAGAGGATGGACTGCACCCTCCGCAAGTTTGCAGTTGACACTAAGCTAGGGGGAGAGGTAGATATGCTGGAGGACAGGGATAGAGTCCAGAGTGACCTAGACAGATTGGAGGATTGGGCCAAAAGAAATATGATGAGGTTCAACAAGGACAAGTGCAGAGTCCTGCAGGTTGGGGACTGACTGGCTAAGTAGCAGTTCTGCAGAAAAGGACTACAGTGGATGACTTGGGGATTACAGTGGATGAGAAGCTGGATATGAGTCAATAGTGTGCCCTTGTAGCCAAGAAGGCTAATGGCATATTCGGTTGCATTAGGATGAGCATTGCCAGCAGATCTAGAGAAGTGATTATTCCGCACTGGTGATGCCACATCTGGAGTAGTGTGTCCAGTTCTGGGCTCCCCACTACAGAAAGGATGTGGACACATTGGAGAGGGTCCAGCGGAGGGCAACCAAAATGATTAAGGGGGTGGAGCACATGACCTACAAGGAGAGGGTGAGGGATTTGGGTTTGTTTAGTCTGCAGAAGAGGAGAGTAAGGGGGGATTTGATAGCAGCCCTCAACTTCATGAAGGGAGGTTCCAAAGAAGATGGAGAGGGGCTGTTCTCAGTAATGACAGAACAAGGCGCAATGGTCTCAAGTTGCAGTGGGGGAGGTATAGGTTGGATATTAGGAAAAACTATTTCCCTAGGAGGGTGGTGAAGCACTGGAATGTGTTACCTAGGGAGGTGGTAGAACCTCCATCCCTAGAGGTTTTTAATTTTTGGCTTGACAAAGCCCTGGCTGGGTTGATTTAGTTGGGTTGGTCCTGCCTTGGGCAGGGGGCTGGACTTGATGACCTCCTGAGGTCTCTTCCAGCCCTCGGATTCTATGGAAACTGAGTGTTGGGGCTGATGCCCCAGGCCAATCGGGTCTGAGTAAACAGTCCTCCTCTGGCCAGTTGGGGCGGGGAGAAGGGAACCTCCAAACACTCCCTGTAAGAGCCCCTTACCTCTCTCTGCAGCCTTTAGCAGTGCTGGTGTTGTTCTGCTCAGCTTCTCTGAATCTCCTTATCAGTTGTTTGTTCCTCTCTCAAATCAGTCTCCACTCTCCAAACTCCTTCTCCACTTTCTCCTACCAACCCGCACAGGGAAGGTTTTTAAAGATGTCATGTGGCCACCTGAATCAGCTCATCTGGCTCTTAATTGATATATAGAAGCCCTGTCTCATCGGTCCCTGATTAGCCAGGGCTGTTGCTGTTTAAGAGCTGCCTCTCTCCCCTTCTATGGAGCCCTTTAACCAACTTGGTCACAACACCATTACTTAACTTAAAGAAACAGGGTTAAACAGATTAAAAGCGAACACAATCAATTAAGAAGTTCACAGAAAGAGATGAGTTCCCTTTATCTGACATTTATCCTGCCACCACGTATCCCATCCCAGAGTGTGCACTCCCCTGGATTCAGAATCCCAGACACTTGTGTGGGCACACTTGAAGGTCTGTAGCTGGAGTGAAGATAGCCCTGTTCAGGTCCTGTGTGTGTTAGTCCAAGCTGAGCAGCCAGCTGCAAAATCCCTCTGCCACTGGAGCAGGCTCTACCAAATGCCAGCTGCTCTGGTTCACTGGGCAGATGACACTGGCTCTCTTTGGACTCAGAGTCAGTTTGTCTTCTGTGATCCGTTCCAGGTAGCACTTTCCTAACAGACACAGTTACACACAGGGTTCTGTGCAGGGTTATATATATGATGACCATATTTGTGAACCAAAATTAGGGATGTTAGCCACCCCTCCTGGCCCCCATTAACCAGACCTCCTGACAGAAAAAATTCCACCCCTGGAGATGAACACGTGACCAGAAGTTAAGAGTGTCATGTGGCCCCTCTAAGACCTGCTCCCACCAGGGATGAGTTTGGCCCCCACTGAACTCCCCATGCAACTATCCTGCAATTACATTTACTCTGGGGGTAAAGCCAGGGGCAGTGTTCCCTCTAAGATTTTCCTGCCATGAGTGGAGTGAGTTTTGTCTTATGCACCAGTATTGAGTTCATGTGCAGTTGTTCGGATGTGTGCCACTGTGGCACCCAAGTTATTAATAAATAGCTTATAAACCTCTCCCTTT
>CM057848.1:93531817-93546138 GCA_030068395.1 Apalone spinifera
TTTGCGGAAAAGCAGATGATTTTCCGTAAAAACTGGCCAGTCTAGACGCAGCCAAAATGCGTCAATAAATATAAATAGGAGGAAAGAACAATGTTGTCTTGTTGCAGCCTTTATCAGATTATGGAGCATAATCTTTGGGTGGGAATTTTGGAGAGAGACACGACTGTTTTTGCATGTACTAGAAGTGCATAGGTAAAGTCTGCAACCCTTTGAAACAGGAAGGAGCCAAGCTCAAGTTCAAGCGCCGAGACCAAGCACGTTTATTTTGGGAGAGAGCTTTACATATGCACTGGTCTGCTCGTGCCGCGTGTACTCGCAAAATGCAAATAGGGAGGGAAACCGCTGCACCCCGCCACAGCCTCTTACACAGTGCCTGTACGAGACTGACAATAGCCCCAACAGCGACCCGCCGCACTACGCCGCATGCTAACTGTAAACCTCGCAGCCCACGCCCAGCCCCGGCCGGGTCATAGCACAGCGGCCGAGGTGGTGCGCAGGCGCAGAATGCGCCTGGGAATCCAACATGGCTGAGGTGCTGCTCTTGTTGGAGCAGGGGGCAGGATGCTGAAAGCCCCAGCGGCAGCAGAGCCTCAGAAGTGGCAGGAGCGGTGGGGGCCGAGGCGGGCCCGGCTTGGCCATGGCTAGGCTGGCTGACTATTTCATTGTGGTGGGCTATGGCCACGAGAAGCCAGGTAGGTGTGGCTGTGTGTAACGCTGCCGCCGCGCCGCGCGGGGTCTGGCCTCCCTTACCAGCCCCGCTGTCACGCTGGCACCCAGGAGAGGAGGCGGTGGGGCCGTGCGTGCCAGAGGCTGTTGGGGGAGAGGGGCGAATTGGCGGGGCGGGGTAACAGCCTCTGTTCAGGTGGAGCAGGTGGGTGGTGGAGTTAGGCGGTTGCTTTCCTGAAGGGGGTTCGTGGCCTGCCCGTGACGGGATGGGGGGATTCTTCTCCTCCTCCGGTGGAGGCAGGCAGGCAGGTTTGCCTCAGGACCTTCCCAGAGCACGGGCACGTGCGGAGTGGCTATCGCAATCTGTCAGTGAAAATAGAAATACACCAGTAACCCCCCCTCCTCAAAGCTCCTGTCACATCCTGAGCGAATCATGAATGACGCAGGGGGATGGCCATTGTCAGGACTGGGAAGAGGTCTGATCCCGGCAACTAATTTCACATAGTGGATGCCGGCTCTTGTGCTATATAGAAGCCATTTTGATCATTTGGATGAGGAAATTATGAAAAAAAGAGACTTTAAATGGCTCATAATTTTTATCATATAAACCATCAGAGGGGTAGCTATGTTAGTCTGTATCTTTAAAAACGTGTAGTCCTTTGGCACCTTAGAGACTAACAAATATATTAGGCCATGAGCTTTTGTTTATTAAAACAGCCTATTATTGTTAGCTTAACCTGAATCCCCAGGTGGAATTCTTGTTTGTTATTTTATGAGGTGTATTCACTGTAAGGAATAATATTTTTGTTGTTCCTTTCTCCTACCTCTTTGTGTGTGTATGGTTTTTTAAATGTTTTGTTTAGCAGAATAGTAAACATAATACTAAAAGAAAGTTGGCTAAGTCAAAAGGGATCTCCTCGGAAACCAACTGGGTTTATTGTCTTTCTTGTTTGGGGACAAACAATTGTTAGTTATCACTTGCTGGAATGCCATTGCTGATATAGTGCAGATGACAATATGGAATTTTGTAGACTCTGTTAGGTTGCATCTGTTATAGAATTGTCCCAACAAAGATGTTTTTGCTTCCCTCTGGTCAGAAGACAGGGAGAGACGTTAGTTATGTTCAGTGTACAACCTTACAGGCAAAGAAAAATCCAATTTTGCTAATTAAATGAAATATATATTTTTCTCTCTATTATATTTGTCAATGATGACATGACATCACTTGTTTATGGATACTGCTGAAGGAACTTTTAACTCCTCGGTATTTTACACTTTCAATTCAGTTGTCCACTGGTACACAAATACATACAGACTTGCCTTTCAGCGGATATTTTAGGGTGATCATTTAATCAGTTATTGTAATTAAGCTGGATTTTAAATAATTAAGTGCTATTTTAAAATGCCCAAAGCCACATCTAACAAACCCTATTTAAATCTTGTACTTGAGTCTGTATTAATAGATTCTCTAAAGGTAGTACTTAATCCAGTTTCTTTTATGTATTTTCAAAATATACATAGTAAGAGATTAGCATCTTTTTTCTTTAACATAAAAATAAAATCTATTAATCATATTTATAATATTGAAAGGCTTATATAAAAATCTGTCAATAAAAGATTTGGTGTCCCTTCTAGAATTTACACCATAATTGGGTCCTTGCATTATAATATATACGGTCTTTTCTAATCCCAATGTGAAATTATAGATTTACAAAGCACTGTGAAGTGAAAATAGGGTGCAAGAAGCAAAGGACAATTGAGTGGAAGATACAAGATATAGATTGCTTTTTACTAAAGGGATGCTGTCAACTTTGATATATTCGCTATATGAAGTAAATCGACTGATCAAACTTGGACAAATGTCCGTAAAACCTGATCGTTCAAACACTTAAGCATATGCATTATTTCATTCACATCTTATTGACTTCTGGACTGCTACCTTGTATGAAGTTCTAAATGTGCATAAGAGTTTCCAGGATGGGGGCCTTAATCTGAAGAGTCTGTCTCCTGGAATAGTTTAGACAGAGTAATCAAAAGTTAGGGTTTGCTGCTGTTTTAACTCCTCCTGTTCAAAATGTTTGAGAGAAAACAAGATTCTCCAGCAGACTATGCAACACAGTGTTCTAAATTCCTTCACCCCCACATGCAGTTTCATAATATGCAGAGTATGCAGACTGGGTGTGTGGTGTGTGTGGTTTTTTTTTTTTTTTAATTCTGAAGTTGTTTTGGTGTATTTATTCCATTTCCTTCTACATGAAATAGGTAGGCCCAAAATATTTCTGTAAGAAACTTGTAATTATCCTTGATTGTTTAAATAAACTTGTGTGTAGACATTTTTCTTGTCAGTTTCTCTTTTAAAAAGGCATTTGCTTTGATAAATTAGATTTTTAACTTTTAACTGAAGTAAAAAATGTTTATATTTAACTTAAATGGAAAAAAACCTTTTACACTACTTAATCTAAATGATTTCAAATACACTCACTGTACAATTTAAAAATAATGAAAAACATTTCATGTAGTTTAAGAAACCATTTCTGTAGTTCCTATTGGTAGAAAATACTCTGAACATCTGTGTTACAACTCCTGATCCAATAGGTATTTTTAAATGCTTTTGAAAAAAGGAGAAAAATGCTATTTGTTAGTCTCTAAGGTGCTTCAGGACTATATATATATTTTTTCAGTTGTTTTATTTATTATTGTCTCTCTTTTCCATGGCTCTCCCCAATTTAGTGTCTGAGTGCCACACAGATACTAACCAATTTATCCTCCTAGCACTCCGATGAATTGGGAAAGGATTATCCCAACTCTGGAAGTGAATTTAGGCAAGAAGAAATGAGTGGATATACCCACAGTAGAGAAATCAACTGAAATTTCCTCTAATGGCAAGGCTATATTTCATATTACAAAGGCAAATCTATTTTGTCTGACACTTTATCCATAACAAACACATGCTGACAATTTTCCCATTTAATTTATTATTTAGACTTGGATGTTTCAGAATTATAAATTTGAATATTTAAGGGCTGTCTCTGGCAAATGACATTTGGAGTTTAGTGTTGGTTTTTACTTCCTCATGGGGTTTAGTTTCATTGTAATCCCAAAAGAAGCAATGTTTCATTTAAAATTAGTGTAGCTTCTTTTCCTTTTAAAATACTTACACTTACTATAAAATGATTTTAATGCTGGTGAAAAGATGCTGTATTGACAGTCCTGTTGATTTTAAATCCTGTGTTGATTCATGAAATTGATAAAGCTGTTACATTATAAGCTTCCCTGTGTCACCCTGATAGTGTGCTGAGGATTGATTTGGAGCTGCCATACGTGTTTCAGTCACACATGGTAGATTAAGCTAGCTGCTTTTGATTTGATTTTTCAGCCTGTTAGTTGAAACTATAGCAGATATTTACTGACACAGATTGGCAGATAGGATGTTATATCTAATCCTGCACCAGTTTAACAAATCCATGGCAAGTATTAAAATGTTTGGGTCCTGATCCTACATTTGACTGAGTACAGGTGCACTTTTAGATAGATGCGTGCTGAAATTAGTAGGTCAGTGTACCTGTGTCTGATCAGATGGAATTGGGCTATGGCTTTTAGTGGGGGAGAGTGTCTGTACAGTTGCTTATTAACGGATTTTTTTATGCTTTGTAATATTGAGTTATACAATCTAGCAGCCTTAAATAACAGAATTATTTTTGTAGGTGTTGTATAGAACCTCTTACAACTTCTCTATTAGTAAGTATGTGACTTTCTGTGTGTGCACACTTAGTAATTGGTGAAAATTTCAAGAAGGACTTATTTTTGTGGACTTGTCCTATGATTAGTATATTGTCAGTTCTACAGTTGTATTCACGCATATACATCTTGTGTTACGGACACAATCTCCACACAGAGTACCTCCAAGGTACTCTGTGTGGATGTAAGAGCCCACATATCCAGAGTGGAATCCTTGCACCCTCAAAATTTCTTTTGAAGTCACTGATAATTTTAGGTGTGACAGGATGCTGCAACAGCAGCTCTTGTGGGAAAGTGAAATAAGCAAACATTTAATGACAAAACAGGAGTCAGATTTAATACATTTAGTTCTATAATTTAGTTACTTACTAACAAACATAGAGCTACATGTATTAAATCTGAATCTCTCATTTTTGTCACTTTAAACGCTTATTTCACTTTGCACTACTGCATCCCTTACACACTCAGAATTATCAGTGACTTCAAAAAAAATTTTGAGTGCACAGGGAATGCAAGATGAGGTCCATTGCAACTAGGACTTCCATCTGCTTCTGTGGGCTCTTACTGTGACAGAGAAGATCTTTTTTTTTTTTTTTATCCAACCCATCGGTATAATGGGGAGTTGCTACGAAAATGGTCTAAAAGGTGGCACATGTTGAGATGTTGTTGCAAAAAAAATGTAGTAGTTGGAAAATGTAGGCCCTGTGAATCAAAAACACCACTTCGTATACATTCTGTGACTTTTTTCCATGGGTTTTGAAGTGTGTGTGTTGTGCTTTGTAACAAGAATTCCCATATAATGTGTTTGCTAATAGAATGTTGATGGGGTTTGGGGAAGTGCACAGATGTTTGCAAAGATCACATAAGAGCATGAGAAAACATGCATCGTCTTTTTTTTTTTGGTTTTGTTTTTTTAATTTTTACTGGAATCCTAATGAAAATTGATTGTTGGAATTTTTTTTTAAATAATGGAGATTGCCTATCTCCTAGAACTAACCTTGAAGGTCATCTAGTCCAGTCCCCTGCTTTCACAGCAGGACCAAGTACCACCCCTGACAAATTTTGGCCGTGAATCCCTAAATGGCCTCCACAATGATTGAACTCACAACCCTGGGTTTAGCAGGCCAATGCTCAAACCACTGAGCTATTCCTACCCCCCCTCCCCCATTTGGCCGAATTCAGAAAGGTATGAAAGAGAGTGAGCGAGCCAAGATTTTGTTGCTTTCCCAAAGCAGAAACAAAATGGTATTGTCAAAGAAAGAAACTAAATATTAGGCATGTTTAATCTGCCCATATGCCCACCATTTTTTTTCTTTAATTGAAACACTAGAATAAGAATGTGCATATAATTGAGATGCAGTAATGTATACAACAAAATAAACTCTAAACCCTGCCAAAACAGAGAGAATCTTTTTTTGTAAATATTTTTTCTAAAATTAAGCAACAATTAGTCTGCATTACTCTTGCTCATTGTGTTCAATGGTTCTATTTATAATGAAAGGAATAAGGATTGAATACTTAATTTTTATTAATTTTTACAATGATTATTAAAATCTAATGTGACAAGTGATAGTTCATACTATATCTGCTTGCACCTTCACTTACAAAATTATCTAATCTTGTTTGTTGTTTAGAGACCACTTTCTTACCTAACTTCACATCTTGTTAGATTATGATACTAGATAAGAGAGCATGCAATGAAGTAGACAGAAGAAATTCTGAAGGTGTAATGTTTTTGTTTTGATTGTTAACTTTCCTATGGTCAGAGTTTGCCTAGAAACAAAAGACGATATTGTGTCCTAGTCAGTTAAAAAATGACAAATAATGTAACTGATATATAACTTCAAAATGAGTGATAAGTAGGACTTTGAAAGTGTAATAGTGTACACAGTTAGCTCATCAGTTAACTTTCATGGTTACATGCACGTTCCTGGAACTTGTAAATCTTCATGTCGGCTCCCCATGCGCATCAGCTCCTGGGGAGCCAATTGCTGCCCCCATGTAACCACTAATAGTTTCAGTGGTTACACAGTTACTGATGTGCATTTTAACATCCCTAGTGCTAAGTAATCTTTTTCATATTTAAAGTAGTATCACATTTTTTACTGAGGACAGACATTTTGTTGTGCTGCCCCACAAATCAAGGGAAGTCACTTTTCCCTCTTTTAAATAAACATATCCCTCCTCAGAAATTTACTGAAGTTAGAAGAGTGTAGGAAATCAGATTGTTACCCAACTCCCCCACTTGTGCCACAACTGAATGAGGACTATTTGCTGTCTAGCACTAACAGTACAATACCCTTAAAACAAAGAAAATGACAGCAAAATAAAATCTCTCCTTTTTGTGGCAAGGAGCTTTAATGCTTCATCTGAGCACAAAATCTGCTCTCTGAGCTAAATCAGAATGCAGCTACTCGGTATTATACCTGGGATAAGACTTTAGTAATCACACATGATAGATATGTCACTTAGTGTATAGGAAAAATGAAGTTTGTAGCAGGAAGTTGTCACATGAGTAGTGTAATCTTTGCTAAAATATAATCCGCTGTTATGTAGAGCAGTGGTTCTCAACCTGTGGTCCGCGGAAAGTTTTTAAAATTAAGGATTGGGCCCACTGCGGTCCTTATGTTTCTTCTCCCCCCCACTCCTGAAGTGCACGATGGGAGGCAGAGCAGCAACTGCGCACGCTGGGACGCAGATTGCTTTTGATCCCGTTCTCCAGAAGCTAAGGGAGTGAGGAGACAGTGCTTGCATGCCATACATACCTCTCACACCTGGCTGGTGTGTGAGAGGCATGCACGGGATGCAAGCACTTTCCCCTTGCTCCCTTAGTGTCTGGGGAACGGGATCAAAAACAAGCCGCGACCCAGCGCGCATGGCTGCCGCCCCATGCTCCTGAAGTTGTGCCCTTGCCCCCTGCCCTCCTGAAATTCCATCCTTGAGGAGCTGGCAGCTCCAGAACTCCCTTTGGCCACAAGAGCCCCCTCGCTGATGGGGACAGAGGGGACTGGAGCTGAGGAAGTAGCACAGGCAAACAGCAGCCAATGGGAGCTGAGAAGCTCCATGTCCTGCAGTATGCATGTCACTGAGCCCACACTGAAGCTGACAAGCTGTGACTGTTCTCTGAAGTCCGCTTATCAATGAGTCAGTCACTTTTTACCATTTTTTTCCTCTGTTTTGAATATGTCACCCCACTGTACCTGTTCAAAAGCTATCAGAGTGGCGGGAAGGGTTTAGTTGGGCCACTAGCAAAAATGGGTCTGTGGATCCAATACAGTTTTATTCAATAAAAATATATGGCACCTCAAAGATGTTACATTTCAATGTGGACACGTGGTATTATACTACAATAATCTACTATGCTATACTATATCTCAATACTACTATATTTGTTTAGGTAACATGAACTATTATACATTTCAAATGATTATCAAATAATGGAATGTTTGAAAACAGCAATATTGTCTGGGGAGGGGGGGGTCCATACAATCTTAATAGATTGAGGAGTGTGTGCTTGAAAAGGTTGGGAACCACTGATGTAGAGCATTTAGGCAAACCAGAAATGTTTATAATGTTCTTTTCTGTTGACCTTCTCTAGTCTCTGGTAACTAATATTTGGAGATTTGCTAGCAATATTTAACTTTTTTTAAGCTGTTCCTTGCAGTTTAAAGTGGTTACTCTGAATCACTAATTAATAATTAAAGAAAATGCTGCAATCTTGAAAGTGAAATTATAACTTCTTGCAATGTTCAGGTTCTGACATATTCTTCAAAACTTGGCTTTTAACGTCTGTCCACTGGATCTCCCTTTAATAGTCATAATAGCAAGAAGAATGTATTCATTTAACAGGGAAATGTTTCTATTCAGTTTAAAATTTAATATCCTGCTTATTGAGCATATATGTCCAGAAACTAGTTTAACTTATCCTGGAATGAAAAAACAGTGAAACTGTTTAGTATAGTGAAGATACTGAGTGTTTTATATCTTCAGGGATATTATAAGACTAAATTGCAACAGAGAAATAATTGCTTTCTTTTATTTTGAATTAACATATTGCAGTTTTATATCTAACCAAAATATTTCTCTTTGACCCATTGTCGTCTTCTCTTTTTGGCCAGTTCATTTTATTGTGTAAGTTTGAAAACTGTTAAAGCACTGGGATTTCTGTAATAACAAACATGTTTTTCAGTAGGAAACAGTGGTGATTTGCATTTTAACTTCTACAATATGATAAGGCTACTGTCTTCATATAACATTAGTGAAGATAATTATACTTCTCTGGTACTTCATTTACATGAATTTAAAATACCAATATGATTAGGGTGGCCATATTTCTCTATTCCAAATATGGGACACCTGCTAATATTTCTCTGATTTAAGTGAGTTCAACAGCAGTCAATCAGAACTATGCAAGTACAAATGTTCAAAATAACATGGTTGACTAAGGATCCATTAAAAGAAACACTGCATTATTATCTGTCTGTATATTTTAGAAATGTGCATCTGTCTCTCTATGAATCCATTTGTTCAAGAACTCCTCCTAAACGGTAAGAGCTAAGACTAGGGATGTAAGTTATCAGATAGTCGACTAGTCCCTTGACTAGTTGCTTCCCCCGCCCTCCCCCCCCCCCATGCAACCTCTATCAGAGGCAGCAAGGGGGGGCGGGGAGCAGGAGCCAGTGCTAGGGGGAGCTGATTTAAAAGCTGGTTCCTCCAGCACTGGCTCTGTGGGGAGTCAGGGGGGTAGAGGGGACTGGGCATGAGCCGGGAATCAGCTGGTTCCTAGCTCATTCCCAGTCCCAGATGCTGTACCTCTGCTTTTTAAATGTATTAAGAGCCAACAGGGTCTTCCAGCTGATTCCTGGCTTGCACTAGGTCCCCCCACTGCGCAGCAGGGGAACCCAGCAGAAGCCAAGAATCAGCTATCCTGGCTTGTGTTGAGTCATCCCAGCTGTGCTTCAGCCTTTCAAATGCATTAAGAGCCTGCCCACTCTTAATACATTTAAAACGCAGAGCTGCAGTGGGGTTAGCTCCTGGGACTAAGAGCTAACCCTGCTACGGCTCCCCCGCTTATTGACTAATTGACATCGACTAGTTAATTAAATTCAAATTAACATCCCTGGCTAGGATGACTAAATTTGATATGCAGCTTCCTCTTATCCTAACTTAAAGCAAAGTCAGGGTGTGGTTGTACCAGGAAAAAAGGTTGTGCCTGAACTTCTATTGCTTTACATAACATGGAGAGGAAGGGGTCTGATTCTATATTGAAAACCTGGGATGAGCCACTGTACCTGCACACCCTCCAGGAGGAGCTGCAGCTGGAGCAGTGCCGCTCTTGCCACCGTGGGTGGCCCCAATAAACTCCCCACTCAAGCTTTTCTATGCACTCAAAGGCAGGTTCCCGATGTTCCAACTACTCCAGAGATGTTGAATAAAAGTTCTCAGATGCATTGTAAAATTCTTGTTCCTTAATTTTACCACAATATGCCTTGTGCCTGTCAAAAATCAATAAAATGCTGCCTAGTGCAGATCCAAGGGGAAGGAATGATGTGCTGCCTTGCTCTAGCAATTTAAAATACTCAAGGTTGACAGATTAGCAGAAGTCTTTCAGTTCTTCGATGCAAACAGTGTAAATGTGAAAGTATTTATAAACTTTCATGGCAAAAGACTGCAAAACAATTGGAAGACAGTCAGCCGCTATCTGCAGGCAAAGATCTCTTCCCCTAGTTTGCCTTGAAGTTTTCCCCAGCACAGTTAGCATCATCAAAATAAGTGGTTCACTATCACGTGTTTCATTCACTTGTGCCTCCATAGGTACAGCAGTTCTACTCTTCAGACCTTTGCCACTTGAGCTAATGAAGTAACTGATAGCAGTTGTCAGTTGTTGTCTTCAACAGCAAAGGAGGGGGTGAGATACATTTTGCCAGTGCATTTCACAGATATTTGCTGACAGGGAGGAATGGACACTCAGAACTTTTGGGGGCTCCATTTCAGCATCTGGTGGGACATGTCCTTTGCCCATTTTGCCTAGCTTAACACCTTCTTTCCCATCCTCATCTACCTGGGGGCTGTGTCTACACTGGCGCGATCTCACACAAAAGTGGCCGCTCTTTTGCAAAAACTTGCTGCCTGTGTACACTGGCCACGTGTTCTTGTGCAAGTAAACTGAAGTTCTAATGTATAAAATCAGGGCTTCTTGCGTGAGAACTTTGACGCTCCTGCTCAGGAAGAAGCCCTTTTGTGCAAGAGTTCTTTCAGAAGAGGCCAGTGTAGACAGGCAACATGAATTTCTTGTGCAAGAAAGCCGTATGGTTAAAATGGCCATCAGAGCTTTCTTGCGCAAGAGAGCATCTACGCTGGCATGGATGCTCTTGCGCAAAAGCACATCTCTTCCGCAAGAGCACATGCCAGTGTAGATGCTCTCTTCTGCAAAATCTCTTCCCGAAGAACTCTTCCGCCAAAGAGTTTTTGTGTTAGAACGTGCCAGTGTAAACATAGCCCCCCTGTCTTTTCTCCATTCCTAGCTCCTTGTCCCAGTGCCATTCTCCTTGTCTACCCCATCTCTACTTCACAGGCTTCTTATCCAAGTCCCAGTCTTTTTGTCTGTCCCAGTCTGCAATCTAGTACTTCGCCATATCCCTGGTCTTGTTTTTTTGTCCCTTTTGCTTTCAAACCTCCACATCCTCCAAACTACCTGAGAGAGAGTGTGTGTGTGTGTGTGTGTGTGTGTGTGTCCTTGAGAGACAGGCTTCCAGTTACATTGCCTGGTCCCATGTTAGTCTGGGGCAGCAGATACAAGGACGATCTTCTGAGGTCTTGTTCATTTGCTTGATGAGGATAGGGCATGCACAGTCTAGTCATAAAGGAGCTGTTAGGGGATGGAGCATATTCTGTGGGGATGGTATGTGCACAATCTGATTGGGATTAAGTGGTTTGAGATCCCAATGTGGTCATTAAGGGTAGAGTCTTTGGAGATTGTAGCTGTTACAATTAAAGAAGTCTCTATTGAGCATATGTGAATTGTAACTTCCCTTCTAAAGGGTTATAACCTGGCCAAATCTGAGTGGATTTTCATGGGGATGGAAAAAGATACATCAATTGCATAAGGGTTACTTTCCCCTGTGCTCCATCCACATTTCAATCTCTTCCTCAACATATGGGGACAGTAGAGCACTTCAAACAAAAGGTCACTAGACTTTTTTTTTTAAGTATGTAGAAGACCATATCATTTTTTCTCTATTCTTATTCTCAGAAATGACTGATCTGTTGAAGCTGACATTAAATAAAAGTTTCAGGAAGGCACCAAGCAAAGAAAACTTCTATCCAAATTGTTAAAGTTTGACAAAGTTTTAAGCAAACAAAACCAGAGTGTTACAAGAGGTATCATTTAAAAAAACATTGATTGTGTTGTTTCTTAACTATTATAGTATGATATTTGTCTAGTTAAGTCTAAATTGGACTATATTACATATTAATTGATTTTTGCACTTTTTAAAGTCGTGATTAAATTGACTTATACAGTTATCTTTGATTAAGGTGTTCAGTGCTCATGGGGAGCTGACTTTAAAAGCTGGCTCCACACACAGTAGTAAAACATTTACCTCCCCTCTCCTCTCCCTCCCCACAAAAAAAGCTTTTTTTAACATCCCTAATGTAAACAGACATAACTCTCCCAACTGCAAATTATTAACTATCTAATAACTGATGACACAAAACAAGGCTGTCATTGAATCAGTCCTAGTATGCTTGACTTTACACAATCCTTCAAAATGCAAATAAACCCATTTAAGGGATGCTCATGTTATTACATGTAGTTCATAATAACATTATGAATCTCTTCTAGCACAACCTGTTCTTTCCCCACCAAGGGCTGTCCACCTCTATCCCATACTGCGTTGCCTAGTGCATTTGTCTGGGAGCTGACCTTGTCTGAAGACAGAGGCAAAAAAGCATTGATTACTTCAGCTTTTCCCACATCATCTGTCACTAAGTTACCTCCCTCATCCAGTAAAGGCCCCACATCCTCTCTGATCACCCTCTTCTTGCTAACTTGCCTGTAGAAACCTTTCTTGTTATCCTTCACATCCCTTGCTAGCTGCAATTCCAATTGCGCATTTGCCTTCCTGGTAAGTCCCCTGCATTCTCAAGCGATATACTTATATTCCTCCCTAGCCATCCGTCCAAGTTTCCACTTCTTGTAATCTTCCTTTTTGCGTTTAAGCTTACCAACGATGTCCCCGGTATGCCAATCTGTTTGCCTACCATATTTGCGTTTCTTGCTGTGCATTGGGTTGGTTTCTTCCTGTGCCTTTAATAAGCCTTCTTTAAAATACAGCCAGCTCTCCTGGACTCCTTTCCCCTTCATGTAAGCATCCCAGGGAATCCTGCTCAAAGGACTGGTTTTGTTCAATATCTTTATTAGTGATCTGGATGAGGGGATGGATTGCACCCTCAGATGACACTAAGCAAGGGGGAGAGGTAGTTACACTTGAGGGCAGAGATAGGGTCCAGAGTGACTTAGACAAATTGGAGGATTGGGTCACAAGAAATCTGATGAGGTTCAACAAGGACAAGTGAAGAGTCCTGCACTTGGGATAGAAGAATCCCAAGCATTGTTACAGGCTGGGGACCAACCAGCTAAGTAGTAGTTCTGCACGAAAGGACCTGGGGATTACAGTGGACGAGAAGCTGGATACGAGTCAACAGTGTGCCCTTGCAGTCAAGAAGGCTAATGGCATATTAGGTTGCATTAGGAGGAGCATTGCCAGCAGATCCAGAGAAGTGATTATTCCCCTTTATTCGGCTCTGGTGAGGCCACCTCTGGAGTATTGTGTCCATTTCTGGGCCCCCCACTACAAAAAGGATGTGGACACATTGAAGAGGGTCCAGCGGAGGGCAACCAAAATTATTAGGGGCTGGAGCATATGACCTACAAGGAGAGGCTGAGGGAGTTGGATCTGTGTAGTCTGCAGAAGCGAAGAGTGAGGGGGGATTTGATAGCAGCCTTCAACTTCCTGAAGGGAGGTTCCAAAGAGGCTGGAGAAAGCTGTTCTCAGTAGTGACGGATGGCGGAACAAGGAGCAATGGTCTCAAGTTGCAGTGAGAGAGGTCCAAGTTGGATATTAGGAAAAACTATTTCACTAGGAGAGTGGTGAAGCACTGGAATGGGTTACCTAGGGAGGTAGAGGAGTCTTCATCCCTAGAGATTTTTAAGTCTGGGCTTGACAAAGCCCTGGCTGGGTTGATTTAGTTGGGATTGGTCCCCCTATGGCAGGGGGCTGGACTTGATGACCTTCTGAGGTCTCTTCCAGCTCTATGGTTCTATGCTCATCAGTTCTCTGAGGGAGTCAAAGTCTGCTTTTCTGAAGTCCAGAGTGTGTGTTTTGCTACTCTCCTTTCTTCCTTTGGTCAGGATCCTGAAATCTACCATCTCATGATCACTGGTTCCTAGGTTGTCACCCACCTCTACTTCCCCTACTAGTTCCTCCCTGTTTGTGAGCAGCAGGTTAAGCTGTACATGGCCCCTGGTCGGTTCCTTCAGTACTTGTACCAAGAAGTTATTACCAACATTCTCCAAAAACTTCCTGGATTGTCTGTGTACTGCTGTATCGGTCTCCCAACAGATGTCAGGGTTATTTAAGTCCCCCATGAGAACCAGGGCCTGTGATCTGGAAGCTTCTCTCAGTTGTCCGAAGAAAGCCTCGTCTACCTCGTCCACCTGATCCGGTGGTCTATAGCAGACACCATCCACAACATCACCCCTGTTGCTTCCACCTCTAAACTTGACCCATAGACACTCAACAGTCTTTTCTCCCTCTAAATACTGGAGCTCTGAGCAATCATGCTGCTCTCTTACATACAGTGCAACTCCTCCTCATTTTCTCCCTTGCCTGTTCTTCCTGAACAGTTTATACCCT
>CM057848.1:93546238-93569540 GCA_030068395.1 Apalone spinifera
TCCCACCAAGTCTCCGTTATTCCAATCAAATCATAGTTCTTTGACTGGGCCAAGACTTCTAATTCTTCCAGTTTGTTTCTCAGGCTTCTTGCATTTGTGTACAAACACTTTAGATAGCTAGTTGATCACCCTACCTTCTCCATTCGAGTCAGGGATCCTCCTTTGTTGCTCATTCCTCCTTGTGTTTCTTCTCCGTATCCGACTTGTTCACTTACCTCAGGGCTTTGGTCACCGTCCCCCAACGAACCTAGTTTAAAGCCGCCTTCACTGGGTTTGCATGCGTGCCTGCGAAGATGCTTTTTCCTCTCTTGGTTAGGTGGATCCCTTCTCTTCCTAACAATCCTTGTGTCACAGAGTCCCGTGGCCAAAGAAACCAAAGCCCTCTCTCCGACACCACCTGCACAACCTCGCATTTACTTCCTCAATTCAACAATACGTACCCGGACCTTTTCCTTCATCTGGAAGAATGGACTAGAACACCACTTGCACTTCAAATTTCTTGATCCTTCTTCCCAGCGCTACATAATCTGCTGTGACCTGCTGAAGGTCATTCTTGGCTGTATCATTAGTTCCTACTGGAGAAGCAGGAAGGGGTAGCGATCTGAAGGTTTAATCACTTTTGGAAGACTCGGTCACGTCCTGATCCCCCACCCTGACTTCTGCACCTTCCACGTTCCCAAAAATAAAAAAATAGGCTGAACTTGTAATTGGATTGTTATTCAATAAACCTTACAGAAAAGAGATAAAATGGAGAAATTTGGAGTAGTGATCTGCTCTGTTGTAGATAAATGAATGCTTAAGGTTTGAAATCTAGAAAGAACTGTTATTACAAACCATATTGACTATACCTTTTTGTTTTTTAAAACATGGCAAATAATAAGAGTTTATAGGGATGAAGGAAAAATACACTTGATGGAATTCCCATTTAAAAACTATTTTAAAAAATTAAGCTAAATTATAACAATTCCTTTAAGAAATCTGAAATAAAAATTAGCTTAAAGATAACACTGTACTGTTGAAAAATACAATCATTTAAATAAATCATGTATATTTTCCTTTTATTTTCCCCAAACCCCTCCAAGTTCTTAACTGAGTTTAGGGACCTGATCAATGCTGGTTTAAATGTGCTAGCATATCATAAGAGGTATGAAGAACATAACCCCAATACATTTTTGCTCAGCATTGCACCTTTTACCATGTCTTTGAAACTTTACTTTTCTTTATAGACCTTGTCCTTACTTGTTGGGATTTTCTGTGAGAGATCTGAGCAGGAAACTTTATAAAATGATTCAGAATTTTGCATTTGGGTTATTTGGTTAATGACCACATCCAGAAATGAATTTTATTTCTCTGGCAATCTGAATCTATACCTCCCTAACAATTGTTAGGAAAGACAGGGATGTACAATTTTTTTTCTTGATTAAATGAATACTAAAATAACGAAGTTTGAAAGGACAGTTACGGCAACTATTCACCTTTATTTGCTACTATATGCAAAGCTCCTCACAAATGTGATTTATTGGCTTGAAGGACTTAAAAATGTTGACAAGCTATTTATAGTATTTCACTTAATCGTTTGGTTAAGGGAAATGCAACTTAATTTTTGTGGTAAGATTGTTGAGGTGGAGCAAATTTATTTATGTTAAATATAGCCGCTCCCCAAGTTACGACCACCTGCACTTACGACCAGCCGCACTTATGACCAAAGTGGTCGTAAATGTGGATCCAAGTTACGAACGGCGATCTGTGCTTATGAACAGCATGGTCGCCATGTAACTCTATGAGATCCGAGTTACGAACACTTCGAGTTACGGACCAAGTGTTGGTCTGTAACTTGTTCGTAACTCGGGGAGTGGCTGTATCTCTCTTTTAATGCCAGATCAGTTTGCTTTTTGTCTGTCTGTTTATTGTCCCTCTTAATAAAGCTCAAAATAACTTAGATGTAGCCTACACTTTTGTTATCACAGTAAGTTGACTTAAGGTACACAACTCTAGCTATGTGAATAAAGTAGTTGGAGATGATGTACCTTAGGTGTCTATGGGAGACACTCTTCCATCGACTTACCTAATTTTTCTTGTCTGGAGTAAAGTATCAGAGTTGACTGGAGAGTGATCTGTGCTCTATTTGGTGGGTCTTCACTAGACTCACTAAATTAAACGGTCTTCACTCCTTCAATTGCTGATGGGAGCTTAATAGCATTTGGTTCAAGGAGTTGACCATTGGACAAAACAAAAATGCAAAAAAAGAAATCATTGCATAAATATTTTTCTTTGATTAAAAAGTTATTTTAGGTGAAAAATTAGTGAGGGGAAACAACTTGATGTCCAAAGTAGAGAGAGACAACTTGTGTGTAAAGTTGTCCCACTTTCAGATGGACTTCCTGAAAGCTATGTTGACTTTATTCCCTTTAAATATATTATGTCAGATTTCATATAGCATTTTCCATTCACGTTGTTATTCACAGTGATCTAGAGTTAAATTGGCACCAGCTGGCATTACAGGAATATTTGTAGTTCCATTAGTTTAATGTCGCTGTAGTAATTTTAAAACAACTGGGGGCCAGTCTCACAGAGCTAACAAGAGAAGGAGAGAGAAAATAAGACAAGGGAGAAATTTTTTTGAGTTTTGGAAAGAGATGAAAATCCTGATTCATTGTCATGTTACTAGTGTTTTTATATCAGAGTAACTTTTCTGAGTCCCATTAAAGAGCAAAGTGTAGAGAGTTAGTTTTTGTGAAACTCCAGAAAATTGGGTCTGAGATCCATTCTAAGAATCATGGGCAGGGAAGAGGGGTTTTAATGCAAAATGATTGAAAAGGACGTGCTTAATATATTTAAGCAGGGGTGGGCAATAATTTTTTGCCAGGGCCACTTCAGAAATTTTTGAATTTTTGGCAGGGCCACAAGCAGAAGGGGTGGAGCCAGGATACTTCCCTGCTTCCCCACCCCCAGACCATGATTGGTCTGGGAGCGCATGAGCGCTTTTGCCCTCCTCCCCAAAGATTCCCCCAGGAGCCTATGCCCTGGCGGTGGGAGGAGACTTTGTGTGTTTCCCTTTCTTCCCCCAGGCCAATCAGGGCTTGGGGGTGGGGGAGTGTGCGAAGTCTTCTCCTGCCCTTCCAGGATCATGTGGGGCTTCTAAGCGCTGTGTGCTCTTTGAAGGGCAGGGGCAGGGCGGAGGAAACTTTGCACTCCCTCCCTCTCCCCTCCCCAGACCAATCAGGGTTTGGGAGCAGGGAGGCACGCAAAACCTCCTCCCACCCTGCCAGGAGCTCATGGCGCTTAGAAGGCCATGATTGGCCTGGAGGTGGGGGAGCAGTAGGGCCACTGCGGGCTGGATAAACCCTTTTGGTGAGCTGGATCCAGCCTGCGGAGGCCTTTTGCCCACCCCTGTATTAAAGTTACCCAAAAGTTGTATAGAACAGGAGGCATATATACTTGTGCAGGAGAACCGGTAGCCTCCAGGGCCTTTGGGCAGTGTGTGTCTTTGGGGGGCTCCCAGCTTCGTGCTCCCAGAAAGTGTGGAAGTGGCAAAGATGAATGCAGCTGACTCTGTTGCTTGAAGTGTGGCTTGCTGCCCAGAATGTGTGGCCCGGTGCTCCAGTGGCGATTTAAAGGATCTGGGGCTCCTGCGGCCAGAGCCCCTGGCCCCAGGACAACTTCCCTCCCCGTTGGTGGGCCTGATCTTGTGGAATGATACCTCAGAGTAACCTATGCATATTGTGTGTGTGTGTGTGTGTGTGTGTGTGTGTGTGTGTGTGTGTATTTCTCTCACACACACACTCTCTCTCTCTCTCTCTCTCTATATATATATATCTATATATATATCTATATATATATCTATATCTATATCTATATCTATATATCTATATCTATATATCTATATATCTATATCATATAAAGGTACTTTGTAATGTGTATTTCTGTAGATGTGCCTTTGGAGTGGTATCCTGCTCTGAAATAGAAATGAACAGCTAGGTTTTTATGTATTAATAGAACTTGTTTAGTAAAAGGGCATATTGTTTTTATTGAATAAATATGGACTGTAGGAAATACTCATATTTAGTGGAAATTTTTTTGTTATATTGTTTTGTGGTATTTTGCTATTCTTTGAATCTGTGTAGTCAGTCCAGACAAAATATTTGTCCTAGAAAGACATGTGAATCATTCTTCTTTGTACTTTTTTTTTAATCATCTCCCTATATCCTGAAAATATTTTGTGTCTAAAAGAAATGGTGAGTATTCGCCATAGGTTTACTGTTAATGTACGTTTTTACAGCTGTGTAAAAATCAGATTTTTGTAAGATATAAATATTATTGAAATGTTTTATCTTATTCGTACTAAAGGAAGTACACAGGGTGGGAAACTCCCATGTGGCCATCAGCTCATCATCAGACATGGGCTACCAATGGCATGTTTATAACAATTCTTTCCAGCTGTTTAGTTCTGGGAAAACAGAGAAAAATTTGTTCTTTCATTGTGTACTCTCTGTTGATCCTGGAATTGTGAAGAAAAAGAAGTATTTATTGTTATTCTTCATTATATCAGCATATGTCATCTGTAAGGAAAAAGCTGACCCAGTCATTATACTTGTAAAATGAATTATTGAGTCAATAAGTGGGCAGTACTTAATAGGTCACTGCCTTGGATTTAAAGGTATTTTTATTGAGGGGTAAATAGAGAAGAGTGTATGGTTGGCACCAAGTGTACAAGGTTTGCACCAAATGTGTGCCATCCAGTTAGTGAATGAAACAGTTACTACATTCTTCATAAAATAGGTTAGCATGAGCTCATCAATTTCCCTCTTTTTTTAGTAGTAACTGCTTCTTAGTATTCCTGTATGGTAAATATCTAATAGGACTAAGATTGCAAGTATTTAATTAGAGTGTTTCATCAGAAAGCTTGATAACATGTTTTCACAGTGAGATGGTACAGCTTTTATGTTGGTGAGTATGTGTGTTTCACAGTCAGCTTGAACAAGGCCATATTTTAATTTCTATCACTAGAAGTTCTGATTCAAGAAATGCTTACAGTCTGTAAAAACATCACATAGGTGGCATTTTAACATAGGTGAGCAAGAGGAAGAGTTGACAGAGAGTACTTAGCAACAGGAAAGGATGCTTCCTCCCCGAGGGTAGGTGGCATTGAGGGACTTGGAGAACATGGTCAATACCGAGAGAGAAAATGGAAGCGTAGAGGCATTAAATCCTTCAAGGATGGAGATGTTGCCGTAGAGGGCTGGAAGATAGAAAAAGGGTTTTGCAGAGGATATGGTAGCACTAGCATGAGTGATAAAACATGCCTGAAGTATTTTGAGCAGGCTAGAGTCTAGCTGTGGTTGACTTTTGGGAGGCCATGATGAAGCTATAGTAATGTATGGTGAGAATTGACATGGATGAATAAATAAGGCTATGTCTACACTACGTGATTATTTCAAAATAATAACTCCTGAAATAACTATTTTGAAATAGCACATCCATGCTACAAGGTACCATCAAAATAGCACAGAATTATATCGAAATAGCACATCCACACTGATTGGAGCCTGAATCGCATTTAACCCTCCCCCCCCCCAAGAAGCACTATGGGGAGGGCATCAAGAGAGCAGTCGTTTCTTGTAGCTGCTTCCTGAGGATAGCTGAGACTTATGCTTAAAGGGGCTCCTGTCTAGCGCCATGTCTCACTCTCTTCTTCTCCACTGCCTACTCCCTTGAGGGAGAGCAAACTCATGCTGCGTGCTCTGGTTGCCCTTGCAGATGCTATTGCACTTCCAACATGGAGCTGGAGGTGCTATAAAGCAGTGCCAGGCTTTTTAACCTCCTGCTGTACTTCGTGGCGCAGTTCATGTAGACTGCCTATGTGGTACTTTAGGAGTACAGTGACTAGCCTGGAATGAGGGACCTCCTCATCCAGGCCCTGTGTTCCTCATGCACCACATTCCCTTCCGTCCTCTCCTGCATACCTTGCAATGCTGCTTCTGGCGGCGGGAGACCAATTCCGAGTGGTGGGACTGCATTGTCCTGCAGTGGTGGGATGACCAGCAGTGGCCCAGAACTTCTGCATGTAGATGGCCACTACCTTGGAGCACTCAGAGTGGCTCACACCTGCCCTCCAGAGATGGGACACTTGCAGGAAAGCTGCCATCCCCCTCCAGAAGCACATCACCATTGCACTGTGGAAGCTCGCCATGCTGGATAGCTACCGCATCATTGGGAATGAGTTTGGTGTAGGGAGATCAACGGTTGGGGCCATGCTCATGCAGGTTTAACTCTCTTACTATTTTACTACGAAGGTGGTGAAATACTGGAATGGGTTACCTGGGGAGGTGGCGGAATCTCCATCCCTAGAGGTTTTTCAGTCGCAACTTGACAAAGCACTGCCTGGAATGGTTTAGTTGGCGTTGGTCCTGCTTTGGGAAGGGGCTTAGAGTTGGTGACCTCCTGAGGGCTCTTGCAATCCTGTGGTGATTCTATGTTCCTATGATTCTATAGGTGATCAAGGCCATTCTGCTGCAGAGGGTCATCACCCTGGGCAACATCAACCCCCATCATCACTGGCTTTGCCACTATGGGCTTCCCCAACTGCAGGGGTACCATTGGCAGCACCTACATCCCCATCCTGGCCTCCGACCACTTGGTTTCCAATTATATCAGTGTGAAGGGGTACTTTTCAATCGTGCTGCAGGCCCTCCTGGACAACAAGGGCCAGTTCATGGACATTTTCGTTGGGTGGTCGGGGAAGGCGCACAACACCTGTGTCTCAAGGAACTCCAGCCTCTTCCAGAGGATGCACGTTGGCACTTTTTTCCTTGACCACACCATCAATGTTGGGGATGTTGACGTGCCCATGTGCATTGTGGGCAGTGCAGCCTTCTCCTTGCTCCCCTGGCTGATGAAGCGCTACACGGGAAACCTGGACTCTACGAAAGAGACCTTCAACTACAGGCTTAGCAGGTGCCACATAGTTGTGGAGGGTGCCTTCTGCTGCCTCAAGGAGTCTCCTCACCCATCTAGACCTCGGTGACTGGAACATCCCCCAGGTGGTGTTGGCCTGCTGTGTTCTCTACAGTATATGTAAGAACAAGGGGGAGACTTCCCTGCCAGAGTGGGGGGTAGAAGCTGAGCAGCTGCATACCACTGCAATTCTGTGAACACATCGGGGGGCAATGATCATCTGGGATGCCCTGAGGGAGCATTTCAGCCAAGGCCAGCTGTGAGACTCTCTCTCCTGGGCCTCCCCACAAGGAGCCTCTGCATTATCCCTGTGTGTCTTTCCTCCTACACCCCGCTTCCCCTCTTCCTGCAAACCAAATAAAGAAGACTTGTTTGATTTAAAAACAAAATTCTGTTATTTTTATTTGGGAATACACAAGGGAGGGACTGGAGAACGAACCTACGGGGAGGAGGAGGAAAAGGGAGGAGAGGCTCAGGGATGGGGCTGGGACTGGTGCTTGCCTCAGGTACCTCGGGATGCTTCAGCTGCCTAGGTGGTCCCACTGCAAGGTGTTTGTGGGCCCCAGAGGTCTGGGGAGGGGAGGGCTAGGCGAAGGCAGGGGGGCAGATGTGGGTGCTGAGAGTTAAGGCGGATGCAGGGACTTTAGCAGGAAGTTGGGGTGTGTGGGTGCTGGGAGTTGAGAGGGGTCAGTGCAGGGGGATGGCTGGTAGACTGCTTGATAGCCACAACCAGGTGCTCCATGGTGGTGGTGATCGAGGAGTACATGGCCTCATGCTGGTGTGACATCTACTCCCAGATCATCTGCCTGAGCTCCCAGTCAGCCCGGCACTCCTGGCGTTCCTTCTCGAAGTTCCTTTTCAGGGACCAGAGGCGCTCAAGGTGTTCCTGCACCAGATCCTCCTGGGGTCACCTTCGCCTGTGGCTCACAGGGTCAGGAGGATGGTGCAGCAGATGGTGGATGCGCCATGCTTGTAGCTGGTTCAGTTGTGGAAAAAAGTGACAAGGGCAGTCATCTCAGGAGACACTATGCATGAAGCCTAATCCTAATCTCTGAGCTGACACGAAAGTCTCGGTTTAGACGATGGCAGTTGTTTTGAGCAAGGTCATCTGTTACCTACACAATGGTCACTTTCCTGCAGGGGCACAGATGTCCCAGGGGAGCCTTGCTACCCCCACGTCCTAGGGACAGGCAGGCATGGGTAGGTGCCAGCCAGGCCAGGAGCCTGGGAGGGGGATGGAACAGAGCAGCTCAGCTTTCTTCTGTGTCCTACAAACACCAGGTCTGGCAGTGGCGGCATCCTGCAGAGGGAGAACTTCTATCCTTGTCCACTGAAGGAGAGAGGGATGGTGTTGGGGAAGGTGGGTGTGAGTGGGAGAGGCTGCTTTCTGGGGAGGCTGCTACTGGGGTCCCCTTCTCTTCCTCCTCCTGGCAGGTTCCCATGCAGGGGATCAGTCTCCTTTGCATCACTGTGCTTGACTGGGATTGGATGCTGCCCAAGAGTGCAGGCATGAGCCTGTGCCATGTGTGGCACTGCTCTGTTTTCCCAAGACCTCAGCCTCCTTAATGGTGGTTTGTTATGGAAAGGTGTCCCACCACGGTGTCCGGAGTAAATCAGGCCTGTGCATGAAAGAGTGAGGGGTTCCTGTGTGAGAGCATCATGGGGCTGAGTGTTCTGGACTGGTGTTCCATGTCTACCCATGTGCAGAAGCTGCTGTGTGATCCCCAGGCTGAAAAGGCCAAGCAGGAGCACAGTCTTTTGCAGCTTGCTGCCTACCCCCGCATGTTTATAGGTACAGTGATGTAACTCACCTGAACTGCCTTCTCTGGGTTCATCTGAGCCCTGGGAGACATCCTGCAAGGGTGGAACCAGCTCCAGGCAGATGATGAACTCATGGCTGGTGGGCATGGTGTCCTGGCTACTCTGCTCCTTCTCCTTGTTGCTGTCATCCTCCTCCACGGCCCTGCCCTCATGGAGGCTCATGACAGGTATGTCTTGGCCAGAGTGGATGATGTGGGGCATGTGACTGGCCCCCCTCCTAGAATGAGCCACTAATAAAAGCGGAAGGTCACTGTTGCTGCCCCAGAGTGGGAACTTTGTTCCCTGGCCTTAGTGTAGCTCTGCCACAATTCTTTTATTTTTATGCACACCTGGTCCAGTGTGGTGGCCATCTGGTCACACATGTCAGCATTTTGTCCTCTGGTGCGGCGATCCTGGAGGTTTGATACCTCACCCCAGGCCTCAATGAGATCAAGGATCTCCACACCAGTCCAGGCTGGTGCTCTCTTTCACCCCTGGCCAGGGGCTTCGGAGGTTGCTGCAGGTGTGCTTGCAGCTGTGGGGGGGCTCAAAGGGAGCACTGGAGTCATACATGGCTCCAGAAAAGGAGGTTGCTGTGTGGCATGGTGTCGTCAGGGTCAGTGTGATGCCGCAACCCCCAAAGATGGCTTTTTTCTAATTCAGCATGATGGTGATCTGCAGAATTGTTGTAACTGCAGCTCAGGCAAACCCTGTTCCTTCCATGGGATGATATAGAGAAAAACAACTGTCCAGTGGTTTCGCTCCTGAGATTCATTCCACAAGTATTCTCAGAAGAGAGAACAATTTATATTGGGTATATTTTCTCTACCTCCTAATGCATTTTCATAAAATCTTCTGAAAACAGTATCCATTAAATTATGAATGTGTAATATATCCTCTTAAGGTTCTGAGGAAAACCATGTTGGCTGGAGTTTTTTTTTTTTAAAATAGCTATATCTGACTACAATCTGTATTGCCCAGTAGCTGCAGCTGCATTTTAGTCATACTACACCATTAACAGCTAACTAATCTTGTTTTCATTGTCATGTGATTTAAAAAAAAAACATTTAAACATCTTTCACTGCTTGATTTGGCTCTGAGCCAAGTCAACAGCAACCGAATCTTGTAAAAATCCAGTTTCATCAGTTCTACATTTTGATATAGTCCTACTAGCTTTACTACACCTTTACTAGCTAATCCTTGTAGAGAGAGTCATGCTAGCCCATTTTCTGCACCATCCCTTGCCAGCCCTGCATTCCTGCATAGGATTCCTACATACAGACATGCATTTGAGATGAGCTGATAGATCTTAGTGCATAATTAAGAATAATTTTTTATGAACATACACATAATCTACATGTCTCTCGGGGGCAGCTGTGTTAGTCTGTGATTACAAAAATTCCTGTGCAACTTAAAGGTTTAGCAGATTTATCTGAGTATAAGATTTCTTGGGTAAAAACCACTTAGGTGCATGGAGTATAAATTACAGAGGTGGGAGTGTGTATAATACACACTAACATCAAAAGAAGGGAGTTACTTATCAAGTGTAGGGCCAGTGTTAATGAGGCCCATTCAGTAAGGGAGGATATGGCTTGCTCCTAGCATTTGATGGAGAGGGGTAAATACTAGGAATGTGAAAGTATAACCGTGTACATGATTAACCATTGAGCCTGGGCTCATCAGTTAATGTGCATGATTACACGCAGCACCCACACTGCTGCCTCTGTGTCAGAGGCAGCAGCATGGGGGAGGGCAAGTGTGAGCCAATGCGCATATGGAGCGAACTTAAAAGCTGCCCCCCGCCTGTGTTTAATTGCTGAAATTTTCAGCGGTTACACCTTTATTTGAATAAATGAATTTTAGCATCTCTAGTGAATACCAGTTCTACAAAAAAAACTTCAAAATCAGACTACAAAGAGACACAGTGGAGCTGCAATTCATTTGCAAATTTAATATCAAATTAGGGCTGAATAAGGACTTAGAATGGTTATCTCAATAGAAAAGGAATTTTCTCTCTTGGTATTCACATCTCCCTATCGACTGCTGGGCACGAGCCATATCCTCCTTTATTGAATTGGCCTAATGCAATGGTTTTTACCCACAGAAATTCATGCCCATCTATGTTCCCTCTAAGTTGCATCGCTGCGTGACCACATATCTACTTTCTGAGCCCTGCTCAGAGGTTCAAAACTCCCACGTAACCAGGCAGCTTAGCTGGTTAGCTGCCTGGCAGACAATGGGATGTCTAGATAAGCAGCAGCAAAATGAGTTGCTACATGCTTCAACTGAAGAGATCCCAGAGCAGATAAACAGAGAAGATAAGGAGGGAATAAGTGGCTGGGGGGAGTGAGTGAGTAATTAATTGGCTTAAGGGAAAGTCAGAGGGGAGGGGAGTTTGGAGAGTTCTGTCTGCCTGAGGAGAGAGAGAAAGGGGCAGAAACCCAGCAGTCTCTTCAACCCTCCTGAGGTAAGGGGCTGACTGCATGGTGTAGGTGGGTGAAAGAGAGGGTGGCTGGATGCTGGCATCTGTGCAGTGAGGCGGAGGCAGCAGGCAGTTTGTTTGGGGTGTCTTGACTCCCTTGTTGCAGTCTGCTCTGTCTGTCTGGGTTGGGGGGGAAGCAGGCTGCCAGAGACATTTGCATGATTACATTTCAAACAAAGTTTGCATACGTGTTAATGGCTTAAGATAAGAAAGAAAAAGATTCTTTTTAATAGATTTTTTTGAGTGTTGCAGATATCTAAAATTCTGAACATAATGATTTTTTTTTTAAATCCTGTGTTACTAATTAATACATGGCAAATTGTATTGCATTTAAGGCCAGATCTTTGCTTTGCTGTAGAGTTCTGGCTTTTAAGAATCAGAAGTAGCAAGTACTAGGTGTGATGCTAGTTTTGTAGGATGAAACCTTATTTGCAAGCTCTTTGAAACAGGCATCTGTCTACACATTCTAAAGTCATGTGTTAATTTATTCTAGAGCTTCTACTCTTTGAGTTTGTGACAGACACAAGGCGAAAGTTTCAAACCAGAAACTTTTATCTGTTTTTGCAGCATGGATCCTAAACATTCCCCAGACACACTGTATAAGCCTCAGTGAATGCCTTTTACTGTCCTTTCCAGTGTCAATGAATATTGTATTAGTGATGCTTTCCTCGCAAATACTATTTCTAGTTGACTCATAGATTTGTTTTAGCATCTTAAAGCTGAGCTAGGAGTGGATATTATGCATTTTGCTGTGTGTACTAGCTTAAGTTGTTAGCAAGGATGATGATACATGTACTCCAAGGGTAGTGTTAATTTTCTTAATTTGATTTCATATTTAATATTGCAAGCATTGCTCCTAGTTAACTATCCCTTTTGGATATGGGCTGTTTTATTTATATATATGTTTTTTATTCGTATTGGTGTTTCACATCTACGCCTCTATACTGATGTTGCACGTAAGAAATTTCAACCTACCCAAAAGAAAATTCAAACCTTCCAAGGATAGAAGATGTTAGAGGGAACACTGATGCCCATATAAATTTTAGTTTTTAAGGTGCTACGAGACTCCTCATTATAATCTGCATGGTCTAAAGCCATACAGGTCTTAGGGTTGACTGACAGTGACTCTTTACAGGAATATTTATCTGCTTGTGTGAAGATCTTTGATATGTTTTGAAACAATATGTAAATGCTAATATTATGCAGTAGTTGTTTAAGAAGCAGGAGTCTCTCTACATAATCATAGATTCAATTTAGAGTTGTATATATTAGAACAAGTGAAGACTCAACAACTCAGAGGAAATGTTAGTAAACTAAAACCCACTTCCTGTGGCTAACCATCTATACCTTACAAACAGATACTAATGTGGTAATTAAATCTCAGTGAATATTTATAAGAGCCATACTTGAGACCATTTCACTGAATTTGTTCAATTCATCTTCTATTTCCAAACTGTGAGCCAGGGATCTTGTGATGAGTATGTGGACAAGTGTGTCAGGCCTATTTTGTTAGACTGAATGTTTTCACAGCACTGAGGATAGCTTACACAGTGAGCTTGTCTTCATTATCACGGTGCTGCAGTCAATGAAGCTGGTTTAATGAAGACCCAGTATATATGATGGTAGACCACTCTTTGGTTGAGTCCAGTACTCCAGCTGCCTGAGAAGAGCAAGGGAAGTTGACAGGAGAGCATCTCCCATTGATATAGCACAGTGAAGACACAGTGGTAAGTTGACCTAGCCTACGTTGACATCAGTTATGTTATTCATGTAGCTAGAGTAGCATAATTTAGGTTGAATTATACCTAATAAAGCAACACCTGAATCATATTGTTTTTCAGAGTTCCTTCGCAGAATTGTTGCAGTACTATGCTCTGACACCAGTCTGACTCTCACTCTGTCTGATTGCCTGCCTACACTGGCCTCTTCTGGAAGAGCTCTTGCGCAAGAGGGCTTATTCCTGAGTGGGAGCATCAGAGTTCTTGCACAAGAAGCCCTGATTTTATACATTAGAACATCAGTTTACTTGCGCAAGAACACGCGGCCAGTGTAGACAGGCAGCAAGTTTTTGCATAAGAGCGGCAGCTTTTGCGCAAGATCATGCCAGTGTGTAGACAGCCTGAGAGAGCATCTTCAGACTCACTACTCTCTCCAACAGAGAGCTTGCAAATAAGTTCCCAGCAGTTTGAAAAGAGAACTCAAGATAAATGGGGTTTTCAGTCTTAGAATGTGTTGACTTTTAGGGCAACAAGGGGATTGTGAGTGCAGAATCAGCATTTCTTCCAGTTCCCTCCAAGTGTGCACATGTGAAAGCTTAGCCTGCTATTTTGCCATATTTATTACTTTCCAGATACCTGGAACTGTAAAAGGGGGGGAAAAAACCCTCACAAAAAAAGCCCAACAACAACCCTGAGAACCCTAGGCTCTATTTCTTCTTTCAGGTATAATCTGAGTGGTCTAGGCTGACTTCCACTTCAGGGATTGCAAATAATTCTTCATGTAGCAATGTATTCTAGCAGGTCATAGCCAGGGATCCTAGTTTACTGTGATGATAAAACCAAAATTCTCACATTAAAACTCCAAGCATAAAATCTGATTTTTTTTTTCTACAATTAAAATGAAACACTGGGGGGAGCAGGTTGCAATGCAGTACACAGAGCTCCCCTGGCCTACCCTCCCACTAGGAGCTGCAGGGACATGCTGATCACTTCCAGAGAGGTGCACAAAGCTGGGTAGAGAGCCTGTCAACCCTCCTTCTCAGCATTAGTGAGGGATCTGGGCAGGGTTCCCTCTAAGCTGCGTGCAGAAAAAAATTCTGCCCCATGCACCTCCTACACAGAGCCATACAGCCATGTGGTGGGTGGCAGGAGGCTGCTGCATGATGGCTGGGGCCGGAGGAGACGTGAGCCACGTGGTGGGAGGCTATGGCAGCTGGGCTGGAGGAGCTGCAAGCCACATGGCGGGGGGCTATGGTGGCAGCCACGGCTGGAGGAGCTGCAAGCCACATGCGAGCCTGGGCAGGAGAACGGCAAAGCAGGTACTGGAGTCATACCAAAGGGACCAAAGACAGCGGGGACAAGCACAGAAGCCAGCCGGGAGGGGGAGCAGAGGCACCAGCTGTCTGAGGTGGGAGTAGGTAGGGGACACAGGTAAATTCTGGGAGAGTAGGTAATGTAAATATGATGACTTTTGACCTTTAAAATTAATTAATTGGCCAGCAGATAGCTCCAAAGAATTGGTTGCAACATACCATGTGTGTGTGAGAGATTCCAACCCAGCTATTGTGAATCGACACATAACCTGAGCTGCTGTTGGATAAACTGATTAACGGGTAAGCACTGTAGCTGAGTAAATAGGGGCCTTCCATAAGCACATTTCTTGGGCCTGGAGTCTCCTCAGTGCATAAGCATACCCACAAAGGGTGGACACCCCGATTAACAAACCCAGGCTGCTCTTACTTTTGTGCATATCCTGGTACCACAGTCCACATCCTCAACGACACAACAGGTAGTTACTTTCTCAGGTTTATTGTAGTCTCGTTAAGTGTAGGAGGTCTATCCCAATTCAGCCTAACTGTAATGAAAGCAAGAAGTTATGTGATTTTTCTTTTTCTCCCCCAGCCCGGGTATAACTCATTTGATAGCAACAGAAGCATATTTAATCCATCAGAGATCAGTGGATGCTTCCAATTTTAGAAATAAACATTACATATGGGAAATATAACTTTTGTATGGCTTTAAAAAGAGAAATCCTCACATAGTACGAGGAATGAATGTTTCTAATATGCAGTTTGTGCTTGATGAGTGGGAGTAGTTTGGGTAAGAAAGGCAAAGATTCATTTTTTTAGACAAATTCATATGATTAATACAAAATGAGATTTTGTACTGCACTTCTTGGAGGGTGAGCACAAAACTTGAAGTCTAGGGAAAAGGAGGGCTAAAGTGGCTTTAAGCATCCTGGGCATTCTTCCAGTTCTGGGCCGCAGAGTGGGGCTAAAAGACTTCCACTGTGATGTAGGCAACCTTGTTGTAGTCAAAACCAAACTGTCTGCGCATGGCAGTACTACCCAGAATCATTGTATGGCTATGATCACTATGACAAGGCTTGCAAACATGGCTTTATTCAGTTCATATGCCAGGGAAATTCTCTTTTGATGAGATACAGAGCTTAGTATAATAGTATAAAAAGGCTGTAGCCAGAGCAAGAATACATTCTGTATATTTTTACAAATATAAAAAAAGTTCCTAAGACTTTATCCTTTTTAAGTATGAAACATTGGAAAGCATTTATTGCAGTTATTTAAGTTTTTTAGTTTGTGAATTGCTTCCCTCCCCCGCAACATATTCTTCTTTTATGTTGAATACTAGATTATGATGGTGTCATAATCAGGAGTGCTAACCAGCATCTGGTGACTAAGGGCTTAACTATGTCTTTTGTACCTAGCCAGGTATCGGGTGGTCAGCCAATAACAATGCAGGTAGGAATTTCAAACTGGAAAAAAGGAGTGTTTTTCTCTGTTTCTTTGTTTGAGATTTAGAGCATTTTTTTCCCCCAGGTATTAAGGGAGATGGAAGACACTTCTCTCTCCAAGAGCGGACTTCTTACAATGTGTAAGTAGGGAGAAGTTTAGCTAGTCCGTCAGATTTTGTTGTTTTCCTGGTTTGGGAATTTGGAACTAATGTCTGAGCAGGTTAAGTGTTTGGTCTTTCTAAGTTTTAACCCAGTAGATTCCCTGAGAATCTTTATCAATTGGTGGCTGTTCCTATCTAGCCACATCAACTGTAGTTTTGTTGTGATAGAGGCCTATCTGATGCAGAAGTGCGCACATTGCTCAAATCTCACTGCTAGAGCATGACATGACTGCATCAAAAGGCTGAAAACATTTCTGTAGGAGAAATCTCTTCAGCCTCCACTGGACGACTTGCCTTCGAGGGCCAATGCCTCAGATAAGCTAAAAGGTATGGACAAAAGTCGTCCCTCTACCTCTTCTAGCAAGCTGAAAGTGAAAACCCTGATGTCCCCAGCAAGATCGGTACCCTTGGCATTGAGCTCATCGAGGGTGAGCATAAGCCAGGCACCTCTAGAGTACAGGATCTTTTGAAAAAGGGCACTGCAGACGAGGGCTTATTCTGAGCCAGACAAAAACTGTTGGCACCATCTGCGTTGACGGAACCTGCAGTACCTGCCCGACAAAACTGGATGTAGCACCAGAAAAGACACTGCATTGCATGCCCTCCTTAGCCCTTGGCTTGTCGGGACTGCCATCCCCATGCTCCTTGGTGTAGTCCATTCATTCCCCGAGGTCACTGGTCCCATTGATCTCTCCGAGTGAACCTGGCACTGAACCACACAGCCACTTCTTGTCATAGCATTCCAGCCCAATTCAACAGTACCCACGTTGGGAGTCTCGCCCCTTCAGACATGCTCTCTTACCTCCACTACCGCATTGGTACTCTCAACCCTGGGCATACTCACAACCCTCCTACCCTGGACAGTGGCATCCCTGCGAGTCTTGCTTTTGTCATAGGAGCCATCACATCATTTCTTTGATAACAACATGAAAAAGACCACCTCAGTCACCTCAACCCACAACATCAAGCAGAACCCTTTCAATCTGAGTTGGACGACGACTTATCAGAAGGGTTGGATACATCCCCTGTTTACAGTGTCGCCTCTTCACCAGAGAAGGCTATCATTCCTACTCCCCTACCTCTGTCCGATGACTCCAAACAATTCCAGGAGCTTTTTAAAAGAGTAGCCCTGGCACAAGATGGGGACCTGCAAGAGGTACAGGAAAAACATTATCAACTCCTGCGCACATTACAACCCCTTATATCCTCCCAGATCACCCTGCCGATGACATCTGGCAAACCCCAGCATCTATTACTCCTACCAGTAAATGAACCGACTGCAAATACTTTATAAGGCTCAATGGTATGGACTTTCTTTTCACACACCCTCCCTCAAATTCTCTAGGGGAGGGATAGCTCAGTGGTTTGAGCATTGGCCTGCTAAACCCAGGGTTGTGAGTTCAGCCCTTGAGGGGGCCATTTAGGTAGGGATCAGGGGCAAATCTGTCATGGATGGTACTTGGTCCTGCTGTGAAGATAGAGGACTGGACTCAATGACCTCTCAAGGTCCCTTCCAGTTTTATGAGATAGGTATATCTCCATTTATTTATTTATTTTTTAGTGGTGGACTCAGTCAGGCACAGGACAAAATAACTCAATATGAGGTCCACTCCTCAAGACAAAGACCATAAATGATTGGACATTATGCGGTGTAAGGTCTATTCCTCTGAGAATTACCATTATGACTGACGCATCCCTTATAGGATGGGGAGGTCCTTCAGTGAGCAAATGCTCCACATCAATCTGCTACAACTCAGGGCAGTGTGCTATGTATGCCTCTGCTTTCTACGTCGTATAGCACACAAGACAATCTGTATCATGACGGACAATACAACCTGCATGTACTATAACAACCAGAAGGGTGGAGCCTGGTCACCCTCCCTTTATACAGAAGTGCTGAAATTATGGAACTGGTGTATTACACCCTAAATCACCCCCATAGCCACATACCTGCCAGGGGTACTCAGTGTTATGATGGACACCCTCAGCCATATTTTTTTTATGATCATCACGAATGGGAGATAGACGCTTAAGCTCTCAAAGAAATTTTCCAATTATGGGGACAGCCTCTTTGCAACTAGAGCCAACCGCAAATGCCACCTTTATTGCTCCAGAGCAGCATTCCCACCACTTCCCTTGCTCCACAAGATCATCAAGATCAGAATGGAAGAAACATGCATCTTCCTCGTCGCAACAACATGGTTGAGGCAAACATGGTTCCCTTACTTGTACAGATTGGTAGTAGCAGATCTATACAGCTTTCCCCTGCAACACATTCTTCTCACTCAACATCACGGCAGGATCCTCCATCTGAGCCAGACAAACTTCAGGCATGGGTCCAGAATGCCAAAAATACCTGTTCAGAACAAGTGAAACAGATACTAATTAACAGTAGAAGAGACTCCACCAGAAAAACAAGTGGACCAAATTCTCTGTCTCAAACACGGTCTTCCTATGCCTCCTGACACCATCCCCATTACATTGGACTACTTCCTAGAACTAAGGGAATTGGGCCTATCTTTCAATACAGTTAAGATGCATGCAGCAGCAATAGCAGCCTTTCACCAAAACACTGATGATCTTTCTTTGAAGACCCATTCGCTAAATGATTCCTTATGGGTCTCCAGAATATTTTTCCCATTGGTACAGCCTCCAGTTCCCATCTGGGACCTGCATCATATCCTCAAAAGTTTAACCAAACCTTTTTGAGCCGTTAGCCTCTTGCTCTTGCCTATACCTCTCCCTGAAAGTAATTTTTCTCGTAGCCATAACTTCCAGAAGGAGAGTGGGGGAGCTGGCAGCATTAATGGCAGACCCTCCCCCCATACACAGTTTTATCTAAAGACAGTAACCCTTTGGCCTCACCCCAGATTCCTACAGAAGGTTCCATCTTCTTTTCCTATTAACAAACTGATACACTTGCATTCTTTGCCAAGCCATATGCTGATTCATCCCAAGTGGCTTGACACACCCTGGACATCGCCAGAGCACTTGCATTCTACATAGATCGGACGAAACAATGGAGAAAATCATCTAGACTCTTTCTGTTCTTTGCAGAACGCTCCAAGGATCAAGCTGTCTCCTCCCAGAGAATCTCTAAGTAGATCTTTTGTCCTGCATCCACACATGCTACACCATTCACAACAAACAACTGTCACATCCCATCACCGCTCACTCGATCAGAGCCATGGCCTCCACAACTGCTTTCCTCAATAATGTGACTCTGGAGGACGTTTGCAAGCAGCCACCTGGTTGTCCAACCATACATTTGCAAAACATTACACTCTTACCTCTGCCATCGCTCCATCCATGGCTGTTGGACAAGCAGTTCTATCCTCAATTACAGTGGCAAGGCTCTGCACCCGCCTCCATGATATGACTACTGCTTTGTAGTCACCCAGAGTGGAGCATCCACAGGAACATCACTTGAAGAAGAAAAGAGAGTTACTCACCCTGGGCAGTAATGGGGATTCTTTGAGATGTGTCCCCCCATGGGTGCTCCACTACCCTCCCTCTTTGTTCTGCTTTGGAGCCTTCTGGGTCCAGTGGCAAGGATAGAGAAGGAATGGAGGGGGCTGTGCCGCATGTTTGCCTAACAGACATCAATGGCATGAGGAGGCACCACTGCACATGCGTGGCGAGGCACTGTTAGAAACATCTCTGGTTACCGGCACCTGGATGCATCAGCACCCAGAGTGGAGCACCCACGGGGGGACACATCCCAAAGAACCCCCATTACTGTACTACTACTCTTTTCCCATTCCAAATGAGGTGTGTGGTGGATGGGTCAATTCCTAACTCCTCTGGTGTTCCTAACTCTAAAGTTCTACTGTAAAATAAAAATGTTAAATGGAATAGTTGATTTGTCACATTTCATTCTGAGTTGGACACTGAGGAATATTCAGTTGGTTGTGCATTCTTATGAGCTAAAGCAGATGGATCTTGAATTTTTTAAGTTCTGTGTTCTGTTCAATCTAAGGATTTAAATTGCCTTCATCAATATAGTATGTGAGCATCTCACAATGACTAATGGATTTTATCCTCATATTACCTGTGTGAGATAGGGAGCTCCATTTTATAGATAGGAAACAAATACTATAATAAACCTATGCTGTTCTTGCTATCTTATTTCTTTTCTTCTGTGGTATGTTGATCATCCTAAAATTAAATGTCTCCTCTGCCATACATCTCTAACAGCACTGTTCTAGTTTCCTTTAGGTTAAAAAAATTAGGTTGCTGGGTACTGGAAGAGCCCATTTTTAAGAATTTAACATCATAAGCATATTTTTAAGAATTAGAATACAAAAACAGCAAACATTTTTTACATAACTCAAAGCACAAGAACTCTCTGTAATCTAAGATGTTATATAAATTTATAAAGACAGCTGTCAAGTTTGAGCTGCACAGTATTTGTAAAAATGTCTGTTTAAATTGTATAAATGTTTGTTACTCTACTGATAATTATTTTATAAAGAGCTCTTTTCTCAGATGTGTGAAAAATTTCATTTCAGTGTAATGCCTACAAATGTGCAGGTGCAAAATATGAGCAAGCATTTTATGAGCGGGGAAAAACTCTATAGTTCATGTTTTGCAGGGGAATGTGAAGTTTTTGGTTCAGATTTGAAAACAAGAGCTAGAGTGCTAGTGAGTGGAAGTTTTTACTGGGAAGGGTGCTGTGCAGTGGCCTCTAGAATGATTTGATGTTTTCATTTTATTTCAGTAGGGTTGGATGAATTTGGAAACTTCAATGAATAAATAGAGAATAGGGATGTGAATATGTATCTGAGTTGAGTCTGGGCTCATTAGTTATCCCTCTTGTTTACACTCCATTCCCCCACTCTCCCGCTGCCTCTATATCAGGCAGCATGCAGAGGCATGTGGGAGCTGTATGTTTGGGGAGCCAGCTGACACTGCCTCCCACAGCTGCCCCTTGAGCTGACTGCCCTTCAGAAATCTGTTCTCACGGTAGGCTAATGGAAGAGTGAGATACTTTAACATGTTATTTAATCTTGCAAAAATGATCAGAAATTTTAAATACTAAGAGTTAGTTGACAGTTATGTTGAGACTAACTTGTTTTAAAAAAAAAAAGTTGGGGGGGACTTTGCAATAGGCCAGACAAGATATTCTTAAACGGTATTTGTGCAGATACTAATTCTCTTCTAGTGAGAGATTTTCTTTAACTTTATACTTTTTTTTTATTATGGACCATGCAAGAATTCTACTCTTAGCATTTTAGAAAAAATATTATGTCCTTTTATTGCTCATTGGGTATAGTATTACAGGAGAACAAAAGCTGGCTCATACCTTACTTTTATACCAGATGTTATGATCTAGTGGCATTCTTCTCAGCACAGGACTTAGGGAGGAGTTGGGTACAAAACTGGCTTCATTTCCCCAGTTTTAGGGTCATCTGGGCACTGCTTTGTCACTTAGCATCAGATAAAGCAGTTCAAGAAATACTCTGATCTACACGTAGCTGTGCATAGCTCTAGCAGGCCTTTTTGGCCAATAATTTACTTGGAAATACAGAGTGCTAGTAGGGTTAATATGGAGAAGGAGATTGTTCTTTGTAGCTATGCAGAGAAATGGATGTATATGGGATGAGATTTTTATTTGGGACAGGAACCTTGGGCAGGGGGAGGGGAGAGCAAGGATTCTTCAAGATGTGACGCACTCATGGGTACACATTGTCGGTGTTGTGTTATCCCAGTGCCGCCATCGGAGTTTTCCCTGGCAATGGCTAGCTGGACTGCACATGCACATCGGACACCCCATGCTGTTCGTGCCTTCCGTTAGTGCACTGTCCGGCTCCTGTCAGTTATTTTGTTGCTGCCCACAGTTGCAGATGGCGCAAGCTCCTCTCCTCAGAGAATCTACTCAAAAAATGTTCATAGTTTATTAGGTAGCTTATTAGAATTAGTTTATAGTTAGACTGTTCGTTGCTTCATCTCGTTTTAAAAAAACCCTGCCACTGTCAAACTTTGTGCTGCAGCTGCAAAAGAGAAAAAAAGAAAAAAAAAAGAGAAAAGAAGATGACAAATTAAACAAACAAAACAGAAGTTTGATGAAATATTAATTCATTGACAGGATGCACTGTGCTAGGCTTGCCTGGTTTTAAGACGTGTAAGACTTGTTGCAAGCCTCAGATGGGCACTCTGCATGTATTAGATTCCTTGGGGAAGTACATATTCCACAGAAGTAGCCCCAGTGCCTGAAGCTAACATCTAGAGCGCAGCAGTAAGACAGGGAGACATGTCTGCTCATGCTCCTCTTAGATAAGGGGCTTCAACCAGCAGAGCCGGAGCCTTCTACATATCATTTGGACCCTGTTAGGGGGAAAAAAAATGCTGAGCCAATTCCCCTGGGCTTTTCAGCTAAGATAAGTGTCTCATTGGCGCGGTGTTTACCACCTAACCCCCTCAACTTGTTAGCACTGGGGATAAGCCTGGGACATACGGCTTCTCCCGCTCTTAGGATTCACAAGTTAAAGCATGGCGTGGTGCACTGGTATCTACTGCTACAACTGTTGTGCTGGCACCAGAACTGATGCAGGCACTGGCACCAGTCTCAAAAAGATCTCGGGAGCCGGAGGCACAACCTTCCACCATAGCACTGGAGGCACTGAATAAACCACAAGCACCATCTAAGACCCACTCAAAGACTAAAAGGGAGCCAGCTAGGTCTCCTAGCACGGAACTGATAACTTTTTCTTCGTTGCTGTCTTTACCATCACCGACACCTGTGTGCAACGTTGTCCATCATAACAGCCATACCAACACAAGACATTACAGATCAGTCTCCCCTCATTCTCCCATGCTGCACCACTTATCTTGAGTTCTACCACCTTGACAGGTATCGTTAACTCCTCCTCCTTCCTCAAGAGGATCATTGAGATCCCCTACATATCCTATGCTGTCAGCGCAAGCTGCCTTTCATGAAAAGTCGTGGAGATCAGGAGAAATCCCAGATAATTGGAAAAAAGCAAATGTAGTGCTCATCTTAAAAAAGGGGAAGGAGGACGATCCGGGAACTATGGGCCGGTCAGTCTTACCTCGGTTCCTGGAAAAATCATGGAAGGGATCCTTAAGGAATCCATTCTGAGGCACTTGGAAGAGAGGAAAGTGATTAGGAATAGTCAGCATGGATTCACAAAGGGAAAGTCGTGCCTGACCAATCTGATTAGCTTCTATGATGAAGTAACTGGCTCTATGGACGTGGGGAAGTCAGTGGATGTGATATACCTTGACTTCAGCAAGGCTTTTGATACGGTCTCCCACAATATTCTTGCCAGCAAGTTAAGGGAATGTGGATTGGATAAATGGACAGTAAGATGGATAGAAAGATGGCTAGGAGGCCGGGCTTAGCGGGTAGTGATCAACATCTCGATGTCAGGATGGCGGTCGGTTTCTAGCGGAGTGCCCCAAGGTTTGGTTC
>CM057848.1:93590183-93604201 GCA_030068395.1 Apalone spinifera
TCTTCAAACTCCCTGTTAGCAGTACCTATTCGCAAGCTCCCTGGGTCGCTGAGTTACAGTGGGAGAGACCTAAGCCCTTCCTATTGCTCCCTCCCATCCCACTCCTACAGCATTGGCAGGGATGGGACCCATGGAGCATTGTCAAGGCTCAGATGCCACCACCTGTGATGCCTAGACCACAAGAGGTACCCTACCCACCTGTGTCCGCAGCTTCAGAAATAACGCAGGAGGATATTGAGCACTTGGACGAGACCCAGGAGGACGACACACTACCTTGGTCCCATATTTTTTTCATCCTCCCTGGATGAATCCATAATGATGGGCGATGACTTGAAGTCCTTCCTGGACTTGTACAAGAGGATGGCTGATTCCCTCGACGTATCACTGCTTGAGGTCCTGGATATTCAGCATAAGTTAACGGATATATTACAGGCTCATCTTCAGTTAAATAGCATTGCCTGTAGAGGCCATCCTTGATTCAGCAAAGATATTATGGCACACCCTGGCTTCTATCCTACCCACTTCTAAGAGGTGGATAGAAAATACTATGTTCCAGCTAAAGGGGCTGAGCTCCTGTTTACACACCTACCTCCTAATTTGCTGGTTGTTGATGCTGCAAATAATAGGGGCAAACAGATCTAGTTCAGATCAGCCCTCTATGACGAGAACTGGAAAAGTCTGGACCTGCTAAGAAGGAAGTCATACTTCTCGGCATCTCTTCTTATTAGAATTGCAAACTATTCAGCGTTGTTGGCAAAATATACTTATAATGAGACCATTTATTGACAAATTACAAGACAATGACAAGGCAGCGTGTAAGTCCAATGTAGATGAGGGTATCCTAATAGTGAAAATGGAACTTCAGGCTTCCCTTGATACGGCCAACATGGCTTCAAGATCTCTTGCCACATCAGTGATTATGCGTTGTGTCCTAGCTGCACCTCTCTGGCTTCCCTAGGTAGGTGCAGAACACGATTGAAGAGCTTCCATTTGAGGGCCAGAAGTTATTCTTGGCTAATCCAGATGCATCCCTACATTTCCTAAAAGATTCGAGGGTAACCCTGAAAACTCTGGAGAAGTATGTCCCTCAGCCAAAGAAGAAGGGGCAGAGCAACATCCTATCCACCTCAGAGGGCCTATGATCTGAGATGTAGTCAGAGTCAGCAAAAATATGGGCAACCACAAGACCAGCAAACTATGCCCTTATCCTCCAATGGTAGGTAGACATTTAGAACTGTTGGTCGAGGGTTCAATATCATTTCTACCAGCCAGACATCACAAATTCAGGTAGCAACCATTTTACCATGAGTGGTCCAACATAACAGACAAATGGGCTTTGGAGGTCTTAGCCATATGCCAAGCCATTCCATTTCTCAAGTTTCTCCCAACCCAAACCCCTTTCCTGTCCCTCCTCAGGGACCCTCTCATAAGTCCCTGTTAGAACAAGAGATAAACAAGCTCTTACAGATGGGGGCAATAGAGATGGTCCCAGAACACCAGAGGGGAAAGAGGTTCTACTCCATATACTTCCTCATGCCAAAAAAGTCTGGAGGATGGAGACCCATATTGGACTTGTGCAGACGGAACAAATACCTTAAAAAACAATGATTCACCATGGTAAAGTTCGCAAAGATAATTCCTGCACTAGGAAAAGAAAACTGGATGTCGTCCCTTGACTTTCAGGACGTATATCTTTCACACAGTTTCTGTGGGATGGTCTTATTACTTTCGCAGATTCACACTAAAGGATCAATACTACCTCTACCAACTCCTTACCTTTCAGGCTCTCAGCAACGTTGAGGGCCTTTTCCAAAGTTCTGGCAGTGGCACATTTAAGAAAATCAGGCATAGTAATCTTCCCATACCTGGACATTTGCCTGATAGTCGCTCCAACAGAGCAGCAGGCCAAACAATCTAGCAAGAGCATGATCAAATTCTTTACAAATCTGGGGCTACAAATAAACACGCAGATGTCAAATCTGACCCCATCTCAAGAGATTGAGTTCATAGGTGCCACTCTGGACTGCATATGAGCACAGGCTCATATGCTACCAAGCTCATAATCTCTACCAAGAGTCTACACATTGGCTGCATTAGCAAAAACAGTCAAACAACCCCACAATATCTGCCAGGCAATGCAATTGATAGATCACATCTCAGTAACGACATATGTAGTTCCTCACGCAAGGTTACACGTGAACTGTGCAAGCATGGCTGTACACATGCTTCAACCTTCATAGGCACTCATTGCACAAGATGCTTAGCCCTACAAGTAAGGTCAGGGAATCCCTTACATGGTGGTTGCGCTACAACAACCTCTGCTCAGATGTTCCTTTCCACTAGCCAGCCCTATCCATCTAGATAACAACTGATGCCTCACTGGAAGGACGGGGAGCACACGTGGAGGGACACACTATCCTAGGAAGATGGTCTCCTGCGGAGTCGAGCATGAATATCAATTATTCAAGTTACGAACAATAAAAAGAGCATGCAAGCATGTTCTTCTTTTAATTCAGGACAAGGCAGTCAGGATTTACACAGACAGAACCGCCTGCATGTTCTACATAAATTGGCAGGGTAGGGCCAGATCATACCATCTTTGCAATGAGGCCACTGTGCTATGGACGTGATGCCATCCTTCATTAAATCAGCGGTATATCTCACAGGTGAACAAAATGTCATCGCAGACCAACTTAGTCACATTTTCCACAAGAAGCACAAATGGGAGATACATCCTCAAGCCATGTATTCCGTTTTCTGTAGGTGGGGCTTTGTGGAAACAGATTTGCTTGCAACACCACTCAACTCCAGATGCCCCAAGTACTATTCCAGGATGAGCCTGGACAAAAACTCCATGGGCAGCGCCACAGTCAACAACTAGCCTCACAGCCTACTATACGCCTTTCCCCCATCTTCCCCTCCGGGAGAAGGTCATGCACAAGATAAAGCACAGCCGGGCCATGGTAAACTTGATAGCACCCACATGGCCCAGGCAGACCTGCTACCTTGACCTATCACAGATGTCAGTTGCTCTTCCGATTCTTCTTCCTTCATGGCCGGACATAGTATACCAGGACCAGGGCCAAGTTCTGAATCCAGAGGCGCATGAGCTTCATCCCACTGCATGGCTCCTTCAGGGTTAATGGTGCAACCTCTCACCTGCTTGGACGAGGTAAAAGGATAATCCTTAACTGTCACAAACAGATCACAAGAAAAACATATGTGTACAAATGGCGATGCTTCTCCCCATGAGCCAAGCACAGAGCACTTCACCCTTAGTCAACACAACTCACAACGGTCTTGGAGTACTTCCTAGCGCTCAAGGCACTTATCTAATGCATCCATTAAGGTGCATCTGGTGACCTTCTCAAGTGAGGATGATGTGGTGGACGGACAAACTCTTTTCTCTCACCCGACCACCAGGAAATTCATGAAAGGCCTCAACAATACCTTCCCTCCAGTAGAGCCAATAGTCCCATTATGGGATCTCAAATTAGTCTTAAGCACATTGACTCACCCTCCATTTGAGACCCTGGCGACATGCTCCCTGGCACACCTTTCCATGAAAGTGGCATTCTTGATAGCAGTTAAAACATCCAGAAGGGTCAGTGAGCTAGCTGCCCTTACGGCAAACCCACCATTTACAATCTTCCGTAGGGACAAAGTTGTAGTAAGGCCACATCCTAAATTCCTTCTAAAAGTCTCTCACGTTTTCCAAATCACCGAGCCTATATATATACCAGTCTTCCACCAGAAGCCTCTTCTGGATGCTGATGCAGCAAGGCTCCACTCCTTGGACTTCAAATGTGCTCTCGAATGAAACAATTTAGGCACTCAGACAGGTTATTTGTCTCAATAGCAGACCGCTCTCAGGGGCATGCGATATCCAAAGACATTCCAAATGAATAGTGAACTACATTCAAGAGTGCTATAACACTAACAAAGTCATGTTACCTTCTCTCCAATAGAACCAGTAGTCCCATTGTGGGATCTCAAATTAGTCTTTGTGGGCACTTTCCACTAGAGCAATGGCCACATCGATGGCCTTTCTATACAATTTGCCCATCAGAGACATGTGCAGGGCAGCAACATGGGCTTCCATGTATACCTTCACAAAACATTATGTGATAGATACTTACCCTTTGCAGTGTACCACATTTGGGACAGCAGTCCTCGCAACAGTCTATCAGTGAGGTCCAAAGCCCCTCCTTCCTGAAAGCTAAGGGTACTGTTCCCCAGTCACCTACAGTGGAGTGCCCACAGGGACACTCCTCAAAGAAGAAAAGAGAGGTTACTCATCTTGTGCAGTAACTGGTGTTCGAGATGGGTGTCCCTGTGGGCGCTCCACAACCCGCCCTCCTCTCCTCTGCTTCAGAGCTTTAACATCTCTCCGTGGTAGAGAAGAAACTGAGGGGACTATTGATGGCATGTGTGCCAGTATCCAGCTGCTAAAAAGTTCTGATTATAAGTGCAGGGGCGCCTAGACACCTACAGTGGAGCGCCCACAGGGACACCCATCTCAAAAAACACCAGTTACTGCGCAAGGTGCGTAACCTCTTTTCTAGAATGGTTCACCCTTAGCTATGAAGCTTATTATAGTTGGCATTATGGAGGGCTGATTGCTGGGTGCCCATGTCATAGCTAACTCCTCTTCTTCAGCCCTTAAGGTTTGATTCTTGCAAGAAAATGAGCTGGAGATAGTGCTTTTCCCATTTGTTTTTTAATATTTATAATTTAACTCTGTCATTGCATATTTCTCTTTAAAATCTTACCCAGTTCCTTCCAGATTTCAACATCATCAGCAATAAAACAGCTCTTTCCCTGCATTTTGTTCAAGGCTACAGAAATAGGCTTCAGGGTACTCAGCATGTGTTCAACATTTCTTTTAAGCACAACGTTGAGAACTTTGGTTGAGACAGTGCCATCTATTTTTGTTCACCAATTCTCATCAGATTAGGCCAGCTCTTGATATAGAGCTCAAAATGGTTCACTACTGAATTCCATCACATGTCTTGTGGGAGAGTTAACTTGGTTCCTCCCACTTTTTCAGAGAAGCTTCTGCAAAGTGGGGGTTACGGAAGTATTCTGCAAGTTCAACATTAGCCTTTGTTTCTGGAGCACTGAAGTCGTTGGCTAGGAGGTGCATCAAATGAACACTGCAACTGTTGTTATTAGTTTAGGACTCTAACTTTCTTCACATATTGGATACATTTGCAGCGTTGTCTGTGATCAAGCTGCATACTAGACACTGACTTTTTTCGCAGTTTTATAGCTTTTACAACTACTTCTTGTAAGTATTCTGCTGTGTGTGCATTTCCCGATGTATCAATTGTTTCTTTACAGAAGACATTCCCTCCTTCTGTTGTCACACTAGCACATGCAACAGGATCGTTGTGGACATTGCTCTACCCATTAAGATTCAGTTTAACAATTTTACCCTTTAGACTTTTTCACCCTGCTCAACTTGCCCTGTTCTGTTGGGTGGCTTGTATCCTGGTCTTAATGATTGAACTATAATAATTCAGAAATGAGAGTTTGTTGCATGAACAAGCAGGGCAGCTTTTCATCAATTACCTCTTTTTGTAATCTGCTGGTTATAATTGTATAAGAAATGAGGAAAAAGAAGAATGTTTTAGCCTGCATGGAATGTGGAAGCAACTATTTTTATGAAATTTTAATACAAAAGTTGTATATTGTCATACAGCTCCTACTCAAACTTGGTAGGTCCTGTGCTTTTAGATGGATTGCTTGTCGGAGAGGCTCACCAGAAGCCCTCAATTTAGGCACCACATGTAGGGCATCAGGTTGCTGTTCATTGAGCTACTCTCATCACTGGCCAATAAGGTACAGAGTGAAACCAAACTCCACCATCTCAATGGACCCTCAAATGACACAGGACTTGACAGACTGCTTTTGTTTCTACAGCTAGTCTTTTCCTCAAATGGAAATGAGGAAGTGGGTGTTGTGGGGAACCTGGGCTCATCCTCTACTCTGGGTTCCAGCCCAGGATCCTGTAATACCTTGTACTATTTTCCCACACCTTCTGCAGCACCTTCCTTATCCCAGGCTCTTCCTGCTAGCATCCAATGGTGCTTGTTCCTCCGAGACCCTCTTCCTGGTGCCCTAACACTGAAGAATCTTCTGGCTTCCTCTTCCTTAAGGCAATGGCTGCTCTGGTGCTTCATCAGTACAGTGCATTTTGTCATTTTGCTTCTGATATTAAATATCACCTCAACACCAACCATCACTTAGGCACTGGATATCTCTGCACCAAAGCTCCCAGCACCAAAGCCCTTCATGATTCTGGCCATATCCATCAGTATGGTACAAGGTTCTCCTCTCCTGCATTCATTGAGAGATGTCATGTTGAAGAAGCCACCCCCTTGGCTCTGTTCCATCCACTATGGTGCTAACCTGATGTCCTGGGCAGGACTTCCTCCCCTCTAGGGAAGACTTACTCCTCGTTGTTCTCACTGGAACATACCAAGGGATCTCCTTCCTCCTGCTCCCCTCTAAGTGGTTCAGTGGGAATCCAGTGAGGAATACCTAGGGGACTATATAAGAGGATTTCGAGATTTCAAGGTGCATCCATTATGATGTCTACCATCCCAGTTTGCTTACCAACTGTGACCATACTGATATTCCTGGATCTTAAATCTCTGGTTAAGAGAACTCACTGTCTCTACACAATATATACTTCCCAGTGGAAGCACCTATATTCTCCACCTGTCAATCACTCATCTTTTTTAAGCCCAGTGTGTAGAGAAAGAGGAGTACTTCAGCAGGGAGGACCAACATCCCAGTTTAGGAACCTCCACCCATCAGGGGACTTCCTTGTTGTCTCCCGCTAAAGTTATTATTCCATTATTTTAATGTCTTAAAAAGAGCCAGTGTTCTGGGATTGCCTTAAAGAGGTTCACAGAAACCACTGACATTCCTGCTAAGATTATTCAGGAGTGTTGGGTATTTTCCACACAGCAATGGTGGACAGAATCACAGTGCATATTAAAGGGATCCTCTTTGTCAGGGTGATCTGGAAACTCCCACCACCCTTCCAACTACCTGGGAAAGCAGACAAAAAATACTTGTTCACTGCCAAGGGATGAGAGTACTTTTTCCAGCACCTACTTCCATCTTTCTAGTGGTTCAGGTTGCTCAGGAAAAAAGCAAACAGCAGCAAGTCCCCAGAAAAGGTTTTGGTGAAAAGGTTTTGAAAAGATTGGCTTCAGGGTCTGTTCCTCTGCTAGCCTTCAAATGAGGGTGAAAAATGAGGGAGAGCTAGATAAGTTGGAGGGCAGGGATAGGGTCCAGTGTGACCTAGACAGATTAGAGGATTGAGCCAAAAGAAATCTGATGAGTTTCAACAAGGAGAAGTGTAGTGTCTTGCACTTGGGTCAGAAGAATCCCAAGCATTGTTACAGGCTGGGGACCGATTGGCTACATAGCAGTTCTGTAGAAAAGGGCCTGGGGATTACAGTGGATGAGAAGCTGGATATGAGTCAACAGTGTGCCCTTGTAGCCAAGAAGGCAAATGGCATATTAGGTTGCATTAAGAGGAGCATTGCCAGCAGATCTAGAGAAGTGATTATTCCCCTTTATTCTGCACTGGTGGGGCCACATCTGGAGTATTGTGTGAAGTTCTGGGCCCTCCACTGCAGAAAGGATGTGGATGCATTGGAGTGGGTCCAATGGAGGGCAACCAAAATGATTAGTGGGCTGGAGCACATGACCTACGGGGAGATTTGGGCTTATTTAGTCTGTGGAAGAGAAAAATACCACCTAATTCGATTTAGGGCTTTATTCAGGAATCCCATTTCGCTGCCATGTGTAGTCACGGGCAGTTACTTCGGGCTAGTCAATTTCTAAAATGGCGACCAGCCGGGAACATGCAAATCAAGCGTGGGATATTTAAATCCCGGGCTTGATTTGCAATTCCGGTTGCCCTCATTAGCCTCCCTAGATCGATCTAGGGGGCTAGTGTAGACGTACCCTTAGTGAGAAGTATAAACTGCCATAGGGGGCCTCCTGCTTGAGGGGGACTTGCATATTCAGTAGTGCAATAGGGATGTAAAATCCTGTTTGTTTGGTTAAACGGTTAAATGAGGTGCTGACACTGTGTTTAACCAATTAACAAAGGGGGCAGGGGGAGAGAAGAGGTTGCTCCTGTGGGGCTGGAGTGGCCGCTCTACCTGCTGGGGTCTGGCTAGAGTGGCCTCCACCATAGGTGGGGAACGTTCTAGCCCATTTGCTCACGGCTCTGCATAGAGGCTGCGACTGGAGCTCCCAGCTTCCCAATGGGGATTTCTACGGCTGTCTCTGCCTGCCTCCATGTGGGCTAAAAGCTGGTGATGCGTACTTTGGTAACCATTTAACGACTACCCATTAACATCCCTACTGGTGACACATTCTACACATTTCCAGAATGCGAAGGCAACTTTTCCATCTTTTGGTCTATTATCAGCACATTGCAGAGAAAGTAGCTGCCCTATTAGAAGTGCAGACCCTAGTCACAGTCCTTCCTATGGCAGTACTCATCTGAGCTCCCATTTAAGAGGAAGAAACTCCAGATATGAAGTATCTGCCACTTCATCATCCACATCATTTGCTGCATTTTCAAAACAATGTTGATGTGTTGAGACCCAGACAGAATCTTTTGTGGATTCTTCCTTATTTATCTACCATTTTGCAAACAGCCTCCCTTTCTCCATGTCAAATTGTATGAGGATAACCTCATACTGGTAGTTTCTCAAGGTAACAGGCATTATCTGGTTCAATTTCAGTTGATACTCTCCTTTCCTCTTTTCTCATCTTTCTTCAGGAACCACTCCTGTGAGAGTCTCTTAGAACAAGGATAAACTACCATATATAGCTTAGGAGTGCGGAGGAAGTACCTCACAATTCAGAGGAAGATGCTTCTGTTCACTGATTCTATTTCCTTGTTCCAAAGAAGCAAGGTATCTTGACTTTTAATGTCTCAGCATTATCATCTGATGTTTAATAGTTGGTATGGACACTCTAGCCTCCATAATATCCTTCCTGGATCTTTTGGACAATATCCCAGCTCTGGTCCTTCAAAATATGTATTTTATTTTATTTTATCAGTGTAAATGACTCACTGAAAATATCCCAGATATATGATAGGGGCTGCTCTTTACTAGTACAGGTTACTTACTACCTCTCTGGTTTTTCAATCTGCTTCCCCATCCCAGTTATTCACTAAAGACTGAGTAGTAGTAGCTGTCCATGTGTATGAAGTGGAAGTACAAATGTACTCCTTTCTGGATGGTTGGCTGGTTTGGGATGATCCCCAGAGTAAGTTACTGCTCTTTGTTTCCATTTTCTTCATCCTCAAGGTCAACAAGGTCTACTCTGACCACAACTCCACCCATAGAGACTATTGTATCCCTATTAGAGTCAAAATCAGTAAAAGTATACCTGCCTCAGTGCTTTCAGACCATGTTAGACATTGTTAGTTCTGCAAATGCTCCAGAACACTGGTGAAGGTGTGTCTTAAACTCATGGGGTTCATGGCAGCATGCATATGTATTGCACTGCACAACACAACACACTTCAACTCCAGCTATTATAAGATTAGTTGAAATCGGTATAATTACCCACCAGCATGGCCCATTGTAGGCTGTTCCTCAGTTTTGTCTGCTTTAAGCCAGTGTACAGATCTGCTCTGAATATTGAGCAGTCCCATTTTCTGTATCTCTTCCTACTAACATTCTGGTAAGGGATGGTATTGCTGTGGGATAGGAAAGTCATTTTTATAACTTTGGGATTCAAGATAACTCTGGGAGTCCCCTTAGCACATTCTGGAGCACAGGGTGATTAAAATTAACAAGAAAAAAATATCCTATCTCTCTTTTGAGGCCTCCCTGTCCATGAACATTTGAATACACTGCTGCGATGCACATGTCAACAGATGGAGTAAGGCAAGGTAATCCTCGTTCTGCTAGGAGGTGGTGCATCTTGTGGAAAATCGCATATCTTACTGTGTTAGGTCAGTGTCTCTCTGTGTGGCTGGCTTTCTGAGCACTATGGCAAATCACCTTAGCAGAATGTTGCTACAGCATTATGAATGGTTCCTCAAAGATTTCATTCTCTGCAGCAGCTATCTGAGTTGGGGATACCCTTTTGTGAACCTGCTCATGATACATGAGAACAAGTGGGCATACTGCTCCTGAGGTAGTGTTGATCAGGGCCAGATGCACAGGATCCAATATCAGGTTATTTTGGTAGTAAGCCTTTTGGTTTTGGAAGCACTTCCTGGGTGTAAAGTGCACTGCTGAATAGGGATGTTACATTTTGATTGATCAAGTAGAATTTCCATCTTTTGATTAGTCGATAAAGGGTGGGGTGGGGCACTCACTATGCCTGCTATGCCTCTGCCTTTTAAATGTAGTAAGAGTCGCCCACGGTTCATACTACATTTAAAAGGAAGAAGAACAGTGGGGGCTCAATCACTCCCTCCTTGGCTGGGGTTCCACCTCGCCCTTTGAAATGTAGCAAGACCCCATGGGACTCTTGCTATATTTCAAGGGGAGAGGCGGTGCGGGGAATGCTTGCCTTGGGCTCTGCCTCTCCCATAGGGCTCTTGCTACATTGCAAAAGGAGCAGTGCTGCAGTCCCAGCTCATGCTGGTCCGACTGCTGTGCCTCTCCCTTTGCAGCCCTCTCCCTGGGACTCTTGCTACATTTCAAAGGGAGAGGCACAGAAGTTGGACTGGCATGAGTGTGGTCTGCTTCAGTCCCCGCTCATGCCATTTCCCTGCTGTGTCTCTACTTTCCCTGCCCTCCCCTCAGTGTGGAGACGGTGCTGGGAGGACCTGGCTTTTCATCTGGCTCCCCCCACCTTTGCCTGATAGAGACGGCAAGGGTTGGGGGAGCGACTAGTCGAGTCATTACTTGACTACCCAGTAAGCATATGCTTATCAGGGAGTCGACTAGTCGTTTACATCCCTGTGGTTGGAGTCTGTCCAGCAGGGAGGACCTGGTTTTTTGGTTTTTGTTTTTTTGTTTGTTTTTGCATAAGGTTAATTGTTGTAGATACTTTCATAATAAACAAAATGTGCATTCTATACATTGGTTTCTTTAGTAGTATGGGGTGTGTCCCCCCCCCAGTTCTCATTCCATACTCTTTCCCAACTTCATCTTCATCTATTCCTCATATTTGTCATCAGCTTTTTTAAAACAGAATGAATATTTTTCTACTCATTCTAGCTTACTTTGTTGTTAATCACTTGCTGATGAGATTAGTACGAGTCATATTTCGTAATTTTAATTTTCTGTTTTAGAGTAATAGAATCATAGGGCTGGTAGAGATCTCAGGAGGTCATCAAGTCCAGCCCCCTGCTGAAAACAGTACCAATCCCAACTAAATCAACCCATCTAGGGCTTTGTCAAGCCAAGACTTAAAAACCTCTAAGGATGGAGATTCCACCACCTCCCTAGGTAACCCATTCCAGTACTTCACCACCCTCCTAGTGAAATAGTTTTTCCTAATATCCAACCTATACCTCCTTCACTGTAACTTGAGACCATTGTTCCTTGTTTTGCCATCCGTCACTACTGAGAACAGCCTTTCTCCAGCCTCTTTGGAACCTCCCTTCAGGAAGTTGAAGGCTGCTATCAAATCCCCCCTCACTCTTCACTTCTGCAGACTAAACAGACCCAACTCCCTCAGCCTCTCCTCGCAGGTCATATGCTCCAGCCCCCTAATCATTTTGGTTGCCCTCCGCTGGACCCTCTCCAATGCGTCCACATCCTTTTTGTAGTGGGGGGCCCAGAACTGGACACAATACTTCAGATGTGGCCTCATCAGAACCAAATAAAGGGGAATAATCACTTCTTTGGATCTGCTGGCAGTGCTCCTCCTTATTCACCCTAATATGCCATTTGCCTTCTTGGCCACAAGGGCACACTGTTGACTCGTATCCAGCTTCTTATCCACTGTACTCCCCAGGTCCTTTTCTGCTGACCTGCTGTTTAGCCATTCGGTCCCCCCCATTTGGGCCAACTGACCTCCATTCTACATGGAACCTTCATATCAACCTCACATATGATAAATTATAGCAGCGGACTGGAACTGTGTGGTTTTTGGTTTTGTTTATTGGTAAATCATAGTAATGAACTAGGTCTCATTGATGTCTAGGCTTCCAGGAAGTAAATAATCAGTAATTTGTTTTTAGATTGTGGTATTACAACTGAAAATGACATTGTTTGAATGTATTGCTTAGAGCTTTCCCATACACATTTATTTTCTCTTTCTGAAAAATAGCAGGATATGGTCTCTGACCAGAGGAATACATTCCTTATGGGGAAGGATGAACTATATTTCCTTTTCATGCTTTCCTAACTTTGGCTTGAAAAGTTCACATAAACTTGAACAGTATTGGGCTAAATATAAAATTAAACTACATATGTTACATTTAAAATATGTGCATATTAAATATTATTTTGTTCAAAGTTTTAGTTGAAGTAGTTTGGTTTTCATTGTTTACATACACTACACCACATTCAGCTATGGTGTCACTAGGCTGAAGCTCATTAATTGCAGTGGTATTTATACTTGTTTTTTGTTAGGCCTAAATATTGTGCAGGGTTGCTATTTGCACGGTGGTATCATATCTCTCTCTCTCTCTCTCTCTCTCTCTCTCTCTCTCTCTCTCTCTCATTTTTATATATATAATATTTTAGAGCGTATCTGTCTGCAAGTCCATTTGTTCAAGAACTCCTCTTGAATGGTGTAAGGTAGGGCCACCAAATTTGATGTGCAGCTTCCTCTTCTCCTAACTAAAGCAAGGTCAGTGTTTGGTTATACTAGAAGTCCTGGGAAAAGGATTGTTCCCCATATCATGCAAAGAGAGGGGGCTGCTGTTCCAGGAGACACAGTATGAGTGTGGTCATGGGGATAGCAAGCCCACAGGGGAGAGCTGTACTGCAGTGTGTCCACTGGGGGAAGCCGTGCCACCAAGGGAGTAGCCATTTTGCCTGCCACCAGAAAAGATAAGTGGGGGCCCTTCTGCCTGGCAGAGGGGTTGGGGGAAGGAGAGAGAGCCTCTGCCGGCCCCCACCTGGAAGGGGTCGGGGAGAGGAAGAGAGCGCCATCCCTGCTGCCCTGGGCCACCACCATGGAGAAGCCAATGATCACCTCCACCTCTTGTCCTGAGCCCCACCTCACCCCCCCCAACATCAACTCTTGGAGCCTCTCATACCCTGGCCTCCTGCCCTGAGCTCCCCACATTCCCAACGCCCAGCCCTGACTCCTGCATTCTCCCACATCGACAGCCCCCTTCCCTGAAGGAACTGGGCTATACCGTGTAAGTCTTCTAGTCCATAGATAAGCTTTCATCTGTCTCTTGCTTTGATCATTTGTTGGAACAAGTGTGAGTTTATAGGTTTTTTAAATTAAAAAAAAAGCTTTTACAAGTATTTTTTGCAAGGAGAATTAAGGCATATGCATAGTAGTCCCTTCATAAACAAATCCAGGAGCACTTCCCCTATCTATCTGCTCCTTACTCCCTCCCTCCCTCCCAGTAAAAGAATTTTAAAGTACTTCAGTGTTTGACTTTCAGAATCCTAAATTTTCAATTTTAAAACTGCAGACTTTGTGCTCAAATGGCAAAAAGGTTGTTTGAATTTTAATTTAAAACAAAACAAACTCCAAAACAAAATATAATTGTTCCAAAATGCACACTTGCATAAGGAGGATTATTATGGAAACATGGACTTTTCCTCAAATATACTACTCAGTTAAATGAACAGACTTCTTTCTTTAAATGTATGAAAGCCTTTGTAAAATTGTTTCCTACGCTGCTTTTTAGAGTATAATTAGCATTTCTTCTGGTTCTGCAAAATTAGAATACATAATTACAGCTGTTAATAGAATTGCCTCTAAATAGCTGAATACTTGATCTAGCCTCATAAAACATGTTGATTTTATAAAAACAAAACATAGAGGGCTATGTCTAGACTGGCCCCCTTTGCCAGAAAAGGCATGCAAAGGAGGCCAGT
>CM057848.1:93604301-93617091 GCA_030068395.1 Apalone spinifera
CCTCCTTTGCATGCCTTTTCCGGCAAAGGGGGCCAGTCTAGACACAGCCAAATAAGAGGTAACTAACTTATATTTATGGAGTAGTTTGTTTTATTGTGGTCTTTATAGTGTCATTTTATCCCAGTGAATGCTGATGTGGTTTTTCGTTGCTGATGGATTTGACATACTGTTTTAGAATAAAAATATGAATATAAACTTGTAATTTCCTATTATGTAAAAGAGAAGTTTTAAACAGTTTTAACTTCTGCTTAACTTGCTTCTGGGCAGGCAGCTTCACTGTGGGCTCCATCCCTGGGATCCAGCATGTAATCTGTGGTGGATAGGGTGGTCCTGAAGAGTGGCAGGGTGCACCAGGGACAGGGGCTGCTCTGGTGGGCTCTTTGGGGCTGGACAGGGTGGGCAGGGAATTGCTCCAGCCCCTACCAGTTAATGGGAACTGGTAAACCTCACCTATTAAGGGTGAATCTTACTGGTTAACCCGTTAACCTTTTACATGACTATTCATCGTATCTTTAGTTGACCAAGATACAACCTTCTAAAATTTGGATTTTTGGCTATTGAAAGATAAAGATGAAATTGAAAGGTTCTTTTCCGGTAATGTTTGGTGTTATGTTAGCTTCAAGAGGTACCCTAGCCTTCAGTGATGCTACCCTAGCCTCAAGACTATTTATGAGTATGGAACAATTTCTAATACTGTCTCTTGATTACTGTCTCAAAATAGAAGTACAAAGGGCTATTAATGAAATTAAGAAGTTGGCAAATTCCAAACTAATAGAAGGAAATTTTGCATACAGTAGTTCATTAAAATATAGAACTGATTTCCACACAAGGTGTCACTAATACCAAAAGCTTAGCATGATAAAAATGGGTTAGATAGTTTTGCCAATAGTGACCATCCTAATTGATATGTTACTGAATCTTATGCTTCTGGGTTTAATTACATCTCTAACTGAAGTGATCAGCAATAACCTTGTGTAGTCTCATGTTGTCCCATGTCTGCCTAATGCAGGATATCTTACACCTAAATCTTGCCCCTGCCTGAGACTAATTATTGGACTAGGTGGACCATAGGTCTGATTTCTATGTACTCCACCCCCCCCTTGTGCCTTTCATAGTGTACACACTTTCCTGCTGCTTACTTTTCTTCATATCCTCCTTCCTCCGTCACCCTTGTATCTTCTTTTAGGTAATGATCCATATTTACATAAATATGCCAGTGTTCGGTATTCCTTCTATCCAAGAAAACTGTAAATCATAGCTGACTTGGGAGTGGTCTTCATTGCTGCAGTAAGTCAACCTAAGTTATGCTTCTCCTGTTACCTAAATAACATAACTGAAGTCAAGATAGTGTAGGTTGACTTACCCTGGTGTCTACATTGTGCTGTGTCAGTGGGATACTCTCTCAGGCTGACTTTACTTATTTTTCTCAGGGAGCTGGAGTATGAGATTTGACCAGAGATTCCCCTGCGATTGATTTTAGTGGGTCTTAACTATAGCTACTAAATAGACATCACTGCATCAATCACAGTTGTGCTGATCTACATTAGAATTTCTATAGTCATAGGGGAGAAAGAGATGGGTTAAGGCACTGGCCTAGGACCTGGGAGATGTGGGCCAAATCTTTGTTCCATCATACTTTTCTTGTATTATCTGAGGCCATTTAGCCTCCGTTCTTCATCTATAAAATGAGAGATATAGCACTTCTCTTTATATTACAGGACTGTTCTGAGGCTAAATTCAGTCAAGGTTGTGTTGCAGTAAAATATGATGGTATTTTGGGCTGTGTAAGTAACTAATATAGATAGCCCTAACCAAAAGTATAACATATTTAATGAGAATTAGCATGTATGCTTTATTTGGGAAATGGAAATAACGAATAAATAATATATTCCTTATTTACAAAGAAAACAGCTTAAGGATGCTTCTTATTTTTCTATTATTTGTTGTATCTTTGATAATGTGGATAGATTCCTCCAGAAAGTTTTATAGTTTAAATTTCCATGATTGTTACATGTATTGACTCCACTGAAATAAACTGAGCTTGAAGCTCACCAGTTATATAAATGACTTATAAAATGAAATACAAATGGTAAATGGTTAGACTGCCATAACTTAATTTTTATAAAGATGCCAAAATAAACTATTTTAAACATTTTTTTTGGAAATTGTAATAGTTGGACTGTGTACTTTTTTTGGTCCTGGGAAGACTGTTAGTTAGATTAAGAACTCTTTAGGTATATATCACCTGTTGCACTGTAGATGGAAAGCCCACCTCTTAGTCTCTACTGTGCTGTAATTTTATGAAACAGTTTGTAATATCATTTCCACTCTGAATCTTTTAGTTTTAAGTGTCTAACATAGGTTGTATGCTCAATGCAACAATTCAAATCCATTAATATTCGGTTGAACACAGTTTAACAAAAAGTGGTTTAGCCAATTTTAACCTTGTTTAACTTTTTGAAGCAACTTATTGTAACAGTGGGATATTACTGGTAGCAATGATAGTGTATACAGTGCTCAAGTGTTTTTACTGCCATTTTTCTGAGACCTTCCCTGCACAATACTGGCTGACAATGGTAAAAAACCCCAAACCCATCATTGCTTTGCTTTGTATTGGTGATAGTGAGACAGAAAGAGAGTGCTCGTGGAGGATTGCTTCAGAAAGAACAATGTTAGTAAGTGTTCCCATGATGCCTATAGAGTGTGTAGGATGGCTTCTTCCAATCTGGGATAGGAAGTAAAAAGAGAACGTACAATTCTTGCATATTCAAATAAATTAACTTTAATTTAGGCAAGTCCTGTCTCTCTTTTAGGAGTGCGAACTCTTAACTGCTGATGCACATAGCATAGTTAGCATATACTGTGATCAGTTAATAGACTTTATATATAAAAACATTTTCCTCAGTGTGCAGCAGGGTCAGTTCACATTTTTTCAGTAATCATAGGACAGAAACTGTATTTTACCTTTGAACTATCCATTGCAGTTTTCCATCGTCTGTGCCATTGAAAAGTACACCTGACTTGTTTTCTTGTGTAGTTTTTGTATTCTATAACACGCATAATTCAAATGGTTTAATAAGACATGGTAGATGTAGTTTTAAACTATGATAAGTTAAGCCATTTCCACAGTGTGGGTGGGGTACCTCTCCAGGTCCTCTGCCAGGCACTCCATCGCAGCCATCAGGGATGAAAAGAGATTCTTCTTGCAGTTCCTTGCACTCTTTCCTGTCCTGCCATTCTGACATCCTCTCCTCCCTCTCCTCTTGCATCACTTCCAGGAGTGTATTTCTCCACTCCATTTGCTCCTAGAACATGTCTGCTGTTCTCATTGTAATGAAAAGTTACAAAGACACACATTACGTGAGATATATGGGGGTGCCAGAAGCTGAAGCAATAGTAGTAGCAGAGGCATCAGCTAATAGCATCCCCTCCTCCATCACCCAGGTTGCTATACGAGAGAGAAATCTTCTCTGAGTGATAAGGAGCTGCTGCTGCCTGAATGTGGCCAGAAACCTGGCCCTTGTGCTGCAATGATGCCAGACTACTTACTGCTGACTTTGCATGAGAAGGTGTCCTACCATGGAGGACGAAATAAGGCTGGCCTCCTCAGACTCCATGTGAGAGAGATCAAAGAATTCCTATCTGAGAGCTTCATGGAGATGTGCAGGGAGGTTTCCCGCTCCATCTACAGACACATTAACATGCTTTTATGACCTCCCCCACCCATGCTGTGTAGTCATAGAGTATGCCACACATCACACCAAATTACCTTAATACACTGGTAGTCAAAAAAAAATTGTGAACTCACCAGACGTGCCCTGCCTGGGATCAGTGCCCAACTGTGAGATGTCGTGGGAGGAGGGGATCGGCTCCAAAATGGTGAAAAGTTCTTGGCTCTCATGGATTGCTGCCTGGCTGTTCTCCTCCTCCTCCTCCTCTTCTCCCTCCACTACTACGCTGTCCTCCCTGCTGCTGCCTGGAATGTCTTGGGTGGACTCTATGGTCTGATTTGGCAAGCTAATTGGGTCCCCACCTAGAATCACATGCAGCTGGTGATGTAGAAGTGGCATGTTTGTGGTGATACATCAGACCATCTGTTTTCCTCCTTGGTTTTATCTTCGGACTGCCTCAGCTTTATTTTAACTCTGCATTGCTGAGGGTCCCTGTAGTATTCTTTCTCCACCATACACTTTGTTACCTTTGCATAAATATTGGCATTTCTTTTGTGGTTTTGGAGATCTGAGAGACTAGATTTCTCTCTCCACATCTCTATGGAGGTCCAAGATCTTCTGCACACTCCATGCTGGTGCTCTTTTGCATCCCTGGCAATTTGAACTCATGGAAGTCATGGCCACGTGTACTGCCCAGGTGTGCTGCCCGCTGCGAGGTGTACTCTCAATGCTGGCCACACAGGAAATGAAATTCAAACTTTCTTAAGGGCTTTTTCTGTTCACCTGGAGAGCAGTAGAGCCACAAATCCTAGTGAGAGTGGGGCACTGTGGGATGCCTCCCAGAGGCCAAGAACCTCAACTTTCACTTTGTTGAGACTATGCAACCATGAATTCAACCATGCCAGGTTGCATTTTGCATTACTTCTCATGAAAAGCAGTAGTTCTGAAATTGATTTCAATGGCCTTTACAGTAGATGAAATGGCTGTGGTAGTTTGGACACTTTAGAAAATTGACCTTAAGTGGCTAAGCTCGATCTGAACTCCTAGTGTAGACCAGGCCAAAGTTAGGTCAACCTAAGTTATGTTACATTGACCTATTTATACATATGTCTAGACTCAGATTTGTCTCCAGCTGACGTAAGTACTTCCTTATGTCAGTGCTGTAAAATCATGTGCCCAAATGGCATGGAGCAGTGATTGACTTACTGAGATTGATACAGTTTGAATATAGACACTATGTGACTTGCATTGACCCTAACAGTTCTCCCAGCAGTTATCCCACAATATCCCACATTCCCTGTGACAGTGAATGCTCTGCTTACAATTACAGACTCTCCTGTCATATTTTTGAAATGCTCTTTTCTTGATTGCTCACTTTGGAGAACACCTTTAGAAGCTGTTGCTTATTTTGTGCAACTGCCCAACTGATCATGCTGTTTCCATGCTCTAGGTCTGCTCCTGTCTGGAGTAGACAGTAGATATTGGAATCTCCTTGGCTACTCATTAGCCATAAAAATGTGAACATTTATGTCTAGCAAAGTAAGGGCTTAGTTGGCTTGGGGATACAAGTACAAAATATCCTGGACTTCTTGCCCTTTGCAGTCTTTGAAAAGCTCCATGGTAACAACTCTTCCTGTGCCTTACAGAATAACACATAGCTTCATGGGCTATATCCTTACCTTTACTACTCCATGCTGGAGAAAAGAAGAGAAAACAGCAGCTTTGCATACTTGTAAGGATCAAATGTAGTGTACAGGAGGCCCCCGACATGCCCGAGTTCCGACCCCCTGCACTTACGACGATTTTTGTAAGCGAGGAAGGGGCCGGAAACCCCTGACTTATGTCCTTGGCCTGCATTTATGACAGCGCATGGCACCTATCGTAAATGAGGGCTCGAGTTACGACACCCCATGCTTGTGACACTTCCCCAGGAATGGATCACGTCACAAGTCAGCGGCCTTCTGTATGTTTAGCCACAGGGGCTTATATTTCTGTATTGAAATGGGCAGAAATATTTGCTGTTCTGATTATTTATACATTTCATTCTGTTAATTTAACTTTATCTTTTGCTTTTAGGCAGCGATGTTCTGCATTGTTTTTGCCATTCAGTAAATTTCTACTCTGAAGAATAAATTTTTCTTAGTTCCCAATGCACATTGCAGAATGCAGTGTTTAGTCAAGGCACATGATGCTTGTGAATGTAGGACAAGCACCACAAAATTTATAGGTTAGGAAAACACACAGTTATGTTTATAAATGCTCAGCAAGCACAACACAGTTCCAAACAGCAAGCAACACTGCAGATCTAGAGAACAGTCTAGTACATTTTTGTAGATGACATTTTTGTACTTTTCCAAAGCTCCATCAGCCACCGAATCTCATTTTGGGGCTCTGTAGTGGCTTCTGTTCAAAGTCAGCAGACAGCCATTTTACCTCCTTCCTTCTCTCCCTCTAGCTTCAGTTTTTTCCCCTCTTTGCCCCGCAGATATTATGCAGGATGCAAGAGGTGGCTAGAACCATTGGGATATTCCAAATTAGTGAGTAATCGTTGCAAGCATCCCAGTGATCTACCAAATGCTCATTCAGCAGTCAATCTGCATCTGCTGAGCTGTTAGCTGAATCTTTCTTTAATGCAGTTAGGCGGCCTTTGTATGGTTTCATGGGCCACGGATGCAAGGCGTAAGCTGGGTTTTCCAGAATCACTGTTGGCACTTCTGTCGGTTGGGATGGAATGACTCTGCTTTCTGAACAGCTCTTTTTTTCTTAAAGATGTAATAATCATGCACCTTTCCTGAGCATTGAAGTTTCCCCACTGATCAACCAATACTTGCATAACCATAGATAAATAGCCATACCTATTGATTTAATATGGGGAAAGATGGACTGCTGTCAAAATAGGGACATGTGGTATTGTCTGTCGCCCAGCTGCAGTTCGGGAATCCCATTGAAGTAAATCCTTCACGTTGCTGAGAAGGAAAAAATGACAAATGTCTCCCACCCACTGCTAGCAATCCCGAATTCTAAGCTTCCATAGTGCACTTGCATCTTTTTTCTCCGTTATCAGTAATACTCTCCTTTTTATATCTCTGCATTGGAAGGCCAGGATGAACTCAGCCCACAAATGTAGGAATGTGGCCTTTGACATCTGAAAGTCCTGTAGTCATAGCCCATTGTCCTAAACGTGCATGACTATGCAATCCACCATTGACTGCTTGTTTCTTACACCCAGAAGAAGCTCGCTGCTTCTGCTGCTCTGTGTATGTTGCCAACACCCTTGAATTGTTTTTTGTGATGTTACTCAGCAAAATGTCCTAGAAGAAATAGTCATGCCCCTAGTTGAATGGTCATGAAAATAGTACAGAGCTCTGCTAACTCTGTGCTTTCGTCAGAGATGGCAGGCAGTGAAAAGTGCTAGATGGGATATTTTTAAAAAAAGCATGGAGATGGATGATGTAATGGGTTGGAGAAAATTGCATGCTTGGAACTTAATGCCAGCCCCTAGAGGTTCTGGGAAAGTCATCTTTATTTTAAAACACATTGGGAAAAACTCCCAACAGTCATTGCAGCAGATGGTGGAGCACTGAAATTTGCACTGATACAGCATATTTATGCAAGCAGCCAAGGATGTAAGTATCTAAATGATATCCACATGTCAGTGTATGTATGCCACCGTAACTTGCATCCACCTAAGTCTGTATTCTAGTGGTGGTGATAGTAATAATCATATTTGTAACTGACTTAGTTATACGGGTAAAACTTTTAACTATAGATCAAGTCACTAAATATTTTTTAAAGAGGTGAAGTACTATCGGGGTTAAGCCTTGTCCACACACACACATTTTACCACTTTTAAATATACCAGTATAACTCCGTTCACGCTAGGGGTTGTATTGATATAATTGTGATGAAAATCTGTGTAAATACCGGGGAAAATCTGTGTGTGGACCAGCATTTTGAGATAGCAACTAGCAAAAAGAAAACAACAGCCATGTGTATGCTAAAAACTTTGGTGGCATTGCTAGGTTGGTTTGGGATGTGATCTTAAGGGGAATATACCTGAGTGAGCAAAAGCCCCTAATGTAGATGCAGTTCTATCAGTAAAACTGGATTTTGCTTTTATAGTTATTTTGCTAGGGGTGAGGAGGAGTGATATTAATTATGCTAGCAAAAGTACAGTTTTGTTAGTATAAATTGAACCCATATTAGGAACATTTTGCTAGTAGATTATGCCTATACTGCCAAAATGTCTAGTGTACACGTGACCAAAGAGTAAGAATGGTCATTTTCTTTCTGCTTACTCCCAACTGAACCCCTCTATATTTTCTGTAACTTTTAAAAGGTAAAATGTCTACAACCTAACACAATATTTAACATAAGGGTGGCCCATCGGTATATAATAGCATTATTTTATTTCCAACATTTTCTTTATATATCATAACACTGTGCTGGCTTTTTGATTACTGCTGTATTTTGGAACAGAAGTTTCCAGTAAGTGTCATGTCTTTTTCTTATATATTTAAAATAGAAGCCAGCAATGTGTATGAATAGTTAAAAATTATTCCTTCCAATGTGCACTATTTTGTATTTGAACTAATCTGCCATTATGCTGCCCATTAAACTAATACAGGTCCTTCTTTGAAGCTTCTCATAGACTTTTTATGTCTTGAGAACTGTCTCGGGGGGTAACCGTGTTATTTGGTAACTTTAAAAATGAGTAGTCCTGTGGCACTTTAGAGACTAAGAAAAAAAAATATATCGTATCATGAGCTTTCGTGGGCAAAACCCACTTCTTCAGATGAGCTGGAAACTGGAGACTGTAGAATTTGACACCTCATTGCCACTTAAATTTTTCAAATCTTTAATATGACTCAAGACAGAACCTCACCTGTTATCCTTTGTCATAGTGAAAATTAGAAGTACTCCAAGACTTCTTTCTATATGAGGAGACGTGTGAAAGATTGGGACCATTAAGAGAATAGTTTATTTGGAGGGAACAAGAGATAGCTAAGTTAAGGCCTTGGAGAAAGAACCTTTTAAATCAATAGTCATGAAATGAGGCTTGATTTTAACAGAGCCTGTGCTTTGACTAGCTGTAACATTATAATGTTACCCAGTTTAGTTGTTATAAATATAAATTCCTCTAATTCTATGGGCTGCTACACATTGTTAATGCATGCATGTATTCTGAAAACTTGAGTTCCTGTGGCCATGTGGGCACTCAACTACAAATGTGTATGTTACAATAATACATATGGATCAGTGGCTTTTATTAAATGGGACAGGTGTTAAAAAGATTGAATAATACCTCTAGTTTGTAGTATTAAGTATTTTATATATTTTTTTTATTCAAATATGTATTTAGATATGCCCAAAGATGATAAAGCCTGCTGTTCTTCCTTGTATTTTTTCCCTGAAAAAATAAAACCTTCGCCTTCTAACACCAATTTGGTTTTTCTAAAATGGTTATAATGTCTTGAGCCAAAAAGGATTTGCTGTTGCAGCAGCTTAAAATGTAAATTTGTGTGATATTGCTACAGCAGTTCCTTGCTATTCATTGATTTGCACAGTACATTCTTTAAATGCACACCATTATTTATACAATCTTTTGATTACTGGATTGCTTTAAAAATAGCCAAACAACTCGTACACAAAGTATAACACACAGAGTTAACAATACATTTAAAATGTGCTTATTGTTGTTAGAGGGTTTTCAAGTAAAAGACAAGAGTTTATCACATTTCTCATTAATTTGGAATGTAAATTGTATTAACAGCTCACTTCTGGAATTTAAAGGGCAAACTAGATGGCATGTGACCTTTAATGTGGAAAGATTTACATAAGAAGGGAGTTCAGGGAACTAGGGTTCAGAAACTAGTAAATTTCCTAGATTTTTAATGTACTGTGTGTTTTTTACTGTTTGAAGAAAGAGAGGTTTGTGAGATTGTTTAGGGGGTATGTGGAATTATTCGTTTTAGATTGCTTAAAATATAAATTATTGATTCCAAAATTATTCTAATATACTATCATTGTTAACTCTGAAGCAGCAGTACATATGTATATATATTGTGAAGTCACAAAACTCCATTGGCATTTCTTTACAAAATCAACAATAATAATGGAGAAATGATTTACTTTATATATGCATTATTCCTTATTTGCAGAAAGTGATTCAAAAGGCAAATATACCACTTGAGTATTTTAGGAACTTTTGTTTTAATGGAAGGAAATAGGGATTTTTCTTTGAGTGCTTGCTCATGTATGTTCCACATGAGATGTATGCTTGCCACATGCATTGGTACTGGAAGTTTTCCCCTCAGCAGTATCTGTGGTGGACCTGGCTCTGGTGCCCTCTGGAAGAGCGACTGCATGGTGCAGTGTACGAAGTGCCCCCAATCCTCATTTTCTTGTTAGCAGAAACTCTGACAGTGGAGAAGGAAGTTGGGTCATGAAATGGACATGAAGTACACATCTCGAACATCAGCTATAGAATGGGTAACTGTCTTTTCACTGACGTAGGTGTGAAGTAATTGTTTTCTCAATGACTATGTTTTTTATAAGCAGGGTAAGAAAATAGTTTTATTTATAACATTAAACTTTTACATTAATTAGTGTGGGTATTTTCAGAAAAGTAAGAGTACGGAAGACTTTAGATTTAAATACATAATATAGAAATAGTCTTGCATTTGTGGATAATCAGTGTGACTTTATAGACATAAAAACAAATGTGCAACTGTTAAAGCTAGAGAGAGGATTTTTTTGGTAGTAATTGATCATTTGAGTTCCCACTATGTCCCAGCATGTTAGTGGATATGTTAGGAATAATAAATCTAACAGTGGTTTTAAGAAGTACACATTCTTACCACTTAATGCTTTATAGATTCTCCATTTTATAGAGAAAAAATAAGCTGTAGAAAGACTGTTATATACTGTGTAACTACTTGTGAGTTTTATGGGAGTCTGTGGGAGTAGTAGCCTCCCTCCTGAATTTGAACCCCTGGATTTCATGCTTGAGATCTGCTTAAAGCCCATGTCCTGACTCCAGAATTTGAGCTGCTTGCAGCTTTGCCTTTGGGGCAGGATGTTTGTTATAAAAAGAGAGTGGCAGGGTGATTAAAAAATAACTCAAGGCCAAGCATTCATGCAATTTAAGGGTCATTAGATCATCATAGGAACATTGCCACTTAAAAGATGGGGGGAAGATTGTTGTGATACAGGGATCTGCATTTGGACAATTGCTGTTAAACTTCTCATAAATGTTCTTGAAAAAGAGGTGAACAGGGACTAATCCAAAGCTGACTGCAAAGAGTTACAAAGGGATCTCACAAAACAAGGTGAGCGGGCCACATAAGGGCAGATGGAATTCAGTGTTGATAAGTGCAAAGTAATGCACATGGGAAAATATCCTAACCATAGATACAAAAATGATGGTGTTTAAAATAGCTATTACCACTCAAGAAAGAGATCTTGGAATCATTGTGGATAGTTCCCTGAAACATTTGTTCAATGTGCAGTGGCAGTCTAAAAACTAAACAGCTAACAGAATATTGGGAATCATTAGGAAAGGAATAGAAAATAAGACAAAATACCGTATTGCCTCTATGTAAAGTCATGTACGCCCACATCGTGAATACTGTATGCAGATCTGCTCACCCCATCTAAATAAGATTTACTGTATTTGGAAAAGGTACAGAAAGGGCAACAGAAATGATTAAGGGGTAAGGAACAGCTTCCATATGAGGAGAGATTAATGAGACTGGGACTTTTCAGCTAGGAAAAGAAATAACTAAAGGGTGGGGAGATATGAGAAGGTTTGGAATGTTATACCAGAAGAGCCCGATGACTATGAAGACTGGAGAAACAGAAATGTGATGAAACTCAATAGTATACACACACACACATAGGGTCTAACAATAAGAATTTCTACAACAGTCTGAACACTCATCAGTTGGAAGTGAAGAAAAGAAACCAAGGTCTGTTGATTGATCACAGAATGACGCTAATGTGATCCTCCGATAGATCAGGCAAGGATTTCCCAGTTAAGATAGAAAGGTATTAATAGTATTGTGGAAGTATCTACAATACTAAGCACAATCTGTTCACCCGTGTTCAAGAAATAATGAATTCAACTGGAACAGGGATTGGAAAGAGCTATTAGGATGATATAGGGAACAAAGGGAGATTGAAAGACCTTGACCTGTTTAGCCTAGCAAAAAGAAGGTGCTCTCTCTCACACACACTCTTAGCCTTCCTTTTGGGTATAAATGGCTATAAACATTAGGGATGGTGAACTGCTATTTTAAGTTTAAAATAGATACAGGTACATTTGGGTATAAACTGGGCATGAACAAATTCAGGTGAAGACTAGAAAAAGGTTTCCAATCATCACAGAGGTGAAGTTCTAGGGCAGTCTACCAATAAAAGTTGTGAGAAGAAAAATATTGGCTAAAAGAGAACTGGGCAAATTTGAGTCTACATACATGATCAAATTGCTTGCAATGATGGAGGAAAAATGTTCCGTAGCCCTGGGTATCCCTTCCAGTTTGTCCTATATCCTAAAGCAATGGTCTCCAACTTTTTTAACCACAAGATCACTTTTTCAGTTTAAGAACAATGTAAGATCTACCCCAAACCTAAATACCCTCCTCCCACTTCCTTCCTGCTCCTTCTTTTGAGTCCCTGTCCCTGCTCCACCCCTTCTCCAAGGCCTCACCCTGCTTACTCCATCCCTCTTCCTCCCCCATCCTCACTCACTTTCACCAGGCTGAGGTAGGGGATTGGGATGTGGGAGGGGCTCTGGGTTTAACCCAGGATAGGGGTTTGGGGTCCACGAGGGGTTACAGGGTGCAAGCTCTGGAAAGGAGTTGGAGTGTAGGGGGACTCACATCTGGGGCAGGAGGTTGGGTGTAGGAGGTGATTGAGGGCTGGGACAGGGGTTCAGGAAACAGGCTCTGGCTGGGCACCGTTTAACTGAAATGGCTTCCGGGTGGTGGAACAGTGGGATTAAGGCAGGCTTACTCCTGCCCTGGCCCTGCACCACTCCTGAAAGCTGCTGGTATGTACAGCAATGGCTCCATGGCACCACATGCTTCCCCTCATCTATAGGCACTGTGCCCACAGCT
>CM057848.1:93617191-93628458 GCA_030068395.1 Apalone spinifera
GGGTTGGGGGGCAACTGAAGTGTCAGCACTTGATAGCTTCCTGGCCAAACCAGTCAGGATCCCGTCAGAGGCTCCAGGATTTACCAGTAGATCTCGAACTACCTGTAGATCCTGATCTGTTGGTTGGTTGACCGTTGTCCTAAAGCTCATGCTTCAGGACTTCAGTCACCTGTAGGTGTCAGGGATGGATTTTACCTCCAGTACATTCAGGGGCAGGAGGTGATGGGATTTTCATCTTTTTCCTCTGATGCATCAGGGCACGTCAAGACCACCCTCGGCTTCCGAAAGAAGATATGCAAATTTGATGCAAATTTTCATATCTTCTTCTGATCCCTTTTTTGGAAGTGTTTTTTTTTTTTTTTTTAAAGCTGTCTAGATGAGGTTTTTCGCGCAACCTCCCCTTTTTTGAAAGAACCCTGTAAACTTCATTTTTGAGGTTGGTCCTGCCTTGGACAGGGGGCTGGACTTGATGACCTCCTGAGGTCTCTTCTAGTTCTATGATTCTAAGCCAAGAGTAGTTTAGACGTGCTGACAGACATGGCTACAGCTGAATATGGAACAATAGATGGAGTGGGCCAGTCTCTGAAGTAGCACTGATCTCTCTGTGTCTCACATGTTTAGCTCACTTGTTTTTGGCCATATGTTCAGAGTTTAATTGACTGATACATATGAGACTGGAAAGGAATTTTCCCTAGGTCAGACTGGCAGTCATCAAGGTTTTTCACCTTCCTGTGAGGCATGAAATGTGGATCACTTGCTCAGATTAACTGGATATATCTAACTTAATCAATTCTGTGCTATTGCAAGGATCTCGTCAATTCCTTCTGCTCTCTGCCTGCGGCACATAACTGTTTCATCATCATGAAACACAGCATGCTCAGAAAGTACAGGAGAACCCACATTCCAGTACCTCCCACCTTTGTAGTATTAGCAACTTTTATCAGCACGCTCCTATTTTTTATGCCATAGTCATTAAGAAAAACATTGAATAGGATTGGTCCCACTACTTATCCTTGAGGAAATCTCTAGAGACCTCCCTCCAATCCTGTAGTTCACCTGTCAGCATGGCCTTGTCCCTCTTAGCAAGCTCTTTATCCACTTTACAATTCTTGTACTAGCCCTAATTTTCAGTAATACATTTCCTATATGGTACTCTGTCAACTGCTTTACTGAAACCCAAGTATATAAAGGGATGATCTAGACAGTGCTTGATCCTGCCATGAGGGCAGGGAACTGACTTGATGACCTCTCATTCCCTTCCTGTTCTAGTATTTTAGGATTCCATGATAAAAGCTACTTAATTTCTCTCTTCTACAAAATCAGTTATAGCATTAAGGAAAGAAGTTAGGTTAGTCAGGCACAGTAGAACTTTGAGAAAACCATGTTGCATTACATCCTCCTTTCTGTTTACTTCCATTAATTTAATTATTATTTCCTTCGTGGTTTGTTCCAAAACCTTGCATGCTAATCCCCTCCCCCTTCCTGTCTATCTGTACCACTAGAAGAATTACCTGATGTTGCTTGGGGTCAGTAATGTCCTTGTACAAATAAGGAGTGAAGGGAGCTTCAGCCCCCCACCCTCTCTAAATGGTGACTGTGTGGGTGGGAGGCTCAGGATGGACTGAGGATGAGATCCTAAATAGATCCAATCAGCTTCCTGGTAAATCAGAGCTATTAGATTATGATATACCAATGTAACAAACTAATTTTCTGTGTCACATTTTCCTAAGTACTCAAGGAATTTAGGCAACAGAAGGTCACATTTTTTTTCTAATATAATTTAATGAAACTTGTTTTTTTTTCTATTAGACTTTTTGCTAATCCTTTAAATGTTATATGATACCAGATCTTCCTCAATGAGGGATCAATCCCCTTTTCTATTTCCTGTAGGCTTTGTGCTTATTCCTAATAACCTTTGTGAGATTTGTTATTCAGCCAGCTGGATCTGGAGTCTGTTGCTTTAAGTCTTTTTCCCCTGGCTTGGGATGCAAAGTGCAGATAGTTTTTGTATAGTTGATTTATAGAAATTCTAAATCTCTTCTATATTAAGTCCTTAAACTCTTTAATCCAGTTGACTTCTTTAAAACTCTGCTTCTTAAGTAAATACTTACTTAAGTAAATGATTTATATCAATTGTTTTACCCAGTATGAGAGTTTTTTTAAATAAAGAGTAAATACATAGGGTTGCTGAGCTCCCCAGGAAACTGAATTATCTGTCTTTGTATATTGTGTAAGCCCATTTTTATTAACAGTAGTAGTTGTTATAACAACATTTTAGCATACCTTTTACATTTTAATATAGTATATTCCATTATAAAAGTATAAAATGTTCTATTGAAGACCCAACAAAGTAGCACATGTATTTTGCAAGCATTTAAAGTTACACTTTCTAAAACTTTATAGTAGTTAAAGTGTAAAAAATTATTGTAAGATATAGTTTTGTTGTTTATTTTTAACATATTGAACCTGTACAGAAACATTGCTATTGAGCTTCCATGTTTTTAGAGAGAGAGTAGAATCTTTGTAAGAAATATTTTATTTTTTGTTTATGGTGAAGCCAAAATTTGCAGGGTTCTTTTTATTATCTTTTTTGTCACAAAAAAATGATTTTTTTTAGCACAGTTTTGTTAGATCCTTAAATTGATTTTGATAAACTTGGTTTGTTTATGAAATGTTTTATCACTAAAAGATCCAAGTTTCTAAAACTATATTAAAGTACACTATTGAATCTTGAGATAAACAATTCTGAGTGCACACTACTGATTCAACAATGAGTTAGTGTTAGGAATGTGGCCTCTTGATAGTTTAGGAATGTTGTCATGAGTTGCCATCAGCATCTTTTGAAACCAATTTTGCTTATTTTCATATGCTTTTAATAAAAGTTTTCTGCTAACACCTTTAGAGCTGCCATGTTTAGGAATGTGAAATCACATAGACATTTACAAAGCCTCTATCCTCTATCACATTGTAAAGATGAATAATCTGATATTTCTAAATACAAGAGATCTGCTGACAATTGAAAGACTTCATAAAAGTCAGTTGAAGGCAGTTAGTCAGTAACCCAATAAAGTATGGAAACTAGAGGGCTTTATTACAGTTATAATGTTAGAGGGCCATATGGATCTGGGAAATCAGAGTAATCAAGGGTTATTAGAAATTATACCAAAGAATTTGAAGAATTTGGCAAGTACATTGCATTCAAGTTTTTTCCCTTCATATACTGCGTTTCTGCTTTTTAATGGAAACACAGATATTGGTCCTGAATCTCCTGTCTCGGGTTTTACTCCTGTTTTTCTTCATGGATTTAGCAGAGTTTCTCCACATTTATACCCCATGTAAATAAATCAATCAAATTAGTTTGGGTTTAGAGAATTAAAAACAATTGTTTTCTTTGTTAGAACATGATTTAATTTCTAAAATTTTAGATCACTGCCACTAGAGTCTCTTTATTTTCAAAACTGTGTATGGGCTATGCATATGTCCCTGAAGCAGCAGCTTCTGCTTGGGATCCAAGCCAAGTAAGATGGATTTTTGTAGATTAGTGTGACTATGAATGTTTCCTTGTTGTCTGGTGCTATAATGTTCCAAAGGTCTAGCAGTTTTCCATGATTTTTGTCACTTGTGAGATGGTCAACAAATGGGATAAACTTTTTGTGAAAATGTGCACAAGAAATTGTCCCTGTTCATAAAAGAGGTTTTTTGAGTTTTCTTGGCCTGCTCTGATAACTTATAAACTGGATTTAGGAACAAAATTGATACTTTCAGACTGGATTTATTTTTAAAACATTTAGTACAAAGCACATTTTAAATAGAGAAATTTCAAATTAGCTTATACTTAGAAAGTTTACTGACGTAATTAGTGATGTAGAAATTCATATTGCTTTTCATTTTAAAATATGAAATTCCCCTTTATGTAATTCCAACTATTCTTACATATAACATTACATAGTCTCTAAGGTTCTATAGAACTACTCATTTTTATTTTATTTTATTTTATTTTATTGTTTTGCTTTACATATAGAAGGCCTGGGCAAAATACAGCCCCCAGATCTGGCCTGTGGATGCAGTGGGGAGCCCCAGGCAGGCTCCCCGCTTGTCCTGCAGCCTGGCACACCACTCAGAAAAGCGGCTGCTGGACTGTTTCTCTTTCAAAATGGTGATCCTGGAGGGGTAGAGGGGAAGTCTTCAGATGCTGCTTCCACCCCCAGCGCAATCCCACTGACCGATTTCTGGCCAGAAACTGGACAATGGGAGCTGCCTGTTTGAATAACAGGCAGCACGTGAAGCACCATGCCCCCCTCTCCTCTGGCTCAATTATTCACACAAGCTCATGGCCCTGCAGCCTCTGCAGGTGCAGGATGGGCAGGCAGGCAGGCTGGCTGAGAAACGTTTTAAGCTCGGCAAGCATTTAGCCCTGCAGGCTTGCAGGCTGGTAAGTCTCCTGGCCAGAGCTTGCCTCTGGTATCCCAGCCCCTCCCTTCTCCAAACTTCTGCCCCCACACTCATCATATCCAAACCCTCTGCCCCCCTCCTGCACCCATACCCCCTCCCAGATCTGGCACCCAATCCCCTGCCCCAGATCACAATATCCTCCTATCCTAGGTCACATCCCAAACCCCTGCACGCCAGTCCCCTCCCCTAGGTTACAAATCAAACCCCTGCACCCCAGTCTTCTGCCCTAGGTCACAACTGCCTCCTTCACCCAAACTCTGTCCCAGACTCCACTCTCCCTCCTGCACCCCAATCCCTTACCCAAGCTCCCTTCTATAGCTAACCTCCATCCCAGACCATGCATCTTCTCCATTAATATCATGGAAGAATATGGCCCTTGACCACTTTCCAAAATTTGGAGTGGCCTGCCTGTCAAAAATTATTGCCCACCCCTGGCAAACAGTGTTATAATTCTGGGTAGTATTTTATATGAATTAGGTTAACTGTTTATCTTAACATATTGTGTTCACGCCAAGTTGCTTTTGCGTCTTTATAAGCACTTTATACAACTTGTTGGAAATTTTTCCAAAAAGATTGTTTTATGCCAATTCATCAAATGTGAAATGGTGCGGGGGTAAAGTTCAGTTTTCAATTATTAAAAAAAATTGAATGGGGAGGTCTAGGTTGTATATTAGGAAAACACGATTTCCCTAGGAGGGTGGTGAAGCACCGGAATGGGTTACCTAAGGAGGTGGTGGAATCTCCATCCCCAGAAGTTTTTTAAGTCCTGGCTTGACAAAGCCCTTGCTCGGATAATTGAGGGTTGGTCCTACTTTGGGCAGGGGGTTGGACTTGATGACCTCCTGAGGTCTCTTCCAACCCTATGAGTCTATGAAATATTTTTTGAAATTATCAGTGTCTCATTTTGACATGTTTGAATCTGTTTTTTTTGTTTGAAACAACCAAGACCACTGACAGCAATTGCAGGACCCAGGGCAGAACAGTCAGCAGGCCCTGAAGCATGCACAAGCTGCACTCATGTAGATGTAGTCTGTCTTACAGTTGGGCAGTGTTGCACCTGTACTGGTTGGTGTCCAGCAAGCTCTTTTGACATGGCAAGAGGTTCCACGTTCCAGCTCAGTATGGTTGCCAACTATCGAATTGCGCAAACTCAAAGATTTGCCATACTCCTGCCCTGTCCCTTCTCTAGGTGATGTTCTGTCTCCTTCTCTGCGCCCCCCCCCCATTCACTTACTCTCCTCCATTCTTATTCACTTGTATCAGGTTAGGACAGTGTATTGGGGTGTAGGTGTAGGGTGCAGGAGGGAGTTAGGAGTCAGCACTTGCCTTTGGCAGCTCCTCAAAGCATCTAGCATACCCTTGTGAAGGTGGCTCCTAGGTGGGAGGATACAGGGTGCTTCATGGCTCCCATTGGCTGCAGTTCCTGGCCTATGGGAGTTGTATAGTCAGCGTTCAGGGTGGTGACAGCATGCAGAGCCCCTTCCAGGGGGGACATAGATGGTGCCAACTGCTTCTAGAAGCAGCACAGAGTGCGGGTGGGCAAGAAGTCTGCCTTAGCCCCATTGTTCTGCCAGCGATGGTGGCAGGGAGTGCCTAGATTCTTAAATCACTCAGGCCCATGGGTAATTGCCGCCTCCCTGATCCTCCCCTCCCCCCCCCCATCAGCAAGCCTGGAAACAAATTTGTATAACAATTTAAATTCTAAGTTGAAGTTAAAACACTTCATTTGACTCAATTTTTTTTTCCATTATTGGTTCATGAAAAATTTTGAGATTTTGACTTTTCATCCTGATTTGGGATGGGGGAAAAATGTTTAAAATCTCAAATTAAATTTGGATGGGACAACTGTTTCCTGACCAGCTCCAGTGTGCAGTCTATGAATAGGTGTGTATATTTTGTATAGTTTAAATAGGCTTATAAAATGTCTTAATGACAGCTTTTGGTAGAAGGATTAACCATATTAAACTGGATTATGTTGCATCTTCATCTGTCAGGGAAAATTATTTTCTAATGCTTACCTCTTGTAGATGTCCTGTGGGTCTATTTTCTATTATTTCATTATAATTTACCAGTATGTTTCTTCAAGAAAGTCACACTCCTGTGATGTATTGCCTCTGACTCTTTTTTAATATAAAGAAAGATTAATCTTCCAAAGCTTTGAATGTCAGTCATTCTGGGTCTTACGTTCTTGACTTTTATATCTGGAAAATTCTTGAGACTTCCCTATCTAGTTTGATATTTTCTGGAAAGAGTTTTTATGGATGTGTTGGAATCTCATATCCTAGTTCAGTTGCACTTGAAATGAAGGCAGATTGAAGAGCATTTCTTTTTCAAGACTACATTTCAAAGTAGTATCTCTTAAAACAGAAAAGGCTTGAACACGGAATTAGAGTGACAGAACAAATTGTTAATAAAGGGACCTTTGCCCTTGATCATGTGCTGTACTGAGCCATTTATAGTTGAGTAAAATTAAAAGGTAAATTGTTATTGAGAAGGATCTAATAGCATATAAAAGTCTTCTTCAGGTCATGTCCCTGTGGGTGTTCAATTGTTGGTGATGGGACATCCTGGAGCCACAGAGCAGAACTTTATTGAGCAGTTGTCAGCAAGCTGCACATGTTCGAGGAGCACCTCATACCCTGCGTACACAGCCTAACTTCCCCTCTTCAGTTCTTCTTTTGAGGAGCTCCATCCATGACTGAGGGCGGCATTCTCCTCAACATTTCATTCTTCTCACAGATTATTTTTCTTCAGATTATTATTATTATTTGTTTTGCCTCTCCATTCATGAAAAAAATTTTTTTTCCTCATCAGCTGTGGCGCTTGCTTCCTCAAGCAACCAAATACTGATTTCCCTCTCTCCTCTCATTAAAAGAGAGACTATTTTGTTCGAGAAAGCTATCCAACTGGCTGAGGACGCACAATCCTCTTTGCCTCTGGGGCAGACTCTTACAAAAAGAGTTTCCTTCCCGCTGTCCTATAAATGCCTGGGAAAGAGATTAACCCCCTCAAAATCATTGTCTCCCACCCTGTGTCCCAGGGTGGCCAAAGGGGATACACCGGTTTCCTCTGGTACCACTGAGCCTAAGTCTCAATTTGGCACCACTGCTGCCACCTTGCAGCATCAGCTGCACATGGCTCTCACGAGTACGTGTCCACGCTGGTGCTGGCAATACTTAGAGATGCGGCACTAACAAAAGCGGCACCATCAAACAACCCACACACAAGGGGCTCAAGTCAAACCCATGCTCTTCAGCATCTGAGCCAATACCATCCCCCACAAAGATACCGGAACATTTTGCTAACCATGATAGGAGCCAGGGGCAACGTGCTTTGCCAGCACCCGACATAAGCAGCAAGACACGGTACCCCACCCCTCCAGGAACGCTTCTCCACCGCCATTCTCAACCTATGCTTCCCCATGCTATGTGGGTTCTCCTATACTTTCTGAGCGTGTTGTGTTTCACGATGATGATCAGAGGAGCATTTTCTCATCACAGCACTCTTCCCCCACTACTTCTCGTCATGTCTACTACTACCACGGTAGAACATGGCATCCACCCTGGTATTTGGAGTGGCCATATCCTCCACCCCACTATTGGTTACCATGGGATCACTGTGTTCTCTGTAGATGATGAACCACAACCCCATTTTTACCAGCGATGAAACCTCCTCCACCCTTGCCATCCCGTACCATGCCAACCACTGTCAACTCTGATGAGGAGAAGGGTCAAATCCTGGATGAACACATGGAAATCCAAGACCATGGAGTTTTTCCCGGCCCATAATTCTTCATCATCCCCTGATAAGGCTGTAATACTGGAAGATAATCACCTGACTGATAATTTGAAGCAGTTCCAAGAGCTTTTCAAAAGAGTAGCTGCAAGCTAAGATGTCAAGCTGCAGGAAGTCAAGGAGAAACTACACTGTCTCCTGAAGGACATCCATCCCTCCTTGCAGGGGAGGATCGCACTGCTCATCAATGAGGCCATCATGGAAGTCTCAGGTGAAATTTGGCAGTTGCCTGCTTCAATCCAAACAACATGTAAGAAGGCCGACAAGAAATACTCTGTCCTTCCAAAAGGACTTAGATTTCCTTTTTTCACACCTGCAACCAAATTCTCTGGTTATGGACACTGCTAATCATTGTGCAAAATTCCCCAGTCCAGACCAGGATCTAATGACAAGGAACATAAAAAGTTAGACCTATTCGGAAGAAAGGTATATCTTTGACCACACTACAGCTAAGAATTGTTAGCTACTCCCCACTGTTAGTGAATCATGATTTCAATAATTACTCCAAACTTGCTGAGCTCATGGAACATCTGCCAGACTCCAAAAGACTCCTATCCAAATTGATTATTTCTGAAGGGCATGCCATCGCATGTACAGCCCTTCTCTCCTTAATAGCGAAACTGATACAGCAGCCAGAGCAAGAGCCATGGTGGTGGTAACAAGAAGGGCTTCATGGCTTCCATCAGTTGGAATGCTTAAGGAATTCCATTCGAAAGTGGAGGACCTTCCATTTGATAAACATAAGCTCTTTGTGGCAGTACGGATGATGTCCTGCATAACAGGAAGGATCATGCACTACACTTCAAACTCTTGACATGTACACGCCTCTGTACCACCAGAAGCGTTATACCGCATACAACAGAAATAGACTGCTATTACAGCCGACCACAACAAAAGCCATACGACTATAACCATCGCAGACAACGAACCCAAAGAAAGCCCCCACCTCAATCCCACTCCTCCAGTTCCCAGCAACTAAGCAAAAATTTGAACATTTGGTCAAGAGTCTGCCTGACCTCCTCTTTCATCCTCTGCCAACAAGCCACTACCACCTGTTCAACAACTGACTTCATCCCTTTTACCACCAATGGGACTCTGTAACTTCACACCAGTGGGTGCTAGAAATTATCCTCACAGGATACGTCATCCCCTTCATGTCCCTTCCCCCTACCCATTGCCCTTCCCTATCCCTCTTCAGGGACCTCTCTCACAAGGCTCTTCTCAAATAAGAAATCGATCACTTCCTCCATTTAGGAGCAATAGAGAGGGTCCCAAACGCTTTCCGGGAAAAAGGATTCTACTCGAAATACTTCCTGATTCAGAAGTGCACAGGGGGCTGGAGGACCTATATTAGATCTCCACAAGCTAAACAAATTCCTGTGGAAACAATAATTCAAGATGGTAACACTGGCTTTAATTATACTGGCACTGGACAAAGGGGACTGGTTCGCAGCCCTTGAACTACAGGACTCATATTTTCATATTGCCATACACCCATCACAGAGATAATATCTCTGATTCACTGCGGGCAACGACTATTTCCAGTAAGAGACCTACCTTTTGGACTGTCCTCTCCCTCTGTGTCTTTTCAAAGGTCCTTGCTACAGACACAGCGTACCTCCAGCAACAGAGGTCGTGATCTTTCCATATTTAGATGACTGCCTTATAAAAGGCTGGTCCTATGCAGAAACTACCATCATGGTCTCAAGAACCAGACATTTGTGCAATAGTCTGGGCCTCCTGATAAACAGAAATCATCTCTGGAGCCTGCACAAGGAATAGAGTTCATTGGGGCCCATCTCGACTCATTGACTGCCAGGGCATATCTCCTACATCACTGTTTCATGGCACTATACAATTTTCTGACTATATTAACCACAAGTCCTTCCACTACAGTACTTACCTGCCTCCAATTGATGGGCTATATGGCTGCCACCGCTTACATCGTCCAATATGCACACCTCCATTTCCGAGCCCTGCAGCACTGGCTAGCGTCAGTTTACAAGCCTGCTTGTCATCCTGTGCACAAGCAGGTCATCATTCCCAAGAAGGTCCTGGACTCGCTTAGGTGGTGGACACTACCCTGCAACCTCCTAGCAGGAATACCCTTCCACTCATCTGAACCATCGATATGGATTACCTTGATGCCTCTCTCATGGGCTGGGGCATACACCTGCACCAACGCGTCGTTCAGGGCAGATGGTTGCCATACGAATCTGGGCTGCACATCAATCCCCTCGAACTCAGGGCCGTGATGAACGCTTGCAACCACTTTTTCACCATCATCGCCAGCTGTACTGTACATATACTTACTGACAACATGACCACAATGTTTTATATAAACAGACAGGGAGGGGCCTGCTCCCCATTGCTCTGTGTGAAAGCTGTCTGTCTTTAGAATTGGTGCATCCATCACAGGATCACCCTCAAAGCGTCATACATACCAGCGGATCCTCTGAGCTGCAACTTTTCTATTGACCACGAGTGGGAACTACACCCAACAGTGTTTACGCCATCTTTTGCTGTTGGGGATATCCTTCCATATATTTATTTGCAACCCCCAGCAACACCAAGTGCTCCTGCTTCTGTTCATGAGCTGGACTGGGCAAGAGATCCTAGGGCGATATGTTCCTCATCCACTCGGACGAGCCCCCACACTACACCTTCTCACCCATCCCACTCATTCCCAGAATCCTACGCAAGATCCAGACAGACAGAGCTCTAGTCATCTTGATAGATCCATCCTGGGCCAGAGAAACCTGGTTCCCAGACCTACGCACAATGTCCATAACAAGGCCTTATCCCATCCCGTCACGACATCCTCTTCCAGGACAGAGGCAAACTGCTTCTCCCCAACCCCACACCCTTCATCTGCATGATCTGCCACTTGGTCATCAAACCACACTTTTGCCATACTATGGCACGTTTGTCCCGGGCGTGAGCGCAGGGCCGCCCCGACAGGCAAATCCCCGGCCCAGCGAGCCCTCTGCCTCGCTATTCCCCTTCTAACGCGGGGCGCG
>CM057848.1:93631836-93645719 GCA_030068395.1 Apalone spinifera
TGGGGAGGACTGGGGTGGCTCTGCGGGCTCCTCGGGGTGGAAGCTCTCCTGCAAAGCCTCCTGGATCCTGACAACCCCCCGATTGACCGCCCCCGATGGCAGCCTGCGGCAAGTGCAGCCAGGCTGATGTCCGAGTGCTGTGATGTGCCGAGTGTGGGCACTCAGGGCACTCCAATACAGGACTGCTTTGCTGTCCCTCATTGAGTTAGACGAGCAAGCGGGGAACCCTGAGAACTGTCTATCCGGGGTGGGGGTCGGGTCCCTTTAAGCACTGCCCTTGACTAGCCTGAGGCAGCAGCTCCACACTCTCTAAGTCCTAACCTGATGCCCTGCTGGCACAGGTTCCGGCCAGCCTTAACATCTGTTCAGGGTCCACTCAATGTGGACATACTATTTCGAATTAGCAAAACGCTAATTCGAATTAGTTTTTAAGTCTAGATGCACTAATTCGAATTAGCTTATTTCGAATTAACTAATTAGAATTAAGTTAGTTCGAATTAGTGCTGTAGTGTAGACATACCCTAGGATAGATGACTTTTGGTGCACAAGACAAAACTCACTCTGCTTACGGATAGAAAATCTTAGCGGGAACACTGGTCACAACCCACTGCCGGCCTCTATAGCCCCTTCTGGAGTCCATGCTCTCTTCCAGACTCCAATCCCCTGCTTCAGGTCACAACCCCTCCTTCTCCCAGACTCATTCCCAGACCCTACACCCCCTCATACATCCTGATCCCAAGCTTTCTTCTGCACTCAACCTCCATTCCAGATTCTACCACTCCTTTAATATCATAGTGTGTGGTGCCTGACCACATACCAATTCTTGGAGTGCCCTCCTCATCAAAATTATTGTCCACCCCTGATTTAGCTAGATCAAAAATACCGGAGGTATGTCTCCATGTGTTGCAATTGCATCTTTTGATTACAGTGTAAACATAATCTGAGATAAAAAGGGGGGTGGTTGTGTCAGTCTGTAAGTTTAAAAAACAATGAGCAGTTCTTCTTTGGGTGATGTCCCCATGGGTGCTCCACGTCAGGTGTGGCGACGTCCTGGAGCCTCAGAGCGGAGTTTTTACTAACAGTGCCTGTGAGCCGCGCATATGTGAAAGTCCCTGCCACCAACACCATTCCCCCGAGTGTCCCTTGATTGTCACCTCATGTATGTAGCTCGCCCTTTCCCTTCAGTTCCTCTTCTCCTGTCCCTGGTCTTGGACAGTGTTCTTCAACTTCCTCAGATTCTCCTAGAGGGGAGTGAGAAACTCTCCCTATCTCCTCTCATCTGCCACCTCACTTGGCTTCATTTAAAAAAAAATTCCTGTCATCGCATAAGTACAGTCTTCAGCAGGTAGCCACCTGTGGGTGGCTGCTGATCTCACTGTCTCCTGCTGTGAGCCTCTCTCTCTCTCTCTTTCCCTCTTAAAAAAAATATAAAAAGAGGGAGAAAAGGCAGAAAATAACAGCAAGAAAAAAGAAATAAAGCTGCTGCTCAGATGTTAACGGCAGCAATGGTCACAGCAGCAGCTCTTACAGAATGCTGGTGAAGAGCTAAAAGCCACAATGCGTGGCTTCTCCGGATTTAAAAAATGTCATGCATGCCAGGAGCCCATGCCAGTCTCTGATACACTCTGTATGTCTATCCACTGTCTTGGGGAGACTCATGTCTCCCAGACATGTGAGCTCTGCCACTCTCTCACAGCGAGAGCAAGAGAGGACAGAGAGCTGCACCTCTATATGTTTTTACTAGACTAAGTATTGAAGCCTGAATGCTCTCGGAGCTCATCACAGCCGGCCAAGAAAAGGGCTGCCTCACCAGCACCAGTGGCATGGACAAAAAGGGGACGATCCCCAGCAAAGTCCCTGCCACCAACACCATTCCCCCGAGTGTCGGGAATAGATAAGGTGAGCGCCCCCCCGCACCAGGGAACCACGTGCGAGATGCGGCACCGCAATCGCGAAGATGCGCTCAGCCTCGGTGCTGGTAAGGTCAGCCCTAGCACTGGACAGCGTTTCCAGACGCCCACAAACACAGATGCTGACACCAGATGCAGCACCGACAATCATGCCGCACGCAGCCACACAGCCCACTCGGAGGGAAAGAAGCGGAGAGATGAGCTTGATCCGCCTCAAACTCTATGCTGCCCCCTAGAGAGGCTCCGATACAGCCTCAACAAGATGCAGTTGAAACTGACAGACCACAGCTCTCGCCTATATGCTCACTATAATGAAGTCCTACATAGTAGGAAGGACTCCCACACCACCCTTCGTACACTTGGAATGTATACCCAACCCTGTCATCGGAGGCGTTATACCCCAAATAATCAGACCAGGGATAGCTACAGACCACCCAGCAGAGGCAGTATGATTACAACTGCCCTAAAGAATGCAATCAGAGGAGACACCCACCTCTAACTCGCTCCTGGGCTCCCAGGCAACAAAACAGCAGGTTTGAGGGTGTGGTCGAGAGCCTGCCTGACCTCCCACTTCTTCCTTTGCCAAACAGCCAGTACCCCCTTTGTCCCTTTTACCAGCAATAGGATGCCATAACATCGGATCAATGGATCTTAGAGATTATCCGCTCAGGATATACCATCCCCTTTATGTCTCGTCCCCCTTCCCATCCTCCTGGCCCGTCCCTCTTCAGGGACCTTTCTCATGAGATGCTCCTCAAACAAGAATTCAGCCGCCTTCTCCATTTAGGAGTGATAGAAGAGATTCCCCAGGCCTAATGAGGGAGAGGATTCTACTCCAAATACTTCCTGACGCAGAAGCGCACAGGGGGATGGAGACCCATACTAGATCTACGCAAGTTAAAAAAGTACCTGTGAAAGCACGGTTCTGAATGGTAACATTGGCAATGATTATACTGACTCTGGACGAAGGGGACTGGTTGCAGGCCTCGACCTTCAAGACGCATACTTCCATATCGCCATATACCCATTGTACAGGCGCTATCTCTGATTTACTACCAGCCACAATCATTACTAGTACAGACTACTTCCCTTCAGGCTACCTTCGGCTCCCAGAGAATTTTCAAAGGTTCTGGCTGTGGTTACAGCCTATCTATGACAACAGGGCATCATAATTTTTCCTTATTTAGATGATTGTCTCATAAAGGGCCGATCTCAGCCAGAAACTGCCAACATGATTACCAAAACCAAGCAGACTTTCAGTTGTCTCTGCCTCTTAATAAATGAACAGAAATCGACTCTGCTCCCCATTCAAGGCATAGCCTTTATTGGGACCCACCTTGATTCTCTGACGGCATTGTGCAACATCATTACCACATTGTGAACTACCTCTACCACTATGGCCTTCATCTGCCTACAAACAATGGGGCACATGGCGGCGACCACCTATGTAGTACAACATGCTCGCCTTCACTTCCAGGCCCTACAACACTGGATAGCATCAGTTTACAGACCAGGCCTCCACTTCCTACACAAACAGGTCTTGCTCCCCAACAGGGTGTGGGACTCGTTCACATGGTGGACAGTTCCCTCAAACCTTCTAATGGGAGTTTCTTTTCACCAGCCTGAACCGTCCAAACAGGTTACTACAGATGCCTCCCTTATTTGATGGGGCGCATCTACTTCATCACGCAGTTCAGGGCAGGTGGGCGGCACATGAATCCTCACTGCATATCGACCTCCTCGAGCTCAGGGCCATGAGGAATGCCTGCAACCATTTTCTTATGGTCATTACCAATCAGACCGTTCATATACTTACTGACAACATGACAACCATGTTTTACATAAACAGTCGGGGGGGCTTGCTCGCATTCACTGTGCACCAAAGCTGTCCGCCTCTGGAATTGGTGCATTCAGCATGGCATAACCCTGAAGGCTTCATACTTACCCGGAATAAGCAATGTTCAGGTGGATGCCCTGAGTCGAAATTTCAATTCCGACCATGAATGGGAATTATGTTCAGGCATACTCACTTCAGTCTTTCACTGATGGGGGGGTTCCAATGATAGAACTCTTCGTGACCCTAGACAACACCAAGTGGTTCCTGGTTTTGCTCAAGAGCTGGCTGAGACAGACGATCTCTCGGCGACACCTTTCTCATCCATTGGGACAAACCACTGCACCATGCCTTCCCCTCCATCCCACTCCTAGCCCGAGTGCTATACAAGATCAGGATGGATGGGACTCTGGTTATACTAATAGCACGATCCTGGGCAAGACAGACTTGGTTCTCATTTCTATGCGCGATGTCTATAGCTGAGCCATATCCTCTTCCGCTCTGGCACGACATCCTATCTCAGGACAGAGGAAATTGCTTCACCCCCAACCTCACATACTCGGCTCCTCTCTGGTTTTGGGGAACGGAATCCCTATGCTCAGACTGCGTGAAGGAAATTCTTCTTCAGAGCAGAAGACCATCCACTAGGGCTGTCTACCTGCAAAAATGGAAAAGATTTTCAGCTTGGTGTACCTGGCCCACACGGATCCTCATGTGGAACCACTTCACCAAATTTTCGATTACCTATATTGTCTTAAAACTGGGAGTCTATCGAATGACAACTATGAGGGTACACCTTTCAGCGATATCAGCTCTGCATGAGTGCACAGAGGGCTCATTGGTATTCATGCACCCCACTATGAAAAGATTTCTGAAGGGCTTTCAGAATCTTTACCCTCCTGTCAGGGAGCTTCCTATGTGGGATCTGAACCTTGTTCTGGATTCCGTCATGAGACCTCCCTTTGAACTCTTGTCCACTTGTCCACTGCAATTCCTGCTAATGAAGGTGTTATTCCTTACAGCTATCACCTTGGCGAGGAGGGTTAGTGAAATAGGGTCTTTCATGACGGATCCGCCCTGTACTATCTTCTCTAAGGACAAGGTCACATTACATCCACATCCAACTTTTTTACCCAAGGCGTGCACGGCCTTCCACATCAGTGAACCTATAGTGTTACCAGCATTCTTTTCCCAAGCCTCACACAGCCAGGGAGGCCATGCTTCACATACTCAATATACGGCGAGCTTTGGCCTTCTATATAGACAGACCATGATAATTTCGCAAATCTTCTCGCTTGTTCATTTCCATCGCACCATAATTGAAGGGTGCGCCTATTTCAACGCAACACATTTCCAAGTGGTCTCATCATGCATACTGCGTTGTCATGCACTCTGCAATAAGCCCTTGCCAGCTCCACCAAGGGCGCACACAGCCCGTGCAGCTGTCACCTCCACAGCTTCACTGATGTACCACTCAAAGACATCTACAGGGCAGCCACATGGTCCTCAGACCATACCTTCACTGAGCACTGTGCAATTATGCCTCAACTGGCTGCCGATTCAGCACTGGCAACGGGGGTGCTATCTACAGCCTCTAAGCAGTGACTCCTATTCCCACCATCCTGTCAGATACTGCTTGCCAGTCACCTGACGTGGAGTGTCAGGGACATCACCCGAAGAAGAAAAAAGGAGTTACTCACCTCATGCAGTAACGACTGTTCTTCAAGGTGTGTCCCCCCATGGGTGCTCCATGACCCTCCCTTCCTCCCCTCTACTTGGAGTCGCTCACTGCTCCAGTGGAGAAGAGGAACTGAAGGGAGGGGGCAAGCCACGCGTGCGAGGTGACAATCAAGGGACAGTGCGAGCTCCCCTTGTGCATACGCGGCTCGCAGGCTCTGTTAGTAAAAACTCCAGGATGTTGCAACACCTGACGTGGCGCACCCACTGGGGGAGACACTGCAAAGAACAGTCGTTACAGCACGAGGTCAGTAACTCACTTTTCTGTGGCACGTTAGAAACTAAAAATATATATTATATCATGAGCTTTTGTGGGTAAAATCCACTTCATCAGATGAAAGCTCATGATATATTTTTTTAGTCTCCAGGGTGCCACAGGACTGCTTGTTATAACCTGAGGCAGAAATTTCTGCTTTAAGAGCTGATTAGGCAACATGTGATGTAAGAAAGGGAAATTAAAATAAAATATGAAAATATGAATATAAAATATCCCATTGCTCCTCCTTGGTTCTGACCTATTTTGATTGCAGTTCTCCAATGTCCTGTCTTGTTTATATGAAAGCTAATTAAACTTGGGCTAGGGATAGTTATCAGTGTGCTCTTTTTAGGGGTAAGGTTGCTCTCGGTAGGGAAGAATAAATGCTATACTATAACTTACTGTGTTGCCATTCTATTTTCAAGAAGTATTACAGATCACAGAAGGCCAATGGTAGAACTAATTTTGAGAGTAAGTATATTAAAATAGACTCATTAGAAAAAACTAATCTGCCATACTGATTGCTTCAAAACAAAGTTTAGCTGCTTTTATTGTGGATTTCAAAGGACTAAGGCAAATTCAAACTGTAAATTAGTCAGTGTTGGTTTAAAGGGCACATCTGCTTAGTCTGAAACAATATTATTGTGAATTGACTTGTACAGTTAGATATCTTGCTGTTTCGTATTATGGGGTTTTTTTTGTAGCAGTACAAACAATATAGTAATTTATTCTGTGTCCCTGTTTGAATATCTGCAGAGAGTTAGATACAGAATATCACTCTTAAATCTCTCTGATATTAACACCTTTCTTTGTATTTTTTAAAATTTAAATAGATTCTCTGAAAATTGTAGAAGGATATACTTTGCTTTAATCTGTCCTCACAAACGTGATTTTAAAATTGTAAGATGGTTTCCAGGGTATGTTAAGTATCCATAATATGTTGTAGAAGTGCAAGACAGCTGACTAGTGAGTTTTAGATCATATAGATTTTAAATTATTTTCATTATTGTACCCCATTGAGTTTACATCTCCTGTTGTAAAGCAAATATATTAAAAATGTTGGAAAAATCTTTGTTGTGCATATTAAATTCTGTGCAATCTTACAGCATCTTGCTTCTGAAAATACAGTGCACTTTATAAAAATTAAGCACTTTAATACCTTTGCAAGGTAGGAAAATATTATCCTAATTTTACAACTAGAGAATTAGAATCACAGATGAGTTAAGGTTAGGATTTTCAAAGGGATCCAAATGAAGTCCGTGATCAATATCCATGTAAATGGAATTTTACTATTTTGGGTCCCTTTGAAAATTGCAGCCTTGATCTAACTGACTTTTTGAAAGAAGACAGACAGTAGTAGATCCAGGCAAGACTTTTTCATCTGAGTCCTGTGCATAAACTGCAGATTATTGTTTTTCTGATGGCAAGATATTGGCATCATTGTCTTCTCATGTATTAGGAGGGTGTTAACTGGAGTCACTGAGTATGCACTTAAAACTGCAGTGGCTAAATTATATTTTGAACTTTAAGGTTTAGCCATGTTGAAAACTTTTCAGCTGCTCCAAGACAAGAGTGTGTGTGTGTGTGTGTGTGTGTGTGTGTGTGTGTGTGTGTGTGTGTGTGTGTGTGTGTGTGTGTGTGTCAGGAGAGTACATCAGTGCATGCAAGGGAATGGGGTAATTCAGTCAAATAGGTTCCGTAGATTGCAACGGTTAAGGGGTTGAATTACGTTTCCAGAGTCTCAGGAAGAATTCAAATTAAGGTGATGGTATAAGGGTTACTAAGAGAATTAAATGAACAACTTATTTTTAATCATTCTAATATTTACCACTTATGAACATTCATTCTTTGCTCCCCTTCTATCCCAAACTAAGACTCCATCAACACTGGCAAAGAAAGAAAGTAAATGGACTCTCCAATTGAGACATTTTTCAGTTTTACAGAATGCTTGGGAAATGGAATTTCTCTAGTGGTTAAGATGCTTGTGGAGTGTAGTAATATGACCGGGCAAAAATAATTTTTAGAATTGAGAGCAAGCCATGGACAGAGCTATATTATTAAACTACTCCTATTTCATTTTGATTATTCCTAAATCTAAGAAATACATAGACTCCTTCCTAAAGAGTCCCTAATCTCATGCTAGCATACAAGGAAATGAAATAAGGGTTCTGGCAAGAAAGACAGGAGAACAGTCAAAATTTGTGCCTTGTGTAAAACAAAAATGCCATTCTAATTCAAATCCAGTTAACTATTGAGTAATAAACAAAGTTATAATCCACATCATTTTAATGTCTGTGACAAATTTAGAAATCAGCTCTTGATAATACGCGGGGCAGGTCTCTCTTGTATTTTATTTTAATAAAAATAGAAAGCCACTTCAAGCCTTATTGTAGGATTTGTCTGTCTTGACGGGTAAATGTAATAATTTACACCGTGATATTTATTATAGCATAAGCTACAGTGTTATTACTAGTAAATTTGCTGAATAGGGGAAAGCTTCATGCCTTGTTTTTTTGCTTTCATACAGGCTCAGCAGAAGGCTTGGGAAAAATAATTCAAAGGTTTCCTCAGAAAGATTGGGATGATACTCCATTTCCACAGGGAATAGAGTTGGTAAGTTCATATTAACCTTCTGTATTTTATAAACCTCTTAGAGCTGTAGCTTGAAAATGTAGTTCACTGAGTGCATTTGTCTAGGCTGACATGGTATTGAACAAGACCATGTTAGTGGGATGTGGATAATATCTTCAGGAATAATTTTAGCTAGCAGGGAAAAATACAATAAGAAATGTCAGTCCTTATTAAAAATTCATATGTTCTTAGTATGCAAAAGAACATATGAACAATTTTAGATTTCATTTTCATCTTTAAGTATTGCAGAACATTGTTGGCTTTATGTATGAAAAATAATTATGAAAAGAAGTTAATTTGAGTAATGAAAATTCAAATTTTGGATGTACAGTATAACAGTGCAGGGAGCAGAGATGTACAGGGTTAACTTGTTACCATTGCCTTATCGGATAATACTTATGGGTAATGAGTTAACCAGTGGCCCAGCTGAGCTAGAACAGCTCCCTGCCCAGCCGTTTGCGGGGGTGCTGTAGCCAGGCTGGACTGGAGCAGCCCCCTTCCTATGGCGCGATGCAACGCAGTGTGCCTGACCAAACTGGAGCAGCTCAACCTGTCATTTAATCTGTTAACAGTTTGAATAATAATAAACATCCTCAGCAGAGAGATCTTATTAGTAAATTATTACTATAATGTAATGTAGTAGTAACTTATTCCTAAGGTATTTATTTGCATTTCTATGATGTTTCAACAAATGTGACATGCAGGTATCTAGTATCCCACAATAGTCTTGTGATAGTGTTTATCTGTATAATTTTTTTTTAACACTTACATGTTTTTGCTATAAGGTACTGGTTAATTTAAAATACAATATATACAAACAGAGTTAAACATACTGCATTGCTTTAAGAGCTACAGATAGACAATTACAAAAGTATTTGTGTAGATTTTTTTGGGACAGGAAGACAGGGGAGATGGAGAGTCAGATTACTTAATAAATGCATCATGATTTTGTTGGAGCTAGAATATACATTGAGAGCAAGATATCCATGGAATTTTGTTGTGGAAGAAAAAAACGTTTTATGGTCATGATGGTAGGAAACATTGGTCTCTGTTCAGTAATATTTAAGACTTGTGCACTATAAAGTGCTTTGGGCAGTTTAATAGATAAACTGTAGCTTGAGATAAAATAATACATATATTGGTCCAAGCAAACAGCCTCTCGCCTTCCTCTCCTCCCTAGCTCTCTTCACCAGAATAAAAAGTATATTATATCATAAGAAATTTTAGGAGCATAAATTATGGGCTGAAATACGAGCTTTCTAACCGCATGTGAAATAGATATGAAAATATTCAATCAATAGAAAAAACAAGACTGTAATATCATGACATGTAAACAAATGTCTAAAATTAATGTTTTATGCTGTTTTCATTGCTTTGAAAATTTTGCTGTAAAGCAATCCAAATATTCTTTGAATTCGCTTTTTCAAATAGTACTGTAGTATAATTTCAATCTCTTCTCTGATTCTCTGGACTACAATCTCTTTTCTAGTAGAAGCCCCAAATGTCCCCTAAATCACTTTCTCTTAGGACAAGTCTGCAATGGCAAATTACAGTGCAGTAAATCAGTTCTTTTAAAAACAATGAATAGTCCTATAGCATCCTTATTCAAGCCAGTTTTTCCCACCTTTAATATCTGCATTTCCAAACAAAAAACTATTTATGGGTTACATCCAGCCCACTTAATTAGCCTCATTAACATGGGTTCTACAGTTAACACAGGTACTACTTTTACTGTGATATATATCTCTTTGTTTCTGTTATTTCCACTCTAATTCATCTGATGATCTGTTACCCAAGAAAGTTCATGATTCTATATATTTTGATTAGTCTCTAAGGTGCCATAGGACTATTTGCTGTTCATTAATATTGTTCTAATTCTCTGTTAGCCATTAACATTTTGAAAAATGTTGTTTTTTCCACCGTTAAAAACAACCATAAATTTAACCAAATTTAGCTCAGTTTGGTTAAATTAAAACTTGAGTGTGTTTCCTAAATAAAATAATTACTGTGTCCTGTACTGAATAAACTCTGAGACTGAAGGCCAAGGAAAGTTAATAGGAATCATCCTTAATGATGATTATAATGAACATGTTAATTAAATGTATCTAAACTTTAAATATCAAAAGAAACTTCAAAAATATTGTGAAAAGATTAAACCATTTTTTATACAGGACAGTTAAATTATTTTACACTTTCTTCCTCCTTACACCCTTATTCCTCCTTCCTTTTTATTTAATAGATTTCCCCCTCTGAGGTTTTAAGATCAATTGGCATTATTATGACCAACTAGTCTGAATTCTTTCAGCATAGATCTGAATCTTACCCAGTAATTCCTACGTTAATTCTAGAACATTTTGTTGAGCTAGAATATATCTTTCAGATAGACATCAAGACTTTAAATAAAAACTACAGGTAAGTTGTTCTAATAGCTAATTATCCTCATTATTAAAAAATTGTGCCTGAATTTGTCTGGCCTTAGCTTCCAGCTCTAGATCTTCTGAATTTTTTGACTAACAATCACTCTACTGAAATCCAATTCCAGCAGTCACATTTCTGAAGGAATGCTGATAAATCAGAACGGATACAAGAACAATTTCAGATCTGGTAAATCTTTATAGAGATAGATTTGAGAAGCTCACACTATTTACCTTACCAAAAAGTTAAGAGGTGATCTGATCACTGTCATTTCCTGCATGCAAAGATTTCTGATAATCAGGCTCACCAATGGTCTATACAGATATTTTTTCACTTCCCTACCACTATTTGATATTTCTCTGATTATACATCCAAAGATTGTGTTTGTGCTGTTAGCTGAAGCATTGTACTGGGACCTCATGGTTAGCTGGTTATTCACCAGGATCACTAGGTCCTTTTTAGAGCACATTGCTTTCAATGTGCAGTCCTCAATCCTGGAAGTGTGACCTAGCTGTATAATTTTGTAGTTGGCTAAATTAAAAACATATGTTAAATTCCCCCCCCCCCCCATCTTTCTCTTTTTGAATGTGAGAGAAATTCTCCACTTTTCTCCTTCTCCCCCCTTCTGTCTCGTATAAATTTAGGAATTAACTTTGTTTTAGCCAAGCAAAGTGGGGAATTCCCTTTACTGATATAGAACTTGAAATCTATGAGTAATGAGTGACAAAGCAGATGAACTGTAGTCAGTCAAGATAGTGAGATTTGCATAATCACTGTATTGATACTGGGAAATAACAATTATGCAAGTAAGACTCATGGCCAATCAGTGCAGGGAATTGTCTAGCTAAGAGAGTTGAGCATATATATCCTTGCTTTCTGGTTACTGGTTGGATTCCATTTCAGTATAATTCTCCATTATCAGAAACAGTGTCAATTTTAACTATGATAGAGAGCAACAGTTACTTTGATGTCTGCGTATTTCCATGTATTTTACAATAGGAAATATTTTGAATTTTGCAAATACTTATATTTCTAAGACAATTCACAGGTTTTAAAGTACCATCATTGACCATATCCCATTTTACCAATATAGCTACAGCAAGCACCATTGTAACATGCTGTTTTTGAGACCATGTTCATACAGTAAGAAAATGTTTTCCATGGTTCATTGTTGATATTTAAGACCATTTAGTCTCTATGGCCTGTTCTTCATTATGTCAAATTTTAAGTATCTTTCAGTGGCGTAAGTATAACTCTTTGAGTTTGAATATAATAGAGCATATTCTTCGAGAATTTATTTTGTGTGTCTTACAGAAGTCACAGTGTCATAAAATTTTTTCATAGATGTGGTCCAATAATTTATTGTAATGATTACTTTGCTGGAGCATAAGTTGTATTGTATGTGAATACAACTGTATAGTAAAAATAGTTAAGTCTGCAAACATAGTACGTGTGGGCTGTGTCTAGACTGGCATGATTTTCTGCAAATGGTTTTAATGGAAAAGTTTTTCCATTAAAAGTATTTGTGGAAAAAAGCGTCTAGATTGGCACAGATGCTTTTGCGCAAAAGCACTTTTTGCGGAAAAGCGTCTGTGCCAGTCTAGACGCGCTTTTGCGCAAGAAAGCCCTGATTGCCGTTTTAGCCATCAGGGCTTTTTTGCGCAAAACAAATCTCAGCTGTCTACGCTGGCCCTTTTGCGCAAAACTTTTGCGCAAAAGGGACTTTTGCCTGAACAGGAGCAGCGTAGTATTTCCGCAAAAAGCACTGATTTCATACGGTAGGAAGTCAGTGCTTTTGCGAAAATTCAAGCAGCCAATGTAGACAGCTGGCAAGTTTTTGCGCAAAAGCAGTTGCTTTTGCAGAAAAACTTGTCAGTCTAGACACAGCCATGGAGAAAAACTGTTCATGTAACTCAAATTTTTATAATTGTCAACATTTTAAAATTGTCTAGGGACAGTTCTTTAATCTGTATTCACCATTATTTAAATAGGTAGTCAGCTGCTGGGGTGTCATGAATGCTGCTGATGATTTGGGGTTATTTTAATATGAATAACTTACCTAATTAGCACCTGAAAATCTATTTAGTGTTTGGAAAAATGTCTGGAAGTCTGAAAACTTGAAACTTTTGGGAGTTCTTTGAGGCTCTGCATTCTTCACAAAATGCCTTATTTCAACTTTCTGTCTCTTTCTATAGCTGTCTTTTTGGGGTGAGGACTTCATTAGTGTGCCAGGGAGATAACATGAGGTGGTTCTTCAAGAGATGTCCCTGTGGCTCTTCCACAGCAGGTGTTGGTGTGCCTCTGAACCACTGATCAGAGTTTTTAGAGCATGTCCTTGAGGCTGTGTGCCTTCAGTGGCCTGGTACTGTGCATGCACCAACCCCCTCACCCAGTTCCTTCTCTACGATCCCTGGACAGAGATGGAGCTCTGCACTGTTCCTCATTAACTTTGTTCCCTCGTTAACATTCTACTTAGAGAAAGAATTCTGTTTTTTTCTCTTTCAAAAGTTCTCATCTTCCTCCCTCCCACCCCCAACACTTAGATAGCTAGGTTGCCTGGCTCATCAGATTTAAACATTGTTCTTTATGCAGCAACGCTACCCCTATCTCTGATGGGCACTCTCCACAGCAAGAAGCTATCCGGGCTCAGATGGCTGCCCAGCAGGAGTCAGTACGACTACAGCAGGAAACTAACCAGTTGCTGATGAGCCAGGCTGCCCAGGATCGAGCCACCTTGCAGGAGGTAATAATGCAGATGGAGGCTCTGACCACTTAGGTGCATGGCTCAGCTGGAGCACGGTCCCTGCGGGCCAGCAATTTCCTCCAGAAAATGACAAAGGAGGACGTTGTGGAGGCATACTTCCCGGCATTTGAGAGGACAGTCCTGTGGGAAGGTTGGTCCCGAACCCAGTGGGCCAGTATCCTGGCCCCATTTCTGTGTGGTGAGGCCCAGAAGGCCTATTTTGACATGCCGGAGGAGTCCGCCACTGAGTATTTCTAGCTGAAGGCTGATCTCCTGACCTGGCGAGGATTAACCACTGCTATTAGAGCTCAAAGGTTCCATGAGTGGCGATATGGGGAGGGCAGAGCACCAACGGCA
>CM057848.1:93655868-93667457 GCA_030068395.1 Apalone spinifera
GCGCCGCAGCAGCCAAGGAGGGAGGAAGGGGGTGGGACTGGCCGGGAGGGCAGCTGTGGGGGCTGTAGGGTAGGATGGGGGGGCAGAGGAAGGGGAGAAGGAAGCAGCGCTTTGGGGTCCGCACTCCCCACGTGTGGAGAGCGTGTACCCCAAAGGGCCGCTTGCTCCCCCACCCGGGCCTGGCGGCAGTGGCGGCCAGCTGGGTCTGAGGTGGCAAGCAGCCCTTTGGGGTCCGCGTTCCCCACGCATGGGGAGCGCGGACCCCAAAGGGCCGCTTGCTCCCTCGCCTGGGCCCGCCGGGAGCGGCGGTCAGCTGGGCCCGGGCGGTAAGCCTGAAAAATCCCGTCTTATGGCAGGCTAATTGTCTAGTTTAACATACTAGTGTTCGTAAACTAAGTGCTGATATTGTTAATTGTTTAATGAAAGTTTAGTTGATATTTAAAGTGCTCTACTTGCAAAAATTTTATTTACAAAGAAGCATTTCTATGTAATATTTTTCTTAATGAGTGTACTGAGTTCTGTTGTTTTTACCCAGGTAAAACCAAGATATGTTTCTGTCTTTAAATATCTGTTGCTCAGCAAAGGAAAACCCAGTTGACAATATTTAGAAATAAATAAAATGGAAAAATAAATTAGGCTTTGTATAATCACTCGTCTTCTAACTCATTATAGCTGTTTTTGTCAGTTTTTTAATCTAATAGGCCAGTGAAAGACCTACAAACAGCCACAGAAATTAATCAGAAGTAATTTTAGAGACAGATGAATGGAGTACAAGAATAATATTGGAAAGGGATTTTGTGGCCTTCTTTAATTTTACATGGTAATAAACCCAGAGATGCATAAATGCAATACAGTGTAACTTTTTGCTTTTGATCAACCCATTGTTTTTATTTATATTATATTCTTTCCTGTTACCTACTCATTGAAAGAGAAAATAAATACATTGTTTTTGGCAAAAACACGAGTGCGGGAGATAACCAAGATATTTTTAAAATGTTATGATGTAGGACAGTTTTGCAGAGACATGGTATTTACAAAAATACATTGGTTTTAATTTTTTTTCATTTTTTTCCTCCCATGACTGTTCTGTAAATGGTTGCTTTGAGTAACTTTTAATAATCCCAAATCAGTTATGCTGTATAGCTTTCTGATCCTTATTGTATGATGCACTGAAATACTAGATTAGATATTTAAGTTAAAACAGTTTTTATGTTAGGGTACTAAAGAAAATTGTGTTTTTTAGCTTTTAAATATTTGGTTAAGTGGTACTAGTGTGTTTTGCTCTTCCAAAATCATTAATTGCTTGGAAATAGGAAACAATGTCGCCTCTACCCAACAGTAGTGACCATCTGTAAGCTAAATTAAAAAGAATACTTAAAATAATCAGCCAATTTTCTTCTTAGAAAGATGCCTTTGTATATATGCTTATCAGTGTCCCTCCTGTCTTTTTATCTTGAACACTGCACATTGATGGATGATTGCTTTGATCAAAAAAATCACAGGACGTGGTATTCTATAGAGGTACTAAATTCAGAAAAGCAATTGAAAGAGGAAGGTTTCAAGGGGTAACTGCCAGATTACTGGTTGATAACTACAAGTGCAGCATCAGAAGAAATTTGATTTAATAAAAAATGGGAACCACAAAATAATCATCCTGCTCAATACAAATTTGGGATAATTGTGATAGTTGATTGAAAATGTAGAATATACAGCCTTTCTTCAGTCAAGTGTCTTTGAGGTTAATGATGTTTATGGAAGAATTTTGAATTTCTACAGTGCTCTTTAGGTGTGTGGTTGATGTTTCTTCTTAGTGTATCCATGCACTAATTTAGAATGATTACACTGGATGAGGTGGTATCTTTTTTATTTATTTTTGTTGTCTGAACAAATGACAAGGATTCTTTGTCATACATTCCTTTGCATTGGGTATACCTTAATTATTCCTAAACAAATCCTGTCTTAAATCTTTCTATTTTCTCTTCTCATTGTAAGGGAAGAGACAATTTTTCCAGCTCAAATTATTGTGTTACTCAACCAAACAGAAGAGCTATATCAGATTTTGTCACAGGAAATGGAGATTGTAACACTTGGTTATCACACCATAAGTGTCCTTATTTTTAGGTAAATATTCAGATAAAGCAATGTAGCTCTCTGATTTCTAATTATATTTGGAATTTTATTTAAACCATTACTGTCAATAAGCAGATTTAAAGACACACTAGAATTCTCTACTTAATAACTGTACACAGTTGGAAATTAATATGCACAGTAATAATTGAGGTATCTTCACATGTTCCTGCTACAGATGTTATTTTTCTGGAGAAAAGCCTATGTAGTGCTTGAACAGAATGTTCTTTTTTTTCCAACTGATCCATTAATTCTAACCATTTAAAGTTTGAACTTCCAAAATAAATTTTATTCAGAGGTTGAAGTAAGGACAACAGTTCAGTTTTAAAGATCAGCTGAATTCTGACTGCCGTCCAAGCTAGGTAAATTGAAAATATGAAACTCATTAGGAGTCAAGAGTTTGAGCTGTTACAAACGTGATCTCTGTGGTAAATCATCCAGAAACTTAGGGTTTGGGAACAATATTGTTTTTTTCAGATCTTGGGCTAATGTAACTTGTCAGCAGCAAAGAGGTGACACTGAGAATTCTTTGAAGGGAAGGATAAGATTTCAATGTTTTTAACATCTTTTGGTAACTATCTTGAAGGGAGCATTTATCTTGGAAGAAATTGTCAGTAACCATACAGCAGAAAATGCTATCACAATCCCAGCTTCTGTGAGAATGTGAGAAAAGATAAGGACAGGACTACGAATGGGAAAAGTGCTTAGAAGTAAGGGATAAATGATAACCTAGTTTTATATAGTTGATATAACTCTATTTTATATTATATCATTAGCAGATAGTATGAATTAGACTGGGGTGGGCAAGATACCTCTCGCAGGCTGGATCCAGCCCACCAAGCCATGGATTTGGCCCACAGGCACCCTGCTGGGACCCCTAGGCACACAGCAGCTGCTGATCTAAATGCAGGGCTGCTCCATGTGCCTCTTTGCTCTGGAGGGGGAGGGAAGCTTCTTGTGATCTGCCTGCCCCCCAGCCTAATCCTTGGCTCCTATAGGCTGGAAGCAACTGGCCAATAGGAATTGATGCCAGCCAATCTCTCAGCTCTTATTGGCTGGAAATAACCAACCAATAGGAGCTGGGAGATTGGCCTGGGGTAGGAGGGCCAAAGCAAAATTATTCACTGCAGTATATATTTTGGGGCCACATTATCGAATATAAAACACTGAATTTAAAGCTTAACTCATATCTTCAATTTTCTTTTTGTACAGAAATAATTAAATCTAGAAATCCTCTGCAGGAAATCCACTTCAGATTGTTCTTTTATATGCCTTTTTTGGGCACAATTTAATGAGTTTCAGTTTTCAGTATATGAAAGACTATATATATATATATGTATATGTATGTATGTATATATATATATATATACACACACACACACACACACACACACACACACACACACACACACACACACACACACACACACACAACCAGCTTTGGAATGGTGTCTAAGTTTCTATGATTGTAAGTTGTCCATGTATATTACAATGCTATAATATAGCCAAGAAAAAAATAATTTTAGTTTATGTGCAAAATAAAGTACAAAGATAAGGAAACATAATGGACAGGAGGGGAAGTGTGGGTATAATTCTTTCCCTGACCAACAGTCTAATTCAGAGGTGGGCAATAATTCTTGGTGGGGGCCACTCCAAAATTTTATGTGGAAGAGGTGCAGGGTCTAGGATGGAGGTTGGGTGCAGAATGGTGCATGGGGTAAGAAACTGGGGTGCAGAAGATGGTGTGAGGTCTGAGAGGGAGTTTGGGTGAAGGAGGGGGTTGAGAACTGTGGCAAAGATTGGGGTGTAGAGTCAGGGAGAGGGCATGGATGCAGGAGAGGATTCTGGCCCGGGGGAGAGGTGTAAGAGGAGGTACAAGGTCTGTGAGGGAGTTGTGACCAGGGAAAGCGGGGTGCATAGAGTTTGGGTGGTGACCTGGGGAAGGGAGTTCGGGTGCAGGAGGGTCTGGGGTGCCAGACGTAGGCTCTGTCTGGGAGGTGCTTACCTAAGTGTCCCTGCCTGCAACAGCCCCAAATCACTTTAAACTGTAGGCTGTTCCAGGAGCTGAGAGCCATGTTGAGTGAAGGGAAAGGAATTATTCCAGGATCATTTGGAGAGCCACTCACTTAGGAAAGTTGCTGCCACTAATTCAGCTCGCATTTTCAGCATTTATTGTAGTCATAAGTTTGTTAATTGGCACAAATCTTTTTGTTTAAAATTGTATCTTTAATTTGCATTAGTTCATTATCCACCCCTTAGTCCACCAGTATTGAAGCTGTGTCATCATTTGGAGTAGGGATGTTAGAAAGTGGTTATTTTAATACTTGTGTAACTGCAACATTTCTTAGCGGTTACATGGTTACTCAATGCCCCTGGGAGCAGGGCCAGGTGAGTGCCCTGCAACCTTTATCAGAGGCAGCACCCCACGTGCTCTTCATTGAAAACTTGGCCTGGTGGGCTAGGACTGAGCTCGCCTGCTGGCCTGAGTTTTAAATGTGGGAGGAGGGGTGTGTTGAGCTCTGGTTCACCAGGAGCGCTAATCACTTATCAGTTAAATGGTTGGCCGACCACCGTTAACATCCCTAATCTGGAGTATGTCCCTTGTTTAAAGATTTTACCATTTTGTGCTAAAAGAGTTTGGATATTATACAGTGTAATTATTACATTGAATTACGATTGGAAAGCTTATTTTTTCTTACTCTTATGTATACTTTAGTATTGTTTAATGCACATTTTAGTACATTTATATAGCATATTCTCTCTCTGTATATGTATATAGTCAAACTCAACCAGGACTTGCATCGTGTGGAAATCCAAGAGTGAAGTCAAAAGACTACGAGATAAGAACAGAATTTGTCTCCATCTGTACTATAAATTATTTTCTGGGCCAGGAAAAAGCATGAAAAAGTGTGAAAACTCTTAATAGAGGTCGGTATTGTTCAATCCTTAGACTCTAAGAGGAAGGAATGATACAGACTTCTACTAAGATGTCCTATCAAATGGATATTTTATGTAGTAGAATCATAGAATACTAGGACTGGAAGGGACCTTGAGAGGTCATCGAGTCCAGTCCCCTGCCCTCATGGCAGGACCAAATACTGTCTAGACCATCCCTGATAGACATTTATCTAACCCACTCTTAAATATCTCCTGAGATGGAGATTCCGCAACCTCCCTGGGCAATTTATTCCAGTGTTTGACTACCCTGACAGTTAGGAACTTTTTCCTAATGTCCAACCTAAACCTCCCTTGCTGCAGTTTAAGCCCATTGCTTCTTGTTCTATCCTCAGAGGCCAAGATGAACAAGTTTTCTCCCTCCTCCTTATGACATCTTTTTAGATACCTGAAAACTGCTATCATGACCCCCCCTCAATCGTCTCTTTTCTAAACTAAACAAACCCAATTCTTTCAGCCTTCCTTCGTAGGTCATGTTCTCTAGACCTTTAATCATTCTTGTTGCTCTTCTCTGGACCGTCTCCAATTTCTCCACATCTTTCTTGAAATGCGGTACTCAGAACTGGACACAATACTCCAACTGAGGCCTAACCAGTGCAGAGTAGAGCAGAAGAATGACTTCGTGTCTTGCTCACAACACACCTGTTAATGCATCCCAGAATCATGTTTGCTTTTTTTTGCAACAGCATCATACTGCTGACTCATTCAGCTTATGGGCCACTATAGCCCCTAGATCCCTTTCTGCCGTACTCCTTCCTAGACAGTCGCTTCCCATTCTGTATGTGTGAAACTGATTGTTCCTTCCTAAGTGGAGCATTTTGCATTTGTCTTTATTAAACTTCATCCTGTTTACCTCAGACCATTTTTCCAGTTTGTCCAGATCATTTTGAATTATGACCCTGTCCTCCAGAGCAGTCGCAACCCTTCCCAGTTTGGTATCATCTGCAAATTTAATATGCGTACTTTTTATGCCAATATCTAAATCGTTGATGAAGATGTTGAACAGAGCCGGTCCCAAAACAGACCTCTGCAGAACACCACTTGTTACACCTTTCCAGCAGGATTGTGAACCATTAATAACTACTTTGAGTACAGTTATCCAGCCAGTTATGCACCCACCTTATAGTATTTAAGTTGTAGCTGCATTGGACCAAATTCTACTCCAGTTATGCATTTGAAATCTCTCATGTTCCTTATAAGGAAAAGGAAAATTTTCCTTCTATACTTCTGTTAAGTGGTGCATGCAATTTAACCATAGACACTGTAGTTGAATGCAGAAAGTATATTATATGAACTCCCTGAAAATAATTGGAAAATTATTGAAAACCTCCCTCCTTCCCTTGATGGATAATATGTTCTGTGTACTTACTGAGAACATTATTCACTACTCCTACTATGATGGTTTCACCTTTTGGCAAGCTATTTGTTTTGACTTAACTAAAAACATGGTAAGGAATAAAAGTCACCAGTGTTGTACATCTGAGCTGCCATTTTTTAATTATTTCAAAGAGCAGTAAAATAATAAAAAATTGAAGCATTCATCTCTGGTTTGCATGAACCTCACTTGGACTACTCATACAGTAATGTTGTAAATGCTTTTTATTTGAATGCATCAGCAGATCATCAGTGCACTGCCTAGCAAAATTCCAAGGTGGTTTGCTTTTGGCTCTGACAAATGCATGTTTTGTTTGTATTCTAGGAAACTTAAAGCTTTAAAATAAAATATAATGGAAGAGGACTGTGAACTAATATGAAAACACCAAAACTCAGTAAGGACTCAGTTCAGCAAAGTTCTTAAGTATGTGCTTAAGCTTTATAGACATGCAGCTGCTTTTTTGAATTGTGATGTATTTAAGAGCATACTTAAGTGCTTTGCTGAATCAGGGCCTCCAGTTTTGAAAAGGAGCATGCAGTGTACACTCACATACACCAAAGTCAGAGACTTTCATCCCATTGCAAAGGAATATATTGTTTTGTACACTTTAAAATGAAATTGCATTTAGGGTTGCCAGGTGTCCGGGTTTTGAACCAGACAGTCCAGTATTTGAGCTGTTTGGGAAACAAATTGAGAAAATAGAAATGAGAAAATAGAAATGTCTGGTATTTTCTAAATAAGATGTAATGTAGATTGTGATGTAATGTCAGCTGTGTCTGGTATTTTTGTTGAAACCATCTGGCAACCCTAAATTTCATTTTAATATTTCTATTGCAGAAGATATATAGAATAGATAAAACAAAGAGAACTCAGATTTTCTAATGTTATTTTTTTTATTTCTGGGTGAAGAAGAGGTGTGACCAGGCTTCTCTGTATAATTTATATTATTCAGTTTCTTTCCTTTAAAAATGACATGAACATATGGCTATCGGTTAGTGTAAAACCCAAAAATCTTATTTACATTTGTTGTGGATACCTTTGATCAAATGCTGCTGTTATGTTCTTGAAAATCTGTTATCTTCAGAGGAGTTAAATTGAACCCTCTAAATTGGTGGAACTTGCATGTGTTAAATAAATGATCATTGAAATGTTTCATATTAGGAAAGTTATTGGACAATCAACTTCCTGTTCTTGCTTGTAGAGAAAACTTTTAAAAGGAGACTGAGTAGGTAGGCCAAGTTAGCTTTACTCATCTCTGTGTAGCTTTTTTATTTATAAGCAGATTTTAATTTACTGCTTACCCTTCCAAATGGTGTCACTCATTAAGAATAAGAGGAGGAGGATTTGATGCCTAATGTTATACTGTGTACTCATTTTTGTCCTTGGGCTAAATCAGCTGCATTGCATGGCATTTGCATGACCAATATTTGAGAAATGAATGAAAATTCATATGAGACTGTCGCACATTGAAATAGATACTTATCCTAAATTTAAATTAGGTCAGGTGTACATGTGCGCTGTACAGAAAAAAATGTGTGGGTGTAACTATACTATAGTCATGGACTTGTAATTTTAATTTAGAGCAAGTGTGTGCAAGTACAAAAATGTGCATGTTTCTAGACAAGTTCAATAATTTAGGTGATATCATTGTATAATAAATACCTTAAAAGGCAAAGCAGAAATATATTACAACACTAGGAAGAATCCTGATGTGATATTGTAGACAGAAGAAAGAAAATTTAGCAGCAGTTAACTTTTTTTTCCCCCATAAAAGCAAAGGCACTTCAAGTAAACTCCCCCTCCCCTTTCACTTGCTGCTGGGTCACAATGGCCTTTTCCCTGCCCTGTCCAGCACCTCCCTATGGACAAGTACCCCTCACTCCCGACCCACAGGGGGAGCAGGGTCCAGGGACAGCGCAGAGCAAGAGGGGCGTGGGGAACAGTGTGGGGGGGGTACAGGGGTAGCATGGGGAATGGTAGGAGGCACAGAGCCAGAGGGATGCAGGAATTGGGGGGAGCAGGGTGCAGGGGAGGCACGGGGAATGGGATACAGGGAACAGGAGGGGCAGAAGGATCGGAGTCCAGGGGCAGTGTACAGAATGGGGGGCATAGACCCAGGGGGGCGCAGAGAAAAAGGGCTGCGGGGTGCAGAGGGAGCGTAGAGCCAGAAGGGCATGGGGACTGGGGTGCAGGGGCGGTGCAGAGAACAGGCGGCACAGAGCCAGAAGGGCGCAGGGTGCAGTGTGCAAGGGCGGCGCAGAGCCAGAGTGTTGCAGGGAGACCAGGGAGCAGGGTGTGGGGCGCAGGGAACGGGTGGCGCAGAGCCAGAGGGGTGCGGGGCGGGTGCAGTGAGTCAGGCGGCCGGCCGGGAGTGGTCTCTCACCGGCGAAGGAAGCTGGGGCCGCAGCAGGACTGGAGCCGGCGGGGTGAGGCAGAGCCTGGTGGCTCTGCAGCCAGCTCTTGGGGACACGCAACTGGAGCCGAGCTCCTGCAGACCTTTAAAATTGGTGGGGCAGGGCAGGGCCGGGAATTGCCAGGGGTGGCTGCTTACCTGGAAATGCCGCCCCTGGAAATGTGCTTGATTTGCTGGTGCCAATGTGTTTGAATTCGCCCTCCCACATGAAATACTCCTTGACCAGTGTCTTGCATGCCTCACTGTCTGCATCCAGCTTCCTCCAGGTATGGCACTCTTAATCCACCTGCCAGACAGGGCTCAGCAGGCAGACCAGCTCCTGGCTGCAGAAGACCCAGACACCAGAGATGGTGCTGTCATTGTTGGTGCCAAAGAGGATGATGCTGGCAAAAAGCATTCTTCCGCAGTTTGTCCAGACAGTGGAACATGCCTGTGGTGAGGTTGTAGCTCATGAAGATCTGGCTCAACTCCTTGGGGAAGCAGCACTGCGAGTACCAGATGGACAAGCTGTCCTTGTCAAAGTGTTCCCAGAAATAGGTAGTGTTACCATCAGTGTGTCCTCACTGGAATATTTCCACTTGAACTTGTCCATGACAAAAGGGCTCTTGGGCAGGTGAGCAAAGGGGTCCTTGGACTTTGGCTCAGCAGCCAGGGCCTGATCACACTCATCCAGCTCCTCCTTGCACTCAGACTTCAACTTCTCTGTTGAAGTTAAAACCATGTGAGAAGAGACCTGTCACAGCAAAGATTCTGTTGTATCTTAAACATGCTTTTAAGGCATTTGCTGTTACATAGCTTCAACTAAATTGTGGACAAAACTTTAGAAGATAAAGGTTAAAATTGTACCTTTTAAAGGTTACCTGGTGGAGGCTGGAGCAGCTTCCTGCCTGCAACAGGCAGGGGGCTTCTCCAGTCCTGTGGGGGCCTGCCGCTGTCTCTGTACATGGCAGGCCTGGGCACCCTACAGACAGGGGTTGCTCCAGCCCAAGAGACGCTGGATATATTTAACCAGTTAACCAATGAAACAGGATTTTACATCCCTAAATCATGTATGTAGAGGTCCTATCCATAAGATAAATTTCAGAAACAAGTGCTGTATCACATATCTATGTGATAAATTCTTTATTGTGCAACTTTTGACTGCCTCATATGCTCCCTGTTCACTAATCCATCTCCTTAAAAAAAAAAAAAAGCCAACAAAAAACCCCCCACCAGATCAAGGCAATCCTAGGCTATAGGCACATCATGATTCTCCCCTCCACTCCTAGAGAAGCAGGGCAAACAGCATTGCACATCTTTCCCCCGTCAGGTATAGTAGTAGGGGTCTTCTCCTACAGATGAAGAATTCCCCTGTCCCTCTCAAAGGGGCAGGAATGGCATCCAAGGTGCTTCCCTCTTCCTTTCATACTTGCCCAACAATCGGAAAGTATTTGCTCCGGTCAATGGTGGCAGTTTTCCAGTGCAGAGTTCTTGAACTTAACATTTCTTGGAGATGTGTCAGGAAGTTCACACCCTCTGAAAGCTGTTATAGCAGGTTTCTTTAAGCTTAGACATCACTGCATCAGTTACCCAGCTCTCAGTTGTCTTGTTCTTCTTCTCAACTGGGGAACTTTTTAAAAAGAAAACTAGATATATCACTTCAGAATTTAGGGCTCTTAACATGGGTCTGTGGTGCCTATTGCCTTAACCCAGCGGTGTCCTTGAAATTTATTGTACCATTCTGCATCTTCTGAACAGCATTTGCCTGAAAATGTTTTCTTCTGCACCATGTATATAATTTAGCCACCAAATTGCACCTGCCCAAGACCAGAATATACTTTAAAAAACTACATGCTCCAGTGTTAAAAAAACAACAATCTAGTCTTGCACAGCTAGAAACAGGACATGGATGGCATTGGAAAGAGGAGATTCGAAGTTGATTACAAATGATTTGTAAAACGAGGGGTGTGATTATAAAAACCTTTCCGTATTTCTAAGCCAAGCCCTGCCTTGGATTCTGTGCATTGTAGTCAGTGTTACACAATAGTGGGAGAAATGCTGTGGGGAAAGAAATTACTAATCCTAGTCCTCAATTCCGCATTGAGATCACTGCCTCCCAATAGGAAAAATTTTAAAGGAACCAGATTTTCAGAGAGTAAGGGTGCATCTCTTACTGCAGGGCTTAATTTGAAATAAGCTATGCAAATTGAGCTGTGTCAATTGCATACCTTATTTTAAAAGAGCAAGCACTTATTTCGAAACAGAGCACTATTCCTCTGACTTTTTACTCCTTGTACAATGAGGGTTACAGGAGTCGGAGTAAGAAGTCCTTCAGCTTGACAGGATTTTGAAATAACTCCCTACTGTGTAGACGCGGACTAAGTTATTTGCTATACTATTTCAAAATAACTAGCAGTATTGCGAGTGTAGACGTACCCCGAGTGTTAATTACTTTTTTAATGACAGGCTCATTATGAATAGTAGTAGAGAGGTAGCCATGTTAGTCTGATCTTGCTAAAACAAAAGGAAAACCTATGTAGCACTTTGAAGACTAACAAGATAGTTTAATAGGTGATGAGCTTTCGTGGGCCAGACCCACTTCCTCAGATCATATTCCGAAAGAGAATTGGCTCATTATGGTGACTCAAATTGGGCTCCTCAAAATCACTAGTTATTCTTGCAAATATTATCCTCATAGACTCATAGACTTTAAGGTCAGAAGGGACCATTTTGATCATCT
>CM057848.1:93667557-93678637 GCA_030068395.1 Apalone spinifera
ACTGGACACAATACTCCAGATGTGGCCTCACCAAAGCCGAATAAAGGGGAACATCATCATCTCTGGATCTGCTGGCAATGCTCCTCTTAAGGCAACCTAATATTAGCCTTCTTGGCTACAAGGGCACACTGTTGACTCATATCCATCTTCTCATCCACTGTAACCACCAGGTCCTTTTCTGCAGAACTACTACTTAGCTGGTTGGTCCCCAGCTTGTAACAGTGCTTGGGATTCTTCTGTCCCAAGTGCAGAACTCTGCACTTGTCCTTGTTGAACATCAGATTTCTTGTGGCCCAATCCTCCAATTTGTCTAAGTTACTCTGGACCCTATCTTTGCCCTCAAGCATATCTACCTCTCCCCCTAGTTTAGTGTCATTTGCAGACTTGCTGAGGTTGCAATCCATCCCCTCATCCAGGTCATTAAAGATATTGAACAAAACCGGTCCTAGAACCGAACCTTGGGGCATTCCGCTAGAAACTGACCGCCATCCTGACATAGAGCCGTTGATTACTACCCGCTGGGTACGGCCTTCTAGCCATCTTTCTATCCATCTTACCGTCCATTTATCCAATCCACATTCCCTTAACTTCTTGGCAAGAATATTGTGGGAGACCATATCAAAAGCCTTGCTAAGGTCAAGGTATATCACATCCACTGACTTTCCCACGTCCACAGAGCCAGTTACCTCATCATAGAAGCTAATCAGATTGGTCAGGCACAGCTTTCCCTTTGTGAATCTATGCTGACTATTCCTAATCACTTTCCTCTCTTCCACATGCCTCAAAATGGATTCTTTAAGGATCTCTTCCATGATTTTTCCAGGAACCCAGGTAAGACTGACCGGCCTATAGTTCCCTGGATTGTCCTCCTTCCCTTTTTTAAAGATGGGCACTACATTTGCCTTTTTCCAATCATCCGGGACCTCTCCCGATCTCCACGAGTTTTCAAAGATAATGGCCAAAGGCTCCTCAATGACATTTGCCAACTCCCTCTGTACCCTCGGATGCATTAAGTCTGGACCCATGCTCTCTCCCCTCTCAAAAAAGGGAAAGTTGCCCAGAATAGTCCCCAGGCTACAATAAACATGGAATAAACTGCACCAGAACACCATTTAATATAAAACATGTAAATAACAATGATAGTTTTTATAAGTACTTCGTTACCATTATAGGTCCAAACATGTGCACATGGGTGACTTCATGCAAATGACTAATCCACTTAGCAGCACTATTTGCGAGTATTACTGTTTGCTGGATTCAGACCAACTTTTGTACCTTTTAGTTATCTTATTGACGTGTTAAAATCATCTCTCTCTCGCTATGGCTATGCTACGGCTACACTGCAGTCTTTTTGCACGAAAGCATGACCACACCTCAAAAGCGCAAGAGAGGATCCACTCTACATGGACGCTTTTGTGCAAGAAAGCTCTGATGGCCATTCACCAAATGGCCATCAGAGTACTTGTGCCTTTTCCCTTAGGAGCACCTGTGCTTTTTCCCTCTGGAGCGTCCACACTTGACTTTTTGCGCAATACCTGTAGCGCAGAAAGAAGTTATGCCTCATAGAAGGGGGTTTACCTATACCAGCAAAAGCCCTCTGTTCTGCTCTTTTACTGCTAATTTACTTGTGCAAAAGCGCATTTGAGATATGGATGCTCTGCAGGTTTTTGTGCAAAAACTTTGCAGTGTAGACATAGCTTACGAGTTTTCTCGGCAAAACATATGCTTATGAGGGACTCATTTGCATGAGTTGTCATCTCATTTGCATATTTTCTGCAGATCCATTTTTGCACTAGGGGTTTTTGCGCTAAAACAAGCAGTATGGACGTTTTCATTTTGCGCAAAAACCCCTTCGATCTTGCGGAAAAAGGTTCATTATTAGCATAGGTTTTGCCAAGAAAATTCGTAGTGTAGATGAAGCCTCTCTCCATGTCTCTGTATCAACAGTCTTAGCCTTGCCTCAAATGTTTCACTAGGTTTGTCATTAATACATTTCACATTAAGTATATAGTTAGGTATGTATATATGAAAGAGTTCACAATGTGACTTGTGTACACAGTATCATGTTACTCAGAAGCCAAATAAGCTATTTACAGCCCCTGCCCACAGCCAGCCCAGTCCGCCATGAAGAGGGTGATCAGAGGGGTTGTGGGGCCCTTATTGGATGAGGGAGGTAACCTAGTGACAGATGATGTGGGAAAAGCTGAAGTATTCAATGCTTTCTTTGCCTCTGTCTTCATGGACAAGGTCAGCTCCTAGACAAATGCAGTAGGCAATGCAGTATAGGAAGGAGGTGGACAGCCCTTGGTGAGAAAAGAACATGTTAGGAACTATTTAGAAAAGCTAAACATACACAAATCCATGGGCCCAGATTTAATGCCTCTGAGGGTACTGAGGGAGTTAGCAAATGTCATTTCGGAGCCTTTGGCCATTATCTTTGAAAACTCGTGGAGATCAGGAGATACACAAGATGATTGGAAAAAGGCAAATGTAGTGCCCATCTTTAAAAAAAAAAAAAGGGAAGGACGACAATCCAGGGAACTACAGATCAGTCAGTTTTACCTCGGTCCCCAGAAAAATCATGGAGGGGATCCTCAAGGAATCCATTTTGAAGCACTTGGAAGAGGGGAAGTGATCAGGAATAAACATGGATTCACAAATGGCAAGTCGTGGCTGACCAAACTGATTAGCTTCTGTGGTGAGGTAACTGGCTCTGTGGATATGGGAAAGTCAGTGGATGTGATATACCTAGACTTTAGCAAGGCTTTTGATACGGTCTCCCACAGTATTCTTGACAGCAAGTTAAGGGAGTATGGATTGGATAAATGGACTGTAAGGTGGATAGAAAGCTGGGTAGACTGTCAGGCCCAATGGGTAGTGATCAACAGCTCGATGTCAGGTTGGCGGTCGGTTTCTAGGGGAGTGCCCCAAGATTCTGTTCTAGGACCGGTTTTGTTCAATATCTTCATTAATGACCTGGATGAGGGGGATGGATTGCACCCTCAACAAGTTCGCAGATGACACTAAGCTAGGGGGAGAGGTAGATACGCTTGAAGGCAGAGATAGGGTCCAGAGTGACCTAGACAATTGGAGGATTGGGCCAAAAGAAATCTGATGAGGTTCAACAAGGACAAGTGTAGAGTCCTGCACTTGGGACGGAAGAATCCCAAGCATTGTTATGGGCTGCGTACTGAATGGCTAAGTAGCAGTTCTGCAGAAAAGGACCTGGTGGTTACAGTGGATGAGAAGCTGGTATGAGTCAACAGTATGCCCTTGTAGCCAAGAAGGCGAATAGCACATTAGGGTGCATTAGGAGGAGCATTGCCAGCAGAGCCAGATAAGTGATTATTCTCCTTTATTCGGCTCTGGTGAGGTCACATCTGGAATATTGTGTCCAGATCTGGGTCCCCCACTATAGAAACGATGTGGATGCATTGGAGAGGGTCCAGTGGAGGGTGACCAAAATGATTAGGGGGCTGGAGCGCATGACCTATGAGGAGAGATTGAGCGATTTGGGTTTGTTTAGTTTGCAGAAGAGAAGAGTGAGGGGGGATTTGATAGCAGCCTTCAACTTCCTGAAGGGAGGTTCCAAAGAGGATGGAGAATGGCTGTTCACAGTACTGACTGATGGCAGAACAAGGAGCAATAGTCTCAAGTTACAGTGGGGGAGGTCTAGGTTGGATATTAGGAAAAACTATTTCATGAGGAGGGTGGGGAAGCACTGGAATAAGTTATCTAGGGAGGTGGTGGAATCTCCATCCCTAGAGGCGTTTAAGTCTCAGCTTGACAAAGCCCTGGCTGGGTTGACTTTGTTGGGATTGGTCCTGCCTTGGGCAGTGGGCTGGACTTCATGACCTCCTGAGGTCTCCTCCAGCTCTATATTCTATTATTCAGTGAGTTGGGACCGAGCAGTTCCGGCTCATGCTGATTGCTGCACCTCTGCATTTTAAATGTGATAAGAGCTCAGCGGCTCTTAACTACATTTAAAATGCAGAACCGCAGCGCAGGTGGCTCTGGATCCGGCACAAGCCAGGACTGCTCAGTCCCAGCTCGAGTTGGCTCATCTGGAGCCACCTCTGCTGCGGTGCTGCAGAGGTGCTTATCAACTAATCATATTTTAACATTCTTTATTTCTCCTAGTACTATCTTCAGGCCTTCCTTTAGACATATTAAAGTTTTTTTATATACAATAGTATAATGTTAGTAGTATCAAAGTTATTAGTCTGTAACACCAGTGGTGGATATAGGGCAGGGTGAGCGGGGCGGCTTCAGTAGGCCCCGCACTTCAGTAGGCCCTGCGCACGCATTACTACCTGTCGGCTGTGGCTGTGGCACATACGCGGAATTGTGCTGCCCCGGACCCAGCGCTTCAATAGGCCCTGGGCCCTGCAAAACTCTCATCCGCCCCGTCTAACACTTTCACTTTGTATTCATTTTATTTGAGTTTAGTATACTAATTGCAAATTTATGTACCCAGAGTGATACTTACCAATGCTGTGGTTTTTACCATGTAATCTTTCTAATATCGTCCATGAAGTTTTTGCCAAGGGAGAAACATCTTTTTGTCTTCATAGCTCTTTTCTTTTGGATAAAAAGCATGCAACATCTTGAAAGCCAATGTGTAGAAAAAATACTCCTCCCCTCAAAAACTTTCTGATTGGCTCTGTGTTTACCTGGGTAATATTCCATCAGAACCATTGTCATGCCCCGCTTTACCTGTTCATTTTACTGTAATATATAAAACAAACATATTGGAGAATGTAATATTTTTGGAAAAATAGTTTGTTGGTGCTGGTTCATTCTGTTTTACAGCTATATCAATATTGTATGAATATTAATATTAAATGTATTTAGTTACTTGTAAGGTGTCCATTTTAGACCTAGATGCTATTCTAAAGCTCTACCAACATGTGTTTTACACACAGACAAAATGTAAAGAGTCAGAAGGCATTCCTGTTCTGGTGTTAGAACCTCACTGATTGCACTGACCATTGTAAAAGCCTCTCACTAATTTGCAAAATTCAGTACATCACTAAACAGTTTACATTTACAATGAATTTAATAGGCTTTGCATGTCCTTAGCACTTCTCAAAACTTAACTAAATCATAAATTATAAAGTTATACTTCACAAAATTTTCCCTATTTGTGTCAATTGTGGGTTAGTGTAAATTATTTTTACTTTATAATGTACAGTTAAATGTAGTGTGTAAAGTAAGCAAGCATACTAAAGCATTTAGGACTACATCTTTTAGACCAGCAGTCCAAGCCCAACCAAAAATCCAGGCCCCATTAAGGGGCTGCAAACAGGTTTCAGGGCTCTGTGAAAATTGTCCAAATGGTGGCCCATAGACTTGCTTGAGTCCAGGGCAGAAAGCCAAAACCTGAGCAATTTAGCTTCACAGGGGCTTGAACAGTTGTTTTGCTTGCTACCCCCTAATGCCAGCCCTGGCGTTTAATCTACCGGAAATGCACAAAAACAGTTGTGGCACAGATTGGCTGTGGAATTTTTGTAATAAGTTGAGGGAGGTCTCAAAGAAAATGTTGAGAACCCTTATTTTAGACCTTTCCCAAAAGATGAGGAAAAATAACAATGTTTTTGTACCTATTATAAAGTGTGCACTTAAGCAAAGTATGGATTAACTCATTAATCCATACTTTGCTTAAGTGCACACTTTATAATAGGTACAAAAACATTGTTGTTTTTAATGTGTAATTGTGGCATCTTATTTCCTATTGCATTCCTTTTTTTCTTTTGTTTAACTTAGAAATATGAACTAGAAAACTTTGAAACTAGAAAAAGTCCTGTCATTACTTAATGGGTTGCCTACTACTTATGGCATGTATTCACTGGAAACAAGGTTCTAAAATCAGCCAGGATATTAGTTTTAGAAATGATATACAGGAATATAGTAGTATAAGGAACCAACATGATATTCTAAATGAGGCAATAGCTGTATAGTTGTCTAATGCTGATACTCAATCTTTTGCTTTAATGGCAAGGATCCTGTGCTTCAAGTCAGGCAATGAAATTAAAAAACCTATGAAGCATATTAACCTGTAAAGATTATATTTTCTGTATTATGCACTACAGACTGGAAGAGCATGTTAATCACTTTCTTATGCACCATTATGGCAGTTGATATTTCATACTTTGAGTGTGCAAATTTAAATGGTATTAAGGATCACAATACAACTGTTGCTCCAGCTAACATCTTGTATTAGAAGACCTGAAAGAAAATATTAACCTCTGAATTTACCCTATTTACTGAATTCTTATTCTTCAGTCTATTTTCCAGCACAAGAGAGGGTGGAACTTCTCTAGTTATCAATGTCTAGACTACCCCGATCTATCGGATAATTTTGTTGGAAGAGGCTTTTCTAAGACTTGGCCCATCTATACTGGGCCAAATTTTGGAAAAGCCTCCTCTTTCGGAAGAGCCCTTCTTTCTCGTGGAGAAAAAAAAAAAAGCAGGAGAGCAGACGCGTTCCCTGGACATGGCGGAGTTTTTCTTGGTTACCTCTGGCATCCCGAAAAAACCCCGTAGTGTAGACGTAAACAACGATTTTTGGCAATTTGAGGTGCAGGCAAGCTTAAGACCAACTTCAGAAGATAACTGAAGTGGAAACAATGACTAGTCCTGTGGCATCTTAAAGACTAACAGATGTATTTGGGCATAAGCTTTCGTGGGCAGAATCATATTTTGTCAGCTGCATTACATAAAATTACATGAAAAGTGAAAAGCACTTATTTAGTGAAAATCAGCAAACCCTCCTCTGCCAGCCCCCCGCCCCCCATCCCCAAGGAGCTGTTACCACTTAGCACAACAGCACATGGAGCCCTGTGCCTAGCCAGATTTATTTCTGAGTGACTCTGGAAGCATTCATACACAGAGAAAGGCATCAGCTAAATCTCTCCCAGCACTCATCCCAGGAATATACTGTCATGCAGTCCTCAAGATGAGCAGTACAGATTTATTCAGTTTACCACTTCATCCATGGAAAGTGGATATACACTTTTTCTAAATCATGAGCAAATTTACCAAACTCAATGGTAAAAATGAAGTTTATTAGCTACAAAAAGTAGGTGACTAAAAGTGAGTTAGTGACCAAAATAAAATATAAGCATACAGTTTAAACTCTCAACCATACTAATTGGGCAGCAACCAAATTAAGCAGTTTCTCACCTCACTGGATATTCGGGATGTTAGCGTGTAATTGAATAGTCATGTAACCGCATCAAATTTTAGAGGTTACACGACTATTCAGTAGTCCCCTGAGGCAGGGCAGACAGCCAGTGTGCTCCGGCCCCACTCCCGGGAAGCCCCCTGCCACCCTGTGTTGCTATCTCTGTATTTTAAAAACTGGCTTCCCAAGCAGACCAGCTCCCGTCTGCCACCTTGTGCTACTGCCTCTGATACAAAGGCAGCAGTGCAAGATAGCAGCAGCCCCTATCCGTGGGGAGCTTGGACCCCCCACAGATAGGGACAGCTGCCCCAGAACAGCGTCTGTCTGTGTTGAGCCCAGGCCTGCTGCGGACAGAGGCTGCTTTGCAGCTGTGTTCTCCTTCCCCACACTGCTATCTACCATCTCTAAAGATAATTTCCTCTACAGTTTTTCTGGCTATTTTGAAACGTCTTTGCCCATCTCACTCTATCATGGAGTTCACCTGTCTCAATCTCCCATTTATGCCAAGAAAAAAAAAATGAACATGCTACACACACATCTTGAACAGGAGCTCTCATTCACCTGATCCTGAGGGTCTCAATCTATTTGTCACTGTGTACTGCGTATGCAACTGCCATATCCACATAATATATGTCTTACCTGTATGGCCCAGAGGATAGCACGAGACACAGCTGTGTGCTGATTAGGCTACAGGTTGAAAAGCATGTAACCTACCCTCACATCAAAACAGTGTTTTGTATAACATGTACCAGTTCTGAGATGAATTGTTTCAGGATGAGAATGGGTAATGGAGCCATACATTTATGGTAATATGTCCATAATTTTCTTGCAGATCAGGAATGTGAAGCGTGCTCTGCCACAAATCTATGTTAAAGATGTGTGCAGAGTGAAGGTGTGTGTGGAGAGTCAAGTTTTCTACAATGTTTTCATCTTTGACACCTGTATCATATAGAAAGAGGAAACAGACATTTACTAATACGTTGGAATGGAAGTTTAGAATGGGATAATGATTTCAAGAGCATAGTCTCACTATTAGAATTAATGGATCAAGACATGGGTACTGGAGTTACAAAGCATGTTTGTAGCCTCTGGAGTTTGTTGTAACATTCCCCAAATGCCAGATTTGTCTAGTTCTCAGCATCACCTCAGGACTATTTGCTATAACTACATTCCAGAAAATCTTATTTCACAATGATTTCCCTTTATTCTGGCTGTAGTAATGTTCTTGCAGAGACTTGCTGGCATTTGTATGTTTCTAAGTTCTGAAGTTGGGCTCTATTGATATCTGTTCCATGACCCTTGTATTAAATTTGATCTCATCCCATAGTAGAATTGGCAAGACAGTTCAGGAGATGGAGTGGGTAGTACATACTCCTCTCTTCTCCCCTGCCCCCCACTTTTAGGCATCCTTATGGGGACAGTGTTTAACAATTTTCTGTAGAAGCAGCTGTAGAATAACTCAAGTATGTTGCCACATTTATAGTGAATAAGACGACATGTTTGTTTGAAAATCGTTTGTTTGACTGCAGTTAAACCATTAATGTTAGTGTTTCTGAATATAATTCTTGGAAAATGAATGTGTCTCTCCTTTTCTTGTAAGCGTTTCACTTTCAGCAGTGGAACAATTTAAAATGACGGGTTTTCATAATTTTATGGTTAACTAAAGGGGGCTAATTACATGATAGTATAAAAGGAAACTTTTCCGGAACATATTGTAATAAAAATAGTTAATAAAATCTAGAATTTTCTGTTTTCCTGGGCAATGGAATCATGAAAACTAACATGAACTATGAAACCACTTGGAACTCAAATAACACCCACATAAACTGAACATCCCCGTCACAATCTAAAGGGCTGGAATGTTCATATAAACTTTGAAGCACTGGAAGAAGTCAGAAGAAAATCTTAAGATGACAATCATTTTGCCAAAAACTTGTCAGTTCAAGCTGGGTGTCATGAGATCAGCAATGTTCGTTCTCTGGGATTATCAGACCACTATAATCTTCATCCTTAGGAGAGGAAACAGTAAAATACTCTCCTGTTTCAATTATGCTGCAAAAGTGACGACTAATGTAAATTTTTTTAACACAAAAATAAATCACACAAATTCTATACTCTATAAATCTGCACATGGTATTGGTTTTGAATATAGGAAATGAAGGTATTTGTGTTTAATTTTCAGATTTTGCCTATTACTAAAATACTTTTAGTTTAGTAACATGTGACGAAGGATAGATGATTGGTTTGCGTACCTGTTCTCAACACTGAAGTCAATTATCCTCTGTGCTTTTTCCAATTGTTTAAATTATTTTGAAGATGAACCGTAATACAATTAAGGCAAATATAACATGATATATCTTGTTTTTGTCAAAAGCCCTTTAGATATTATATTGATTTTGGCCTTTGACTAAGAAAAATGTAGTGCTGATATCCAAGAGTTTAATTGAAATCATTTAACTTTTCATTCCCTGCATAAATGAATTATAAGGATTATATGTAGTGGGGGGAGGATAATTGGTTTTATAAATCCACATTTTTTTATCCTGTTAAATAAGTAGGAGAGAACAGTTAAGCCAATAAGTAAATTGGTCATTATGAATTATCATCATTGGACTATAATTACCCTGGGATGTTTTTTAGATTTATCATACAGTATTTGCCAAAAGCCATCTATAAATTCACAGAAGTGCTTCTAAATAATGAAAAAGATGTCATTTCTCCCCATTTTTAAAAAGTTAATCACATGGATAAATGTTTGAAATGTTTGCAGGATCAAGGCCCAGTTGTTAAATTATTTGAGATTGTATCTAGGGAACACTACCTTTTGCTTAATTAGGGAAATTATGTCTTCATTTTAGAAATTGTTTTCTTTATTAAATTATATATTTTTCTAATCCAGAAAGAACACTCAAAGGTATGTATTTCAGACTTATAAAGATATGCCTCATGGCTTAGTAATAGGCTTGCGAACAGGTACTGCTAACAGGGAGTTTGGAGAGGGAGTTTAGAAGGCACTAGTGACTTCTGACCTTCTTTAAAACATAACTCATAATAATCTATATTACAAAGGTTTAAAAAGAATCCTAGTTTATACTTAAACTTATTCATTAGAAAAATGGAGACAGAACCCCAGCAGCAGACTGGGGGCTATCCTGTTTATTGCGTCGAGTGTAACATGTATGATTACCTGCCCTGTGGGCGGGTGGCATATGTCTCCCGTTGCAAGGAGCTCCTGACCCTCAGAGACCGAGTTCGGGCTTTGGAGGCCAGGGTGGCTGAACTGAAGGAGCTAAGGGAGGTAGAGAGATATGTTGATGAGACTTTCCGGGACACTGTAGTACTGTCCCACCTCCAGTCTGAGAGCCCCAGTGCTCTTAAGGAGGATGAAAGTCTCAAGGGACCAGAGCATTCAATGGGAGCAGAGGGAAACCATCCCATAGTTGGGACCCTCCTCCCAGAGGATGTTGCGGTATCCTCTCGCAGTGAGGATACCTCTGAGGGGGAGGGAATGCCAGTTGTTAGGAACAGGCAGTTGTTAGTAGTGGGTGATTCGATCGTTAGGAACACAGATAGTTGGGTTTGTGATGACCGGGAGAACTGTATGGTCACTTGCCTGCCTGGTGCGAAGGTTGCGGATCTCTCGAGGCATCTAGATAGACTTATGTGTAGTGCTGGGGAGGAGCCGGTGGTCGTGGTACATGTAGGTACCAATGATGTAGGGAAGGGTAGGAGAGACATCCTGGAGGCCAAATTTAGGCTGCTAGGAAAGAGACTGAAATCCAGGACCTCTATGGTGGCATGCTCAGAAATGCTTCCAGTTCCATGCGCAGGGCCAGGCAACCAGAGCTTCAGAGTCTCAATGCGTGGATGAGACAATGGTGTAGGGAAGAGGGG
>CM057848.1:93678737-93697562 GCA_030068395.1 Apalone spinifera
TCTAATAAGCCATCTTGTTAGTCTTTAAAGTGCTACATCGTCCTGTATTTTGCTTCAGCTACACCAGACTAACATGGCTACATTTCTATCTCTATTCTCTTAGAGGAGAATCCATTGATAGAAATTCTCTAAGCTGTAGTCAGAAAGAGAGGAGGGGAGAGGGCAAACCATGGGCCAGAGCAGACAAACCACCGCATACAAAGGACTCCAATGCATCAGGGAAGGACAGACAAATAAGCAGTGGCAAATTTTTAAAGTGCTTCTACACAAATGCTAGGAGTCTGACTAATAAGATGGGTGAACTAGAGTACCTCGTATTACAGGAGGAGGTTGACATAATAGGCATCACTGAAACCTGGTGGAATGAGGAAAATCTGTGGGACACAATCATACTGGGATATAAAATATATCGAAAGGATAGAGCAGGCCGGGTGGGTGGCGGAGTGGCACTGTATGTGAAAGATAATGTCAATTCATTATATATTTTTATTTCATTTGATTCTACATGTTCGATAGAATCGCTATGGATAGTAATTCCATGCTCCAATAATAAGAAATTAGCAGTAGGGATATATTACAGACCACCTGACCAGGACAGGGATACTAACATTGAAATGCTGAGGGAGATTAGAGAGGCTACCAAAATAAAGAACTCTATAGTAATGGGGGATTTGAATTACCCCCATATCGACTGGATACATATCCCCTCTGGAGGAGAAGCAGAGATAAAATTTCTCAATGGTTTAAATGGCTGCTTCTTGGAGCAGCTGATGCAGGAACCCACAAGGGGAGAGGCAATTCTCGATTTAGTCCTGAGTGGAGCACAGGATCAGGTCCAGGAAATAACCGTTACAGGACCGCTTGGGAATCGTGACCATAATATAATAACATTCAACATTCCTATGGTGGGAAGAACACCTCAGCAGTCTAGCATCCTGGCATTTAATTTCAAAAAGGGGAATTACGATAAAATGAGGAGGTTAAACAAATTAAAAGGCACAGTGACTAGAGCGAAATCACTGCAAGCTGCATGGAAGCTTTTTAAAAACACCATAATAGAGGCCCAACTTAAATGCATATCCCAAATTTAAAAACATAGCAAGAGACCTAAAAAAGAGCACCGTGGCTTAACCACCATGTAAAAGAAGCAGTGAGGGACCAAAAGGCATCTTTTAAGAAGTGGAAGTCCAATCCTAGTGAGATAAATAGAAAGGAGCATAAACTGTCAAATCAAGTGTAAACATGTAATAAGAAAAGCAAAAAAAGATTTTGAACAGCTAGCCAAAAACTCAAAAACAAACAACAAAATGTTTTATAAGTACATTAGATGCAGGAAGCCTGCTAAAAAACCTGTGGGTCCCCTAGACGATCGCACTATAAAAGGCGCAATCAAGGACGATAAAGCCATTGCTGAGAAACTAAATGATTTCTTTGCTTCAGTCTTCATGGCTGAGGACGTTGAGGAGAATCTGAGGAACTGTCCCAGATTGAAGTGTCATTAGAGGAGGTTTTTGAACAAATAGAAAAACTTAATGTTAACAAGTCTCCGGGACCAGATGGCATTCATCCAAGGGTTCTAAAAGAACTCAAAGGGGAAATTGCTGAACAATTATCTGTGGTTTGTAACCTATCCCTTAAATCGGCTTCCGTGACTAATGACTGGAAGGAAGCCAATGTGACACCAATATTTAAAAAGGGTTCTAGAGGCGATCTAGGCAATTACAGACCAGTAAGTCTAACTTCAGTACCGGGCAAATTAGTCGAAACAATAGTAAAGAATAAAATTGTGAAGCATGTAGAAGAACATAATTTGTTGGACAAAAGTCAACATGGTTTCTGTAAAGGGAAATCCTGTCTAACTAATCTATTAGAGTTCTTTGAAGTGGTTAACAAACATGCGGAGAAGGGGGATCCAGTAGATATAGTATACTTAGATTTCCAGAAAGCCTTTGACAAGGTCCCTCACCAAAGGCTCTTGTGTAAATTACACAGCCATGGGATAAGAGGGAAGGTCCTTTCTTGGACTGAGAACTGGTTAAAAGACAAGAAACAAAGGGTAGGAATAAATGGTACATTTTCAGAATGGAGAGAGGTAACTAGTGGTGTTCCTCAAGGGTCAGTTCTAGGACCAATCCTGTTCAACTTATTTATAAATCATCTGGAGAAAGGGGTAAGCAGTGAGGTGGTCAAGTTTGCAGATGATACCAAAAACTGTTTTGTATAGTCAAGAGAGAAGCAGACTGTGAGGGACTCCAAGAAGATCTCACCAAACTGAGTGATTGGGCAACAAAGTGACAAATGAAATTTAATGTGGATAAGTGTAAAGTAATGCACATCGGGAAAAATAACCCCAACTATACATACAGTATGATGGGGGCTAATTTGGCTACGACAAATCAGGAAAGAGATCTTGGAGTTATTGTGGACAGTTCCCTGAAAACTTCCACACAGTGTGCAGCAGCAGTCAAAAAGGCAAATAGGATGTCAGGAATTATTAAGAAAGGAATAGAAAATAAGACCCAGAATATCTTAGTGCCCCCTGTATAAAACTATGGTACGCCCACATCTTGAATACTGTGTACAGGTGTGGTCTCCTCACCTCAAAAAAGATATTTTGGCCTTGGAAAGGGTTCAGAAAAGGGCAACTAAAATGATTAGGGGTTTGGAACGGGTCCCATATGAGGAGAGATTAAAGCAACTGGGACTTTTCAGTTTAGAAAAGAGGAGACTGAGGGGGGATATGATAGAGGTATATAAAATCATGAGTGGTGTGGAGAGAGCAGATAAAGAAAAGTTATTTATTAGTTCCCTAAATAGAAGAACTAGAGGACACCAAATGAAATTAATGGGTAGCAGGTTTAAAACTAATAAAAGAAAGTTCTTCTTCGCACAGCGTGTAGTCAGCCTGTGGAACTCGTTGCCAGAGGAGGCTGTGAAGGCTAGGACTATAATAGAATTTAAAGAGAAGGTAGATAACTTCATGGAGGTTAGGTCCATAAAAGGTTATTAGCCAGGGGATAAAATGGTGTCCTTGGCCTCTGTTTGTCAGAGGCTGGAGAGGGATAGCAGGAGACAAATTGCTTGATCATTGTCTTCGGTCCACCCCCTCTGGGGCACCTGGTGCTGGCCACTGTCGGCCAACAGGATACTGGGCTAGATGGATCTTTGGTCTTACCCAGTACGGCCGTTCTTATGTTCTTAAGATATTGGGAATGTCTGTGTTAAGAAATCAACTTCAGTATATCTTCAGGTGTAAGACATCTTGGAAGTCAATCATCCTTTTTTATAGTCTAGTTAAAACCTCTCACCACATTTTTCATGTTCAAACACAATACAAATTCTTTGTGGGCTCAGCGTCTTCAGGATAAGCTCATAACATAGCAGAACAGCTGTTGCAGGTCTCTGACTGGCCTTCACTAAGTGGCAAGTAACACTGACTCAGCTGTATAAGTGGCTATCATTGGGCTACTGAGAGTGACTGAACTGCCAGCTCCCACCCTCAGCCAGCAAATCCAGGTGGCGCTGTTGAAACTATGCTATGACAGTTTAACTGTCTTGACACACCCAGCTGTACTTGGCAATATGAAATACAATGCAGCTTTTGACATGGTAGTGATTCACTGTTTCAGGAGTATGAAATTTGATGCTTTCATTTATAATAGATAACATATCTTTTAACTAGAGAAAGAAAATTCACTTTTAATTTGGTGTCCTTTAAAGCTTAGTGTCCTAGGTGACTGCCTACTTTGCCTATATGGTCAGGCTGGCGGTGCACATATCCCTTCCCCCATCTGGGCTCCCTCTGCTTCAGGGTAGGGATGGGAGCTTTAGCAGCCTGACGAAGAGCTGCCTGTAGCTAGGTGAAAGACCTGAGCTGAGCAGGAGTTGACATGGGTTGATGAGTTGGTGCCTCCCTCTGCCCAGTGATAATTGCACTTGGATTTCCACTCATTAAGTCTGACTGGACACTACCAGGTCCCATTGTTAACTAGACATTATGGTAAAAAAACTTGGACATGGGGCAACCCTTGACTATATCTTAAACAAGAAATTTGCATCTTGAGAAAAATATTAACTACTCCTGATTAGAGTTCCCTCTAAACTGCAGCTGCACAGGTGATTAATCAACCCTGCCTAGTCAATCAGCTCCCTGTTAGAAGCCCTGAGCATCTGACTCAGAGGTATTCATTAATCACCTGTGAAGATGTGCTCCCACACAGCTTAGAGGGAACAGTGCTCTTGATCCAGACTAGGGATGTAAATTGTTGTTTAAAAAGTTAACCAGTTAAATACTGTGTTTAATGGTTAACTGTGGAGCATCCCTGTGGTGTGATGTGGTGGGCCTGGCCAGGTGTGCTGCACCATGGTCAGGCTCCAGCCAGGCTGAGGTGAGCTTGTGGTTCTGCGGGTGAGGCTGTATGGCTGGTCAGGCCACCAGATAACTGGTAAACACCACTGAGAGAGGGTTCACTCACCACCGCAGCACCCCCTTCAGTCAGTCCTCAACATTGGCTCCCAGGGCTGGCAGGGTACCTTCTCTCCAGTGGGGATTCCCCTCTTTCTGGCCGGTCATAGTTTCCTTTCTTGTACACTGCCCTCCGGCAGTGCCCCCAGTCAGCTTCTGAGCCCCCCTCCCCTCTTCCAGGGGTTGTTATTTCTCCAGCAGGCCATTATCCATGCCCTGTAGTTTAGGGGTTCACTTGGCCAGCACTCCCCTAGCCCTGCCTTAGCTCCAGGGAGCCTCCTGCTCCTCCAGTAGCCAGTCTCTCACTCCTCTCTGTTTGGGAGCAGCCACCCCTCTTTATACAGCTCCCAGCTGGGCCCTAATCACCTAGTACAGCCTCAGCTGGGGCTAAACTCCCCAGCCTGGAGCCTTAAAGGGCCGGTGCAGGGCAAACTCCCTGTCACAACCACCCAGTTAGGTGAAATTACCCCTTTGTATCTCTAACCCAGACCATCTCTGACAAGTGTTTGTTTAACTTGCTTAACTACCCTGACAGGAAGTAGAGAGGTAGCAGTGTGGGGGTGAAGGGGGCACCACTGGCTACAAAGGCAGCAAGTGGTGGAAAGTGAGTGTGTGTAGTCAACAGGCATATTGGTTAAATATGTAGTCAACTACACATTGAGATCTGCATGCAAGCAAGCATATTTGGAATTTTTTCTGTTTAACACTCACTATAAATAACCATTCTATTTTACATTAATGTCTACAAAATCATTCTATTTCATATAGCTAACCTTTTTGCACATTTTAATAATAACTCATTTATAAACTTATCAGATATGCTGATTTGTAGTTTAAAAACAAAAGAAAAATAAATGGTTTAGGTTTTGTTTTTACATCTGAACTTTGCTGATATGGTTAATATGAAGATGTTTGAGATCTATTTCCCTCTGGATCTTAGAGGGCATAGCATCTGTCTATGTGACTTAAAAGGCAGGATTTATGACAAAATTGCACAAACGTGTTTGTTTAAATACAGATCTAAACATTGTTTCAGAACCACAAAAATACCATTGTGGCAGTATTGTGGATTGCTTATTTTGACAGGTGGATAACCCTTGTAAAACTAACTTTAAAAAGCAGCAGCAGTCAGAAATCAGAAGCACAGTGAGAATGGATGCATTATTTGTAGCAAAATATATGTAGTATAGCATAATATCTAATATTTATAGAATCATTTACATGCTCTATAATCTTAAAAAAGTAATTCCTTAAAAAAATGCTGATTTGGAAAAGCATATTTCTCAAGTAGCCAGTTTAAATCAGTATACACAAGGGCTGCGTCTAGACTGGCCAGTTTTTGCGGAAAATCAGCCGCTTTTCCGCAAAAACTAGCCAGCTGTCTACACTGGCCACTTGAATTTCCGCAAAAGCACTGACTTCCTAATGTATGAAATCAGTGCTTCTTGAGGAAATACTTTGCCCTTCCCGTTCGGGCAAAAGTCCCTTTTGCGCAACACTTTTGCGCAAAAGGGCCAGTGTAGACAGCTGACATTTGTTTTGCGCAAAAAAGCCCTGATGGCTAAAACGGCGATCGGGGCTTTCTTGCGCAAAAGCGCGTCTAGACTGGCACGGACGCTTTTCCGCAAAAAGTGCTTTTGCGCAAAAGCATCCGTGCCAATCTAGATGCTCTTTTGCGGAAATACTTTTAATGGAAAAACTTTTCCGTTAAAAGTATTTCCGCAAAATCATGCCAGTCTAGACGTAGCCAAGATGACTAGTTGTTTTCCTTTTTTCTTTTTGATCTGAAATAAATTGTGGGTTTTATGAATTAAAAATGCTTCACAGATTTCTGAACCATGCAAGCCCAGTGGCAGAGCAATTTTTCTACGGTGTGTGTTTGGGTGGAAAGCCACTGAACAAAACTGTAAATGCTGTATATAATGGAAAGCTAGCCCTCTCCTCCCCACTAGCTCTAGCACCTCTGTGCAAGCCCTGAAAATCTGTTCATTCTCACATATTATCTGTGCTTTGTTGTATCTGCATGCCAGCATATTTGCACAGCAATAGGCAAACGATTTCATGAGGACTTTTGTCCTGTTGAAAGGTGTACTCCCATAGCCTATATCCTTCTCCAGCTAGCCCCACGCATACCTTCATCCCCTCTCCCGGAAAAGAGAGAGAAATAACTTCACCTTCCGATGGCTATCATTTGTCGCAATAGAAGACATGCATGTACTATTAAATTGTTTTATTTTAGTGCTTTTCATCTCTAAATATTACAGCTGCTCAGCACACTACAATATATGCATACAGCACAAGCAAAGATGCAGCTGCCTATCCAACACAGAAGCCAAGGGTAGAATAGACATGTACAAAATGAGCTATCTTCTCCCCATTAATAGAAAGATACAAGATTGACTATATTCATATTTGTTTTACTTTCAGCTCCCCCTTCTGGAATGGTTCAGTAACATCACCTATTGCCCAGTTTACTGTCTGTTCACAGTGAAAGACCATCTGTTTTCCATTTCTCTCTGAGATGAGTTTCCTAAAATTCTTCTCTCTCTCTCTCTCTCCCTCCCTCCTCCACTCTGCCTTTTCCCTCTCACCATGAGAAATTAGAACCCTTCCTAAAATTTGTCCTAGATTTTTCTTGATCCACAGTCTACTTATTGTAGGAATGATTTCATTCATTGATAAATTTTGTTTCTTCCTGGGTACAAACATCTTCCCATGTGAATCCCATTGCAGAACTAGAAAGCTCCTGCTTGAGTATAGTTTCCTTCCAGCAGCATAAGAAGCATAGTCTGTACCTACATGTTTGTTTGATGAAAACACTTCCGATTACCCAGATTATCAATCTAAGTCCCTGTACCTTCTCCCAAAAATTCAGTATACAATGAATTACATTTTGGTCAGAGTAAATGTTAAGTGTTTAAGGTTAATTTTACAGTGGCTTATAATGGAGCTTTTTTCACCAGATGCATCCATTGGGAAAATGTATTCTGTAATTGCATTCTTCTATGTTTAGCTTTAAGAACAAAATCACTGTGTGATTGTTTTGAAATTTGGTTAAGTTTTTTGTTTCAATTATTAGTCTGTAAAATGGGGGAATTGTCTCTGCCACACATGTCAATATAAATTATATAAATATAACTATTCAAGATCTTCAAGAAAAATCACAGACATTGCATTCCAAATATTAGCCAGTATCACAAAATGTAATCTTGCTGTGGACTTCTGCAGTTAAGGTACTGCAGTTAAGGAAGATGGGAGGCTGGAGTTATTGTGGAAGTTGAATGGGGTTACTTCAACCAAATTTATTTGCATTCAGGTATTTGGGTTTTCTTTAAATTTAATTTCTCTGGCTTCCTGGTGGATATTTGGGTAACCAAAATGTTTCTGTAACTTTTTTTTCCAGTATTAGATACTTCAGTGTGTCATCCTTTTTTGGGTGTGGGGGGTTGCTTGGTAGCATCTTCACTTAACAGACACTTGCTAAATTGGTATTATAGAACATTTTGCATCAGTACCCCAAAATAAATTCTTCAAGTGATTGTCATGTGTGCAAGTTTGGAATTATTTTGAATAGCAGTATGCATTGGGGCTGTGCATGCTGCATACTCTCGAATGCTGTGTAGTTGAGAGCATAAAAGGCATTGTGACAGCAACCACTTTACAGTTTCTTCCTAAATGCATGTGGCTATGAGATGGTACTGAGGTAATATTTATAGATCCATTATGGTCCAGAGAGTTTGGACCTTATGAACCTGGCAATATAACTTCCAATCATGTTTCTGACCTTCCTGGACCTGATTACACAATCACATTGACAAATCCTGCAACTGGATCCTGCTTCTCTGCATTTCACTGCATGAAGGTGGGTTGGCTAAGAACTGTAGATGAATCTTCCTGGTTTAGTAATTCAAAATATTGTTTCCAGCAAAAGGGACTCCTCTAGACTCACTTATGCTATTAAATGGATGAGATTCTGTTTGGGCTATAGAGAACCAGCATTCCCTTTGACAGCTCCACTTGCTGCCATCTCCAGTAGGGTTACTATTTTTGGTTGGATGTACTCCAAGATAGTCCCAGCAGTTGGCAGCCTCCCCAGTTACCTACTGAGCATTAACTATCTAGCTCTTTCTTGGCTCCATTAGAGTATACTTTGAAGCTATTTATTACCCATTCCTCCAGAAGGTCTCACAGTCTTCTCCCATCCCATCATAATTAGGTTTCTCAAGGCACTTGTTCATGTATTTCCACTAATCGCCAGCTCCATTCCCTGGGAAACTCAGTCTTTTAGTAGATTTGGTAGGTACTCCAAGACACTGTTATCCTGTTTTTTATCCCACTTGTCGGTAGGGACTACCTTTTTAAGTTGCCACTGCCTTGGCAGTTGTCGTAGGATAAGTGACCATTCTTTCCTTTCCAGTTTCTATATAGTTAAGTTGAATCCTCTCTCTCTTTCCCAGGGATGAGTTACTTTTTTCTACATGCTGCTGTAGAAAAAAGTATGGAATATGATGGGGTTAAAAAATACAGAATTTCTTGTGAGCTTTCTTTAAACTTTCCATAATGTCTATGGAAAAGGTGCCCTTTTTCAAAGGATTACTTAAGTGATTGCCAGAAAGACCCTAGACATTAAGTATTTTAAAAGGAAAATTGTTTTCTTATTGGATTCATAATTCCAAGGCTAATAGGGATGACCATGATTATGTAATTTAATGTCCTGTATAACACAAGCCATAACTTTCCCAAGAGAACTCCTAGAGCATATCTCTCCAAAAAATACTCAAGGTTGATTTTAAAATTGAGTGATGGAGAGAACCCATCACAACTGTTTGGTAAAATGTTCCGGTTGTTAATTACTCTTTTTGTTAAAAATTTACACCTTATTTCCAGTCTGAATTTCCTGTATCTTTATCTTGTTTGAGTGAAGATCCCAGTGGTGCTCTACTGTTGGTGTTGGATTCGTCCCTGCGCCGCGGACCGGAGACTTTTACAGCAGTGTCCAGTCGGGCTGTGCGTGCATGAGAGGCGCATGGTGTTCCCACCTTTGAAGTTAGCACGCGCAGCCCGACTCCTCTCAGTTCCTTCTTCGCCGCCCTCAGCTACTGACGGAACTCCAACCTCTTTCCTCCTCGTGTCACTTCTATGAAGAAAAATAAATAAATTTAGACAGATATTATAGATTTACCTGTTCCTGTTCGTTTTTCTTTTGTTAATCAGTTAATAGTTTTAAAAAACGGTTTTTTTACTTCAGTTTGTATATAGTTAGTCAGAAGCTTCAGAGGGGTAGCTGAGTTAGTCTGTAATAGGAAAAACTTAAAAAACAACAAATAGTCTAGTAGCACCTTAAAGACTAACCATCTACATGTTTTGTTAGTCTTTAAGGTGCTACTAGACTATTTGTTGGTTTATAGATAGTCAGAATAACAGTTTATTGCCATGCAGCAGCAAGCGGTAGTGAACTACAAACTGCCGAAAAAGAGAAAGAACTTTAAAATCATAAATAAGAGTGTCAGAAGCAAGGAGCATAGTCCGCCACCTGACGAAATGCCAGGCTCTTCCAGATTAAAAAAATGTGAGAAATGCTAGCATTCTATGCCAGCCTCTGATGGCTACAGCGAATGAATACGCTGTCTGGAAGAGATGCATTTTACAAAAATGTGTTCATTGTCGCAGTCTGACAGGGAGAGCTCACAAGGATAGAGAACTCAGAATACACATGCTGTCATTTGATAAAGCCCTATATCCCCATCCGTAATGTCCCCTCAGAGGAACCTCTCAAGCCCTTCACCACAAAAAGCATGTTAAAAAACAAAGCCTTCATCAGCCCACTCTCTCCTGTTGTGAATTAGTAAGGGAGATGAACCAGGCACTTCAGGCACTGAAAATTCTCGAGCCTCCTCACTTAACAGACTCAAAGATGCTCTCTAAACAGTTTGTGAAACCGGCTCCCCACCATCAAAAAGGGCATCTAGTAAGAACCCTGAATCAACAAAGGCACCATTGGCACCATGGCATAAAGCATCAAGCTGCTGCTGTTTCCCAAGTTGCAGCAAAACACATGCTCCATCAATAACTGATGAGATTGAGAACCAGATCGTGGACGAGTCCTCGCCATGGCACCGCTCTCAGGCCCCCTTATCAATGAGAGGCTCTCTGCCCTTGTCACGCTCAGCTGCTTTATCGCAACTCAGTGCCTACCAGGGGGATGCAAGGAGTGTGTTCTCACAACACTCACCCCCAGAAAGAACACATGCATCATACGGGGCACACAGGCTACAATACTATCAGTGCACCCCCATGGTACCCCGACTGGCAGTATCATAGCCACTGATCCCCCTATCATTATTGGGCACCACAAAAGGCGTGGACTTTTTATTCTTAACATCTTCAACCCAGTTTCTTAGAGGTTGATGCTGCAAACAAAAGGTCTAAAAATCCTCAATATGTACAAGACAAATGTCTTCAAACAAATGTACAAGTCAAAGACCACAAACGCCTGGACTTATTTGGGAGAAAAATGTACTCCTCAACTTTTCAACTTTGCATAGCTAACTACGCAGCCCTACTCGCTAATCACAACTTTGACAACTCTGGAAAACTAACAGAGCACATGTAACATCACCCAGATAAAATATCTATCCTCAAAGCCATCATTAAAGAGGGGTGTACTATATCTCGTACACTGCTACAGATGGTCCTCAATGATGCTGACACTGTGGCAAAAACTATGGCATTGTCTGTAGCAATGAGACGCTCATCCTGGCTTCAAGCAGCTGGAGTTCCTAAGGACCTCAAGGACAAATTGTTTGCTGCAAAGACTGGTGAAACTTTGCATTCTAGCAAAGACTCACATACCAGCTTGCGCAGACTGGGGATGCATACTCCCCCCTACCGAAGAAAGTGCTATATACCTTACCGAAGACACAGGGACACAACTTTGGCAGACAGCAGCAGCATTTACCATTTGACCAAAGCAACTTCTGAGTGCAAAACCAATGGAGAAGAGCCCCAGACACACACTGTTCCATGACTCAGGCCTCTAGACAGCAGGCTTGAGAATTTGGTTGAGGATCTGCCCAACCTCCCCTCCACACCAGTGCCAGGCATGTCTAACATCTTCCACCTCCATTTGCACCTTTTTTACAACCAATGGGAAGCAATCACCGCAGATCGGTGGGTTTTAGAAATCATCAGTTGTGGGTATTCTATCCCTTCATATTGATGCCCTCCCAACCTTTTCACTCTCTCCCTCTTTTTTCAGGGACCCTTCTCATGAAACCTTGCTCCGCCAGGAAGTCCAACACCTTCTCAACATAGTTGCACAACGGGTCCCCAAAAAATACCAGGGACGAGGTTTTTACTCAAACTACTTTCTCATCGAAAAGAGAACAGGGGTTTGGAGGCCTATCTTAGACTTTTGTCAACTGAACAGATACCTTCACAAGCAGTGTTTCAGAATGGTTACACTCACCATGATTATTCCCGCACTGGACGGGGAGGGACGGACTGTTTTGCAGCCCTCAACCTCCAAGATCCATACATTCATATCACAATACATCCCATACACAGACAATTTTGACGCTTTAGAATAGCATCAGACCATTTTCAATATAGAGTCCTTCTGTTCAGACGCTCCTCTGCCCCCAGAGTTTTCTCCAAGACCCTGGCAGTTGCCGCGGCGCATCTCAAATGAAAAAGCATCACAATGTTCCCTTATTTGGACAATTGTCTATTCAAGGTCCCTCCCAACAGACCACAAGGGAGATGATCAGATTCACAAAAGCCTTCCTTCAGTCACTAGGGTTCATTATCAATGAGCAAAAATACACTGTGTCCCCTACACAATCCCTAGTTTATAGGGGCTCACATAGGCATGTGATGTCGTAGAATCTATCTCCCCAATCAACATTTCGACACTATAAAAAGCCTGGTCACAATCATGACCACCAGCCCAACCGTTCTGATTCTAACCTTTCTGAAATTTATGGGGCATATGGCAGCTACCACATATGTCGTCCCAAATAACATACTGTGCTTTCGATGTTTCCAGCACTGGATTGCCTCAGTGTATACTCCAACCAAACACTATGTCCACAGGCATGTTTCGCCCCCTCCGAAAGTCCTTACCTCTTTACAATGGTGGACCCAGGCACAGAACCTTTACAGTAGGGTGTCTTTCCACCGAGATGAACCATGCAAACAAATCACTTCTAGGTTGGGGTGCCCACTTCCAGCAGTAATATGCACAAAGGAAGTGGTCCAACAATGATTCCAGGCTCCATATCAACCTGTTCGAGCTTCAAGCGGTTCACAATGCATGCAAACATTTCCTTCCATACATCAGGGATCTTCGGTACATAGCCTCACTGACAATATGGCCACAATGTTCTACGTCAACTGCTAAGGGGATGCCAGATCCCCTTCCTTATGTGCAGAGGCTATTTGACTCTGGAATTGGTATATCTGCTACAACATAACCATCATGGTCTACCTGCGGACAAGACTACCATGGCTGATACCCTCAGCCGCCACCTGTCACAGAGCACAAATGGGAACTGCACAGTCAGGTCACCCACAATCTCTTCCAGCACTGGGGTTGACCACACATAGACCTGTTTGCAACCAGCCAAAATTCCAAATGCCCTCAATGCTGTTTGAGAGTGAGCATAGTGCACAACTCCTTGGGAGACATAGTGCTCTTCCCATGGAATACTCACCTGTTATATGCCTTTCCTCCTCTCCCTCTGATTCCCAGAGTTCTCCAGAAGATATAGACAGATGGGAGCCCATGTAATTCTAATAGCCCCAGATTTGCCTTGGCAGACATGGTTTCCATGTCTTTGTGAACTATCTCTATGACCTCCCTGCCCACTTCTGGCCTGCCCGGATCTCCTCTCCCAGAGCAAGGGCATGATCCTTCATCCCCAGCCGCAAACACTGCACCTGATGTCCTGGTACCTATCTGGTTTTCGGAAGTGGTGCAACAGTGCTCGGAACAAGTAAGAGCTGTACTGCTACATAGCAGAAGACAAACTACACATGATACTTAACCTGTACAAATGGCAACAATTTACACAGTGGTGCACCCCAAATTTATCTCTTTCATCACTCAGAGTTCACCTGGCCTCTATAATGGCCTTTCACCCCATGATAGATGGATTCTCCATATTTGCCCACCCCATCTCTAAGAGGTTTTGGAAGGGCCTACAGATCTTCACCTACTATGTACACCTGTAGTTCCCATATGCGATTTAGACCTGGTCTTCTACCCACTCTAAAAACTACCATTTGAGCCCAAGGCAACTTCATCACTTACCTTTCTCACCATGAAAACACTGTTCTGCTGGCAATCACATGTGGAAAGAGAGGTAGTGAACTCTCAAGACCTCATCTCCATACACGACCTTTCACAAATATAAAGTTTTTCTACGGCCCCATCCCTCCTCCTTACCCAAAGTTTGTTCTGAATTTAATATCAATGAATCAATAATCCTTCCTGCTTTCTACCCAAAACTGCATCGTTCCAGGAAAGAAGCCATATTGCATACTCTAGATGTGAGAAGGGCAATTGCCTTCTACTTAGGATGGAGTCTTTTCAACTATCACAGAGACTGCTCGTATGTCTCGCCAAAAGGTCCAAGGGAAAACCATTTTCTTCCCAGAAAAATTGATGATATCCTGAATTACCACTTGCTACTCACTACAGAATAGAGCATTACCGATGTCGCTCAAAGCTCATTCCACCAGAACGATTGCAACATCAACTGCTTTCCTCAGGGGAGGTTCACTCCATGAAATATGTCGAGCAGCCACATGGTTGTCTAACCACAAGCACTATGCAATTCCACCATGCTTGACGACGGACCCTGAAATAGCTACTGTGGTCCTCTCCACAGCCTGTAACACCTAGCCAAAGCCTACCTACCAACTGGGCACTGCTACGTAGTCACCAACTGTGGAGCATCCATGGGAACATCATTCAAAGAAGAAAGAGAAGTTACTCACTCTGTGCAGTAACGATAGTTCTTCCAGATGTGTGTCCTCATTGGTGCTCCACTGCCTGACCTCCTCCCCACTTCTTTGGGCATTAACAACTTGCCAGGAGGGCATCAAAGAAGAAACAGAGGAGTCAGGCTGCACACGCTAACTTCAAAGGTGGGAACACCATGCACCTCTCGCACATGTGCAGCTCGTCTGCATGCTACTGTAAACATTTCCGATTCGTGGCACCAGGACGAGTCCGACACCAACAGTGGAGCACTCACAGGGACACACATCTCGAAAAAATATTGTTACTGCACAGCGTGAGTAACTTCTCTTTCTAGACAGAAGTGCCCATTATTAAATATTGGTTTCCTATGTAAACATGCAAAGATTGTAATTGAGAGGAAGTTAAGGTTAACTCTTAACTTTTGTTTTGTTTGACTCAAAGAACTCAGTCTTTTTATCTGATCACTGAAACCTGTGTTATTTAATCCTTTCATCATTCTCATGGCTCTTCTCTAAATCCTTTTCCTTTTATCAACATCTTGAATTGGGATATCAGAATTGCACGCACTATTCCAGGCGCAATCACATTAGAGCTAAATACAGAGGTAAAATAAGCTCTCTACTCTTGTTTCACATTTCCTAATATGTGCATTCAAAGACTGCATAATTCATTTTGGCCATAGCGTCACACTTGGACAGCATGTTCAGCTGATTATCCACCATGACACTCGCATTTTTTTCAGAGATGCTGCTTCCCACCTTAGTCACTCACTATTTTCCAGATATGGCCTATTTTATTTCTTTCTACATATACATGAATGTTTAGCCATATTAAAATTATTTGTTTACTTGGGCCCAGCTTACCAAGTGATCCAGATCCTCTTTATTTATCCCTGCTGTGTGTCATCTGCAAAATTTATCGGTGATATGTTGTCTTAAAGCTCATTGAAAAAAATGTTTGAGTGTGGCGAAGAACTTATCCTTGCAGCTTCCTGCTAGAAACACACCTCCTTAATTATTATGCTCCATTTACAGTGATATTTTGAGACCTATCAGTTAGCTAACTTTTAATCCATTTAATGTGTCCTGTTGATTTTGTCATTCTGGTTTTTAATCAAAATGTTGAGCAGTATTAACTCAAATACTTACAGAACTTTAAACATATTAAATTAACACTATTATATTTATGAACTAAATTTATAATTTCATAAAAATCAAGTTAGTCTGACAGGATCTATTTTTCATAAATTCATATTTATTAGCATTAATCTTATTCCATAAAACTAGCACGAGCAACGTAAGAGTAACTCGATTTATGAGTCTCAATTAATAAAGGAGGCTGCTTTAATTCTTTATTAATTGAGTCCCATATCAGTCACTCTGTTCTGTCTTTTCTGCATATGTCAATATGTCTACCATTTTCATCTAGTAATTGACTACTACCATTGTTAGGATACTTCTTGTTTCTAATATCTTTTAAAACCCTTCTTATTTACCTTAACTCTAGTGGCCATAGGTTTCTCCTTTTGTCCGTTTGATTCCCATATCAATTTTTCACTATTTTTAGCCTTTTTTATATTCTTTACTGTCAACTTCCCCTTCAGTTTGTTTTGTTTTATTTTTTCATAACTGCCTTCTCTTCATCCTTTGGACCAAGTCAGTTTTTTAACTAGTGCCACTGCCTTTCTCAGTTGAACAGGTTAGACCTCTCTGGTCCGGCACTGTCGGGACCTGACCAGTCCTGAACGAGAGAATTTGTTGACCCAGGGGAGGTCTCCTGCCACTGATCCCCAAATCCTAGAGGGTACCTTCCCCCACACCCAACCTGGCCGGACTGCTTGTCCAGCTGCTGCTGGATCCCTTGGCAGCACAGGCTCTGGCTCCTGCTGCAGGACTCTGGCTTCACGTATCTAGGGCCAGCTGTGGGGTTCTGGCCCCTTCCCCAACCTTCAGAGGGGTGCTGTGGATTTCCTTCGGCTCCTGAGCTCTCTGGTCCAGGAACATCCATGCCAGATGATGGATGTTGCCGGACCAAAGAGTGCTGTTTTTTGGAGATACAACTGTATTTTGGTTTGTGGGTCATTCAGTAAAGTATTCTTCAACAACTGCCAATTATCACTCTCATTTTTAAGGCCGTAAGAATGGTCATATTGGCTTAGATCAGTTGTCCATCTGGCCCAGTGTCTAGCTTTCCAACAGTGGCCAGACCCAGATGCTTCAGAAGGAATGAACATAACCGGGCAGTTATCCCAAGGCTTCCAGTCCCAGCTTTTGACAGTCAGAGATTTAGGGATACCCAGAGCATGAGATTGTATCCCTGCTCAGCTTGGCCAATAGATATTGATCGGCCTGACCTCCATAATTTTATCTAATTCATTTTTCAAAATCACTAATACTTTTGACCTTCACAATATCTCTGGGAATTAGTTCTACAAATTGACTCCTGATGCTTGAAGAAATATTTCCTGATACTTGTTTTAAATCTCCTGCTTGTTAATTTAATTGGGGAACCCCTACTTCATGTGCTATGTGAAAGAGTAAATAACACTTATTCATTTTCTCCAAACCATTAATGATTTTATAGTCCTCTATTATACCCCCTTTAGACATCTCCTTCCTAAGCTAAACATTTCCAGTCTTTTTAGTCTCTCCTCACATGAAAGCTTTGCATTCCTCTAATTTTGTTGCCCTTCTCTGTACTTTTTCAATTTTTTAAAGAGACAGGGCAAATAGAACTACAAATAGTATTCCAGGTGTGAGTGCATCATGCATTTTTATTATGACGTGATATTTTCTCGTCTTATCTATCCCTTTCTTAATTGTTCTTAACATTCAGCCAGCTTTTTTGCCTACTGCTGCATCAGGAGCAAATGTTTTCAGAGAACTAACCAAAATTTTCTCATTAAATTCTTCCTCCCAGCTGATTTCTCATAATTGTTTTCAGGTTAGTGAAAGTAGTCCTTTTAAATCTTGTGTGTGTGAGATCACTGCTCTGGCTTTTATTCTTTTTACACATTACAAAGTGTTTAATTCACCATTAGTGTTTAATTCTGTGATGAGTGTCTCTTTATCTGTCAAGATGACGAAGGGCTCGTCTAGACTACATTCCTCTATTGAAAGAGGAATGTAAATGAGCCGGATTGAAAGGGCAAATGAAGCAGAGATTTAAATATCCCAAGCTTCATTTGCATATTCACATCCAATCGCTGTTTTGAAAAAGGGGTTTTCGAAAGTGAAAGTGCAGTCTAGATGGAGTTCTTTTGGAAAAAAAACCAACCATTTTTCGAAAGAATCTGTACTCATTTTTTCAGGAGTATAGGTTCTTTCGAAAAAGGTTGTGGGTTTTTTTTTTTTTTTTGTCAAAAGAACCCCGTCTAGACTGTGGCTTCACTTTTGAAAAACCCTTTTTTGAAACAGCGATTGGACACAAATATGCAAATGAAGTGCGGAATATTTAAATCTCCGCCTCATTTTACTTTCAATTGGGCACATTTACATTCCTCTTTTGACAGAAGAATGTAGTCTAGATGATCCCCAATATAGAATTCCGCCATGTTAGATGGAACATTTTTTGAGTTACAAAGTTGTCATCTTTAAAGTTTAGGAAATCTAAGAATGTTTTAATACTGGCAACATGAGCAAATGTCACTGAAATTGATCACCCATTAGAACCCAAGTTTCTTTTTTAGTAGGGAAGAACGTGGAGAAAGATACTGACACCTCCATCCCTCCGACATGCCTGCCCAAGAAACGAAGATCTTATGAAATGAAACACATAGTACCTGTTGTACGATTAACTTTGTAATCTTCTTTATGCCTCACTATTAGAAAAACAGAGATTTTCAAATATAAGCTCAATAGTTTGTAAAAGGAACCAAATACAAGATGAATGGAGTCCTTGGTTTATTAACAAGAATTGCTCGACAAACTTTAGTATTTGTCACTGGTTAACAATACAGTTTTTCCAGTTTTCCAGTACTTGTTTTTCAACACCTAGTCTGTCACTCATTTTCAATAAGACCAACTTAGATATGCTGAAAACACACTTAGTTACTGCAGGAACTTAATGGAACAAAGTACATATCTTTTAAACAGTGAGCAAATTCTGAATTCAACTGTCCTGTCTTTGATTTTATTTCTACATTTTTCCAGCACTTCGATGCAATAAATTATAATAATCTGCCTTGCAGACATATATTTTGGGTGAAAATCTAAACATTTAATTTTTAAATGCTAGGAGACAAAGGAGGAGGTCAGTGGGAAGGGAGTAGGGTTAGAAGATAAAATAAAAAAAGAATGAGTTAAAAATCACTTAGATATCTGCAAGTCACCAGGGCCTGGTGAAATGCATCCTAGAATACTCAAGGAGCTGA
>CM057848.1:93709302-93727630 GCA_030068395.1 Apalone spinifera
GCACATTTTATCTCTGAAGCAGATGACTTTTAAAAAATTGTAGACCAGTGTAATTGATATAACTGTGGTTAAATGTTTTAAGTTGTTAGTGAAGACACAACATTTGTAGTAAAACAGTTAATTTTACCTTGTGTTTTTAATTTAATTTGTTTTTAAAGTCTCTCTCTGTAAATAATTGGAGAGAGAGGAACCCTGGAAAATTTTAATCACTGAAGTAAATGTTTCAAAAAATTCAAGAGTTAGAAGACAAGACATCATAATGGAATACAAGGATTGTCCAGTGGTTAGGGTATGAGTTCAATTGCATGATCTGCCACAGACTTCCTAGGTGATCTTGGAGTGACCTTGAGCTTTTCTCTGTCTCAGTTCTGTAGAATGAGGTAACAATATTCACAGGGGTGAGGATAAATGCATTAAAGCTTGAGGAATCAAGCTACTTTGGCGAGAACTTATAAGTACCAAAGATAGAACTCTAACAGAGTCTGGAATTTTTTATTAGACTTTTTGTTAGAGAATGTACAAAACTAAATGCATTAATAATGAAATGAGAACCATATTTTTCTGATTTCTGTTTTCAGATTGGCACCTTTAATATTGTACTTGGTTGGGGGCTTAACTATTTGTATTCAATGTTGTCATCACTTTGAAGAGTTTTATATGGGTGAGGTAGTAATATAAAATTGGTAATCTAGCATTGAAAATAATTTTTCAATGTATGTACAGTGAGTATATCACTATACATGAATAGTGAGTGTATTGATTTGTATTTGTCCATCAGTTTGCTTGTTTGTAATCATGTTTATAAGCAGAATGAAGAAAAGGATTTCTGTCTAGTCTGTTTTAGTCTGTTTACAAGGGAAGAAAAGTTCTATTTTTTTAACTGAAACACAAAATAAATCTGCTAGAATGAATCACATCTGGTTGGCGGATTTCCTTCATGGAGAAACTCCAAATTCAATGTGAAGACTAGTGTAAGCATTATGGTTTTCAGGATTTTGACTGGAATTCGAAGTATTGTGTTTTGGAGCAGTGGGCAAATCAGTTGTCTTAAAGGTATTTGTTCAAGTCCTAATTTTGGAAGTTTTTTTCTGTGTTCTAATTTTAAAATATATTTCATACTTTACTTTGTACCTTGGGATTTCAAAATGCTCTTGCTTAAATAGCAGAAGTATACACAAAACATCCTTTGGAGTGCCTCAGAACAGAAGGTTCTCATCTGAAAGAGGTTGCCAAGTTAGTTGAGATCATCTCATCTATCAAAATGTTACTTATTAAGAATGGAATTTCAAATTTTGATAACTATATTTCCAGTACTTAGTATATATCAACAATTATTTTTTTTAACTTTGTACATATATAAAATACTATTGTCTCTTTATTTCTTATAAAGCGATGGTTTAGAAAAGTATTAGGATGTGAAAGAGGTGTCTTGGGTAAGGTAAAGAAAAAAAATTGCATGCCCAATAAAAGGCATTCGAAAGCTCAAAATTGCTTGTCTACCAAACTTTTATGAATCCCTTAATTTGCACTTACATTAAATGCTAAATCACAAACTGCAAATAACATGATTTATATGTAGTTTGCTCATATAAAATGATGCAGGTTTATAAAAATCCAACATTGCAGAACATTTAAATCCCTACAGGTTTAGCATTATATTCTTGGCTCATTTTTTAATCTATTTTTCCTCTCCCTCGCCTCATGCAAATCTTTTTTTATATACTTGTTTCTTTGGGATGCCTCTAGTCCCCATCAAACTTAATTTTAATCCCTTTAATTTTAAATACTAAAGATTTTCCCCACTTGCTAAATTGATCCAAACTATGCCTGTTCTGGGTTTTCCAGTACTATTTGTTTTGTATGTCTAGCTTAAATGGTAGTATCTTGTGACAGTCCTGCTTCATTATTTGAGTCTTTTATGGTGCTGGGCACAAACATATAATTACTAGACGATTTACCTGGTGTTGCTTAGGTCCTTAACTCAATTTTTGTGTTTTTGGAAAATAAAATGGAGCTGGGGTTTGGGGATGTTCAGCATGCAGTCTGCCCTGGGGAGAGAGGACTACCCCAGGCCTCTCTGTCCACAGCAGCTTGGGATTAAGTGAGAAGTGCCTCTCCATGACTGCTGTAGCTCTAGCATGCACAGCCGAGGGAGTGATCATGTCTCTCAGCTGGAGAAGATCTAGGTTTGCCTGCTTCCTGTGTTCCGCAGCCAGAGTGACGAAACTGTGGGTTTTCCCCTCACTCCCCAGCAGGAACAGCCATGTTCACATATGAATGAGGGAAGGGGCCGGGAGGGGGCGAGGAGAATGCAGCCCTGCTCTCCCTAAACGGTGCCTGGGTGGTGGGAGGCTCGGGGCTGGGGCAGTTCCATATGGGGGGAGGGGTACCCCCAGTCAGCCCCCGATCATTCTCACTCTTTTTTGTATGGTTTTATGAGAAGCAATCACATTCCAGTCTCATCCAGTGTTCCTCGTGAGGTAAAATGAGGGCCTCTCCTACTGCAATCCTGACCTTCTAAACCTGGCATAACCAAACCTGAACCTTGCTTTTTTAAGTTATGAGAAGAGGAAACTGCATGCCAAATTTGGTGGTCTTCACTCTTACTATTTAGGAGGAGTTCTTGAACAGACAGACAGCACTTAATCCTGCAATCAAGGCAGGCAGAAGAGCCAGAGAGCACGAGGAAGAGAACTGGCAGCATGTAACTTCTAGAAGGAAAAAAAGGCCAGCAGAGGAATCCCGCATTGCTACATAGGTAAGTAATTGCTTTCAGGCTCTCTCCACAGGCCTTGCTTTGGAAGGGACTTCACAAGGAAGAAATTGGAAGGGAACCACTTCTACTGGAAGGCATGGGATGCATAGTCCTAGAGATGGGACCACCACCCCCAAAAGAAGGCGGTGCATGGTGGTGGTCGGGGACTCCCTCCTAAGTGGGACTGAGCCATCCATCTGCCGTCCGGAGCTGGAATCTTGAGAGGTGTGCTGCTTACTGGGAGCTGGAATTCAGTATGTGACTGAGAGTCTTACAAAACTGATCAAACCTTCGGATCGCTACTCCTTCCTGCTTCTCCATGTGGGAACTAATGATATGGCCAAGAATGAACTTCAGCGGGTTACTGCGGATTACATAGAGTTGGGAAGAAGGACCAAAGAATTCGGCATGCAAGTGGCGTTCTCGTCCATTCTCCCTGTTGATGGGAAAAGACTAGGTAGGGATCGTCAAATTGAGGAAGTAAATGCGTGGTTGTGCAGGTGGTGTCGGAGAGAGGGCTTTGGTTTCTTCAACCATGGGACTCTGTTCCAGGCACAAGGATTGTTAGGAGGACATAGGATCCACATAACAAAGAGAGGAAGAAGCATCTTTGCGGGCAAGCTTGCAAACCTAGTGAGAAGGGCTTTAAACTAGGTTCATTGAGGGACGGTGACCAAAACCCTGAGGGGAGTGGGGAACTCGGATACCGGGAAGAAATGCAAAGAGGAACGAGCAACAAAGGAGGATCCCTGATTCGAATGGAGAAGGTAGGGCGATCAACTGGTTATCTAAGGTGTCTGTACACCAATGCGAGAAGCCTGGGTAACAAACAGGAAGAATTGGTGGCCCTGGCCCAGTCCAAGAACTATGATTTGATTTGGATAACAGAGACTTGGTGGAATGACTCGTATGACTGGAGCGCTGTCATGGAAGAGTATAAACTGTTCAGGAAAAACAGACGGGGAGAAAAGGAGAAGGAGTTACACTGTATGTAAGAGAGCACTATGATTGCTCAGAACTACAGTATATAGAAGGAGAAAAGCGTGTTGAGAGTCTATGGGTCAAGTTTAGAGGTGTAAGCAACAGCAGTGATATTGTGGTTGGTGTCTGCTATAGACCACCGGATCAGGTGGATAAGGTAGATGAGGCCTTCTTTGGACAACTGAGAGACGTTTCCAGATTGCAGGCCCTGGTTCTCATGGGGGACTTTAATCACCCTGACATCTGTTGGGAGACCAATTCGGCAGTACACAGACAATCCAGGAAGTTTTTGGAGAATGTTGTGGATAACTTCTTGGTACAATTGCTGAAGGATCTGACCAGGGGCCATGCGCAGCTTGACCTGTTGTTCACAAACAGGGAGGAACTAATAGGGGAAGTAGAGGTGGGTGACAGCCTCGGAAGCAGTGATCATTAGACGGTAGATTTCAGGATCTTGACCAAAAGAAGAAAAGAGAGTAGTAAAATACACACGTTAGACTTCAAAAAAGCAGACTTCGACTCACTCAGAGACCTGATGGGCAGAATCCCATGGGATGCTTACATGAAGGGGAAAGGAGCCCAGGAGAGCTGGCAGTATTTTAAAGAAGCTTTATTGAAGGCACAGAAAGAAACCATTCCAATGTGTAGCAAGAGAAGCAAACACGTTAGGAGACCGGATTGGCTTACCGGTGAAATCGTTGATGAATTTGGCATGTTAGGTGATCAGAGAGGGTGTGGGGCTCCTACTGGATGAGGGTGGTAACCTAGTGACAGATGATGTGGCGAAAGCTGAAGTACTTAATGCTTTCTTTGCCTTTGTCTTCTCGGACAAGGTCAGCTAAGAGATGCAATATGGGACGAAGGTGGGACAGCCCTTGGTGCGGAAAGAACAGGTTAGGAACTATTTTAAAAAGCTAAACCTACATAAATCCATGGGCCCAGACTTAATAGATCTGAGGGTACTGAGGGAGTTGGCAAATGTTATTGAGGAGCCTTTGGCCATTATCTTTGAAAAGTTGTGGAGATCGGGAGAGATCGCAGATGATTGGAAAAAGGCAAATGTAGTGCCCATCTTTAAGAAAGGGAAGAAGAATGATCCAGGGAACTATAGGCCGGTTGGTCTTACCTCAATCCCTGGAAAAATCATGGAGGGGATCCTCAAGGAATCCATTCTGAAGCACTTGGAAGAGGGGAAGGTGATCAGGAATAGTCAGCATGGATTCATGAAGGGGAAGTCGTGCCTGACCAATTTGATTAGCTTCTATGATGAGGTAACTGGCTCTGTGGACGTGGGAAAGTCAGAGGATGTGATATACCTTGACTTTAGCAAGGCTTTTGATATGGTCTCCCACAATATTCTTGCCAGCAAGTTAAGGGAATGTGGATTGGATACATGGACGGTAAAATGGATAGAAAGCTGGCTGGAAGGTCGGGCCCAGCTGGTAGTGATCAACGGCTCGATGTCAGGATGGCAGTCGGTTTCTAGCAGAGTGTCCCAAGGTTCGGTTCTAGGACCTGTTTTGTTCAACATCTTTATTAATGACCTGGATGAGGGGATGGATTGCACCTTCAGCAAGTTTGCAGATGTCACTAAGCTAGGGGGAGAGGTAGCTACGCTGGAGGGCAGGGATAGAATCCAGAGTGACTTAGACAAATTGTAGGATTGGGCCACAAGAAATCTGATGAAGTTCAACAAGGACAAGTGTAGAGTTCTGCACTTGGTACGGAAGAATCCCAAGCATTGTTATGGGCTGGGTACTGAATGGCTAAGTAGCAGTTCTGCAGAAAAAGACATGGGGGTTACAGTGGATGAGAAGCTGGATATGAGTCAACAGTGTGCCCTTGTAGCCAAGAAGGCTAATGGCATATTAGGTTGCATTAAGAGGAGCATTGCCAGTAAATCCAGAGATGTGATTATTCCTGTTTATTCGGCTCTGGTGAGGCCACATCTGGAGTATTGTGTCCAGTTCTGGGCCCCCAATTACAGAAAGGATGTGGCTGCATTGGAGAGGGTCCAGCGGAGGGTGACCAAAATGATTAGAGGGCTGAAGCATATGACCTACGAGGAGAGGCTGAGGAATTTGGGTTTGTTTAGTCTCCAGAGGAGAAGAGTGAGGGGGGATTTGATAGAAGCCTTCAACTTCCTGAAGGGAGGTTCCAAAGAGGATGGAGAAAGGCTGTTCACAGTAGTGACGGATGGCAGAAGAAGGAACAATGGTCTCAAGTTGCAGTGGGAGAGGTCCAGGTTGGATTTTAGGAAAAACTATTTTACTAGAAGTGTGGTGAAGCATTGGAATGAGTTACCTAGGAAAGTAGTGGACTCTCCATCCGTAGAGGTGTTTAAGACTTGCTTGACAATGCCCTGGCTGGGTCGATTTAATTGGGATTGGTCCTGCCTTTGGCAGGGGGCTGGACTTGATGGCCTTCTGAGGTCTCTTCCAGCACTATGGTTCTATGATTCTATGACACAGACTGATGCCCAGACACATATACACAAATATATAGTACATGAGTTTTGGTCATCATGTAGTGATATTATAATCAGATTTACACAGAAAAACATCTTGGCTGAATTTATTTGCATTTAGATTACAATAATTTAAATCTTATGCGTTTATAATCACAATACTGACTTCTTTTGTGATACTTTTGGTACCTTTTATTGGACCAACTTCTATTGTGAGAGAGACAAGGTTTAGAGCCTACACAGAGCTTGTCTTCAGTTCTGCAAGTGTACTCAGTGTAAGAGATAAATACAAAGGAGAAGTATTTAAGATCTATTTCAAGGGATGATTCATGGTAAAATGGCTCACTGAAATCTCTTTCAGCCAGAGAAAGAGGGGTTGGTTTATAGATTGGTGTAATAAGGTATAAATCCAATGTCTGTGTTCAGTTAATAATTTGTACTTCCTAGAAAGTTATAGATTTTACTCGTGTTACCCAGGATTTTCACAACATACAGCAATGGTAACTTAATTGTTTCACTGCAGGCGAAGTCAGGAATAAATGAATGGGAACAGACTTCTCCAGGTGATGAAAGATTAATACAAGTAATCATGGTGCTACCTAAAACTATGACTTATTATATTTAAGCAAAAATAGAAACAAGCAATAGACTTATAATTTTTTGACAGTTCAGCAATGGTCAGTTTGCTACTCCTACCCCGATCCCCCGGGTGTGAAATTTCAGGAAAATATATATCTTGGTTTAGCTTCAGAGGACTGCTCCCAAATACATTAACTTTTACAAAACACATAAATCATAGTGACCCGCTACTGGGTCATCACTTTTTTCCTAACTTCAATAAAGGACATATCAACAAACAGTCCTAATAGTCTTAGTCATGATAAGCTTATACATGAAAGTTGCCCAAAACTCAGGGTTCCCATCCACTTATTTTCTTTCAGTCTGAGGCCAGGTGTGTGCTAAAGGGGAAGGTCAAATCAAGATATGCAACTCTAGCTACGTTAATTATGTAGTTGACATTCCCCGCTATAATAATGGAGTTGACATTCCCCGCTATCCCTAAAGCAGGAGGCTGATGGGAGCAAACACTCCCATTGGCTTCCATTACTCCTCAGGAGGAGGAGTACCAGCCACCCAACAGGGGCACCCTCTGAGTTCAATTTAGCGGGTTTTTGTTAGAACAGCTAACAAAATCAAACTTCAGAAGATCAATCAGTCTTCCCCAGAGTGAATACATGGCCTCAAATTGTTTATTCTTTTTTGCCGTTCTTCCCATTCAGATTACTGGAAGCCTGCAAAGTGTACTTGACTTTGCCTTCAGAATTTCTGCTTATTCCCTTAATTAGAGTGGTCTATTTTATTATGAGATCTGAATCCACATAATATGTTTGCAATTAGTTTGATCAAAAGCAGGGGTATGAGTATCCTTCAAATCCAGGGTAATACTCTCAGGCTCATCTTTTGAAAGTGATGTGTACATTTCCTTGGAGAATTATGACTGAATAGTCATATATAAAGTGATTGCCTAGTGAAGTGGTGTTTCCCCATAGGTTATATGATTTTGTTTTTATCATTTTCTGCATACATTCATTTTAGAGCATAGTGATTGTCTGGCTTTACCTAATACCTGTGCATGAACACTTTTCACAATGTGATATTGTACATCTGACCTCTCAGTCCTCAACCTGAAAGGAAACTTGCACAACAACTCCAAAACATGAGTCTGGAATATAAATTCCTAACTTTTCTACACACTAAAAACGATAGACTGAATAGAGACTCTGGATTTATAGCTTATTGCAACAATCTACAACCCATAAACCACCCCCCTTCTGCAGTCCCCACCTCTTCCCCCCCTCGTCTGTCAAGGCTGCTCCTTACTTGGCTACTTCAAGTGTTGAAGTTGAAAGAGGCCTTAAAAAGACCTTAAAAATATTCTGCATCTAGAGGCTTCTATTTTAAAAACTCCACAGGGTCACAGATTCCCTGATCTTGGGAGGTATGCTGAACCCAGTTCTTCTTGAACCCTGAAGGAAATTGCTTGGAAATGTCTTCCTGTAGGGTAACCCAAGCTTTTTTACCACAAGAGAGCTTGGGGGGGAAAAAGAAAACCAACTGTAATCTCTGATAGCTGACCTACCACTCTTAGGCATGCAGGCACAGACCTCCTATTATCTTCCAGGACACAAGAATCAGATCATAGTCTTAAAAAAGGTGATTAGATGAACCCCCCAAACTTCCCCCACTTGATAAAGCATGGTTGGGTTGTTAGGTGTTCTAGAGCAGCGGTTCTCAAACTTTTGGGGCTCTGTAGTCCTTTACATGTGTAAAAATATATGCGGAGTCCTAGCGGTCCACTGATTGTATGTGTTATACCTATCGATGTTTCTAGTTTGTCAACCTCGCGGAGCCCCTGGAGATGTCTCGCGGAGAGACACTTTGAGAAACACTGTTCTAGAGCAAGTAAAGAAAAAAACTGATCAAAGCATCGAGAATTGCTTTCCTGGGATTCAGCTTTAGTTACAACAGCAGGACAGGGACAGGGACATGGATTTAGCACAGAGGAATCTAACCAAGGAAGAAAACAAAGAAAATATCCTTTTTGAGTCTAGCCAAATAAAACCATTCCCTGTCTCCTTGTATTTTTGCTTCAAGATTTTTTTGTTCTAGACATGGTTATTGCTGTAAATTTCATTTCTGCCTCCCAGGCTCATTCCATCTATGACAGCCCCTGTTGCTTCTCTCACAAAAAGGAGACTGAAGCAGGGAACCTGTTTTTCAATTCCTATCTTAACACTTTCTTCCCATTGGTTCTCCTGGCTCCCTGACAACACTTCCTTGATTTTCTCTGAGTTTAACCCTTTACAGGCAATGCTTTCTTTCAATTCATCACATCCTCCATGACTGAAGATGTGTTAACTCTCCTCTTCGCCTGAATGGAACCTTGAAATGTGTCTTGACTGCTTATGCTAATACAGCCTGCAGGTCAAATCTGGCTCGCCAAGCTGCCAGATCCGTCCTGCGGATGTAGTGGAGAGCAAGCTCCCTGCCTGTGCCCCAGCCCCCTCACATTGTTCAGAAAAGCGACTGCTAGGTCATTTGTTTTTTCAAGAGCTATGAGCCTGCGGGGGAGGGCAGGGGATAGGTTTCACATGCTGCCCCTGTGCCCTTCACAATCCCATTGGCCAGAAACTGGCCAATGGGAGCTGCTTATTTGAAGCACAGGTAGTGCACAAAACACCCCTTCCTCATTCCCCTGAGGCTTGTGATTATTCATACACACACGCATGGCCCCTGCAGCCTGTACAGGGGTGGGACAGGCAGGGAGCCTGCTTGAGAAACATGCTAGGCTGGTGGCTGGGAGTTGCCCAGGTAAGTTCCCAGCAAGAGCCTGCCTCTGGCACCCCAACTCTCTGCCCCCTTACCACACACAACCCAAACCCTCTGCCCCCCACCCCTGTACTCCAGTCCCCTGCACCAGGTCACAATCCCCTTCTCCCTAAGGTCACAACACAAATGCCTGCTCCGTAGTCCCTTTCCTGAGGCTACAATGGTCTCCTTCACCCAAACTCCCTCCCAGGTCTTGCATTTCCTTCTATGCCCCAATCTCTTGCCCAGAGCTACCTTCTGCACCCAACCTCCATCCCAGATCCCACACTTCCTCCATTAATATCATGGAGGAGTGTACCCCTTGACCACTTTCCAAATTCTTGGATAGGCTCCTCATCAAAAATTATTGCCCTACCCCTGTGCTAAACAATTTGTTCCACCATGAATGGAGCTGTGATATATTCTCTCTCTCTCTCTCTGTCTTTGTCCTTAGGTCCTATGGGAGCATAGGCCATCAACAGTTTCTTTCCAAGCCTCTGTCTTGTGCCACTTTTTTAAATTCTATCCAGCTTTTGCCTGTTTTCCTCACGTTCACATCCAAGTCTCTTCTCCAACTATTCTTTGGACTTACTCTTACCCTTTTTCCCTGTGGGTTCCAGGATAGGGATTGTCTGGTAATGCTAGTTGGTGGCTTCCTCAGTACATGGCCAATCCATTGCCATCTTCTCAAAATCTCTTCCTCTACCGGGCATCGCCCTGCTCTTTCCCATAAGATAATGTTTGTAACCTTGTCAGAGCACTTCAGGCCAATGATCTTACACAAGCATTTATTAATATAAGTCTGCAATCTTTTGATGTTTGTCCTTGTTGTTCGCCATGATTCTGAGCCATATAGAAGTACTGATTTTACATTTGAGCTGAAGATCCTTATTTTGGTCTGTAGCTTGAGCTCTCTTGAATTCCGTATGTTCCTCAAAATAATAAAAGAACCTCTTGCCTTCTGTATTCTGGTCTTAATAACTTCATCAGTACTTCCCACTTATTTACAATACTACTTAAATAAGTGAAAGTATCAACTTCCTCCAGTGTCGTTCCTCTCAGGAGAATTGAGCTTCTGTTATTTGCTGCATTCACTTTCATGATCTTGATCTTCCCCTCGTGGATCTTCAGTCCCATCTGCTGTGAAATCTTGTCCAGCTTCACTGTTTTATTTTGCATTTGAAGTTGATTATGTGACAGAAGAGCTAGGTCATCTGCAAAATCAATGTCTTCTAGATTTTTAAACAGGGTCCACTGGATTCCATTCTCTCATTAGCTGTTGTTTCTCTCATGATTCAATCAACAGCCAGAAGAAAGAGGAAGAGGGATAGCAGACAACCTTGCCAAACACCAGACTTTATTCTGAAGGGTTCTGTAAGTTGACCCTCATGTAAGACCATACAGCTCATACCTTCATAGGTCTTTTTTATGAGAATTATGAGCTTCTGAGGGATCCGATAGTGCCGTAATAATTTCCACAATGTTTCCCCATCCAAGCTGTCGAACGTTTTTTCATAGTCCACAAAGTTGATATGCAAAGAAACATTCCATTCTAAACATTGTTCAATAATTATACGCAATGTGGCTATCTGATCTATACAAGATCTATTTTGACGAAAGCTCCTTGTTTATCTCTGAGCTTGGGAATCTATGGTTTTCTTGAGTCTTTCTAGAATTACCCTGTTTAATACTTTGCCTGGCACTGACAAAAACATGATTCCTCTATAATTCATGCATTCTTATAAGTCACCTTTCTTTGGCAATTTTACTAAATATCCTTCCCTCCAGTCTCTCCGTAATTCTTCTTTTCCCTAAATGTTACCAATAAAGCTGTAGAGTATATCTGTTGATTTATCTATGTCCACCTTTATAGCTTCTGCCAGTATTCCATCAGGACCTGCAGCTTTCCCACTTCTAAAAAGTCGAATTGCTTCCTTTATCTCTTCTTTACTTGGCTTGCTACAATTGACCAAAAGGTTGTCTTCAGCTGTCTGGATTTCTGGGTGATCTTCTGGAACTGGTCTGTTTAGAAGTTCACTCAAATGTTCTACCCATCTTTCCATCTGGTTTTCTACATTTGTAATCTTTCTCCCGATTTTATCCTTGATGGGTCGATTATGTTGTAAATATTTTCCTGAGAATTTCTTGGTTGAATCATACAGACCTTTCATATTTCCTGTAACTGCTGCTTCCTCAGCTTCTTTTGACAAGTTGTCAGTATAATTTTTCTTATCTGCTCTAATGCTCTTCTTAACCCCTTTGTTTGCATTTGTATAGTTCTCTTGTGCTATAATTTTGGCAGCTCTGGTTTTACTATTATATAAACATACTTTCTTCTCTCTCCTCTCTTTGATCCTCCTAAGTATTTCCACTGATATCCACTCTCTGTGTTGACGTTCCTTTTTGCCTAAGACTTCTTCACATGTACTGGTCCAGGCATCTTTTATTTGTTGCCACTGGCTGTCAGTGCTTAAATTTTTATCTAGATGTTACAGTGCTTGATATTTATTGCTAAGCGTGATACAGAACATTTCTTTATTTCCTGGTCTTTTAAAAATTCTACATTATAATGTGGTCTATAGGTTTGTATTGTCCTGTTCTTTCGTAATTTTAGATTCAATTTGTCCATCAGTAGATGGTGATCTGAGGCCACACAAGCTCCTCTGTATACTTTAACATCCTGTAAGGATCATCTAAATTGTTGATTAATGCAGAAGTGGTCGATATGATTCTGTGTTTGATGATCAGGGGATATCCATGTTGATTTATAGATGTGCTTGTGTGGAAAAAAACTTCCTCCTATAATAAGATTAACTGCACCAAAGTTAGCAAACATTTCCCCATTTTCATTCATAACTCCTAGCCCATGCTTCCCCATAGTCTCTTCATATCCTGTGTTGTCATCTCCTACTTTGGCATTAAAATCACCCATGACTACAATGACATCTCTTGGTTTTGTCTTTTCAAGCACATGCTGTAGTGTGTTATAAAATTCTTCTTTTATTGATTCCTCTTTATCATTTGTCGGTGCATAACACTGAATGACATGCATATTAATTTTCCTGTTTATGGTCCTGAATGTTGCAAGGATACTTCTTGGCCCTGCAGGTTCCCATGATATAAGAGATTTATGTGTCTCTGGTGACAGCAAGAGTGCAACCCCTGCTGTATGTGGTGCATTTTCCTCTTCATGGCCCGAGTAGAGCACTGTTTCCCCTGATGAAACTTATACCTTACCTGACTGTACCCTCTTGTCTCACTAATTCCCATGATGTTTAGCTTGTACTTGTTCATTTTTCTTACTACCTGGGCTGTATTACCTACCTCCCACATTGTTCGCACATTCCAGGTGCCTATTCTGGAAATTTTTCTTGCTGAAAAAAGGGGAATCGGCAGTTCGGTATTCTTTTGGGTTTGGCTGCCCTGTGTCATAATCCCTCTTTGAGGCTGGCTTGCTATTCAAGTTGAAATTGTTGATGTTTTTATAGCATATGTTTATTTTTACAGGATAGGGTTGCTAGTCCCATGCCAAACCTTCCTTAGTCGCCTCTTATGACGTGCTTGGAAGGGAACAGAGGTCCTATTTTTACTTCCCCGTAGGGCCCCAGGAATCTCACGGGGTATATATATTATCACAGACTTGAAAAAGAGCTCTGTGGAAGATCGAAAGCTTGTTTATCTCACCAGTAGGAATTGGTATAATAAAATATATTATCTCCCCCACCTTGTTTCTCTTTAAATAGTTACTGGCATTTGTTCCAGACCTCAGCATCTTTGATTGCAACAAGAACTCACTGAGTTGTCATCAGCTTGTTGGCCGGGAATTTAAATGCTTAGTTCAAGTGGAACTTTTACTACTAGTCCTAAGTGTTTAAAAGACAGATTTAAAGAGGTTTGTTTGTTACATGTGATTGTTATTAAAGAATTGATGGCCTTTCTCCGGAGTACTCCATCCACATTATGCTCAGTCACTAGACTTGAAACTATAAGATTTTTCTCTGAATAGCCAAGACAGTTTAATGACCTTGGATTCAATTATTTCTTTACTCTGTAGATTTGCTATGTGAAGATGTGTTAGTGCTTCACTCTTCTCCACTTGCACTGCTGAATTGCTCCTGAGTGAACATCATAGGTCTCAGGAGGGAAGGTGGAAAAGGGGATATGGTGGCTAGAAAAGAAAGGGAGGTACAAAAACATAAAGACTCAGAGTCCCCAGCTGACCCTGGGTTCCATACAGTTCTTCTGCTTTGAAATGCGGCGGGGAGCACAGTGTCAAACTCCATGCAGCATTTCAAAGCATCAGTGCCCCATGGAGCCCTAGGTCTGGCACCAGGCTCCATGTGGTACTGCTGCTATTTAAAAACACCCCCACTGCTTGCCCCCCCCTTGCTGCCTCTTTCTGATATAGGCGGCAGGGGTAGGGGGGAAGCAACTAGTCGACTAGTTGTTCACATTCCTAGTCTAAGTATATAGAAAGAAAAATTGAAAGGGAAGAAAACACTAGCTTTGCTGCCTTCCCTGTTGCACAAACGTCCTGTGGTTTACCAAGAAAAACCCTCACTTGTGCAGGGGAAGAACTTTAAGCAAGTCTTAGGAGGCTTATTTGGTCTCTCATACAATCTCATGGGCCTTCGGCAACTTGGTGGCTCACCTCAGAAGCACTGTAATGGAAACTTTTTCTTCACTGACACTCCTTTATGCTTGGATTATAATTTCATGTCTGTTTCTTCAAGGAAAACCATTAAACCAATTAAAATGAGAATGCTAGGAGCCTACATGCTTTACTGATATTATGAAATAAGTCAATTTTCAAATATTAATATTAATTTATAAAATTTTAGTATTGAGCAATAGATTTCAGCCAAAGGAATCCAGTAAAATAAGTTTTCTCTTTCTTAAAATCTGTTACTTTTCTGGGCTGAGGAGGTGCTGAGAAGGTGTCAAGTGTGTTACATATAAACACAAAGAAAATTAATATACTTTTGTAAGTGTGATTAGGATAGAATTCTGGGAGTTCCATATTTCTGCAATTCACTGTCCAGGTTACTTCACTAGTTTTCTGACTGACAGAACTGATATTGAGCACAAATCAGTGTAATGTAACAGTTTGTCTGAGGGCTCCACTGTGAATGTCAAATCAGGGTAAATTGCTTAGAACCAGGGCTACTTACAGCCCCAGGCTGGGGTCCTCCTCTCTAGGGCACCAAACCAGTCACAAAGAGTACCTGAGTTGCCATTCTTGCCAGCAATAGGACACACAAGCAATCCCCTTAGACACTTCAGCTTTACCTCTGCCACAACCAGCACCACTCCTTACACAAATGGGAGGTTATGAAAACCAATCTCACCAACTCTGAACAGGTTCTACTTATCCCAAAGGACCAGCCACAGTCCCAAGTCAATTTATACCTCAGATCTTACCAAAAAGAACATGCTGTGCCAGTCCTTTAGAAATTAAAATCTAAAGGTTTATTAACAAAAGAAAGAAAAGGTTCAGAGTAGAATTGTTTAAATAAAGCACATTACATACATCAGTCACCAAGTTTTTGATGCAGCTCTTAGCAGTTTATTACATTTCTGCTATCTTAAAAGTATCTGGAGTACATCCTTTGTTAGGATGGGTCAACGATCCTTCCCGGCCCTCTATTTTTACAGCAAAAATGCTTCTGAAGTGAAGTACAGGAGTGAAGACCAAAATGGAGGAATCTTGCCCATGGGGAGGGAAATCCATTGTTCTCCTATGTTATGTTATCTCCCAAAATGGAGAGAGCAAGTAACCTGTCCATGTCCTTTTTAGGCAAGGAGCCATGGTGTATCTGCTGATTTGCAGTAGAATTGCTCAGGTGTTTATTGGCAACACTTAAGGGCCATGCAGAGTAGCTATTTATTGAGTAAATGCTCTTCACAATAAGTGGGTGACACCTGATGCTTGTCTTCCAACAGAAATCATGTAAGATACATGTTCAGAGCCAATATTCATAACTTTACATACAAAAATCATATATGCCTAGAATCATAGAACACTAGAACTGGAAGGGACCTCGAGAAGTCACTGAGCCAATCTCCTGCCCTCACAGCAGGACCAAGCACGGTCTAGGACCATCCCTGATAGATGTCCGTTTAACCTGCTCTTAAATATCTCCAGGAATGGAGATTCTACAACCCCCCTCTAGGCAATTTATTCCAGTGTTTAACGGTCTCCTGGTTAAGCCAAGGCGATCTTTTGCCATTCTTTCCTACACAGCAGAATAGCTTGTATTTGGGCCCTTAATAATGTCTCTTTGGAAAACTGCCAACTCTCTTCAGTTGTTTTTCCCCTCAGTCTTGCTTCCCATGGGACCTTACCTATCAGCTTTCTGAGCTTACCAAAATCTGCCTTCCTAAAATCCATTGTCTCCAATTTGCCGTTCTCCCTTCTACGATTTCATGATCACTTTCATCCAAGCTGCCTTCTACTTTCAGTTCCTCCCTATTTGTTAAAATCAAATATAGAACAGCTTCCCCTTTAGTAGTTTTTTCAACTCTTGACATAAAAAATTGTCTTCAATGCAGTCCAAGAACTTATTGGATAAATCTGTGCCCCACTGTGTTGGTTTCCCAACATATGTCTGGATAGTTGAAGTCCCCCATCACCACCAAATCCTGCGCTTTGGGTGATTTTGTTAGTTGTTTAAAAAAAGCTTCCTCCACCTCTTCCCTCTGGGTAGGTGGTCTGTAGTAGACCCCTAGCATGAATCACCCTTATGATGTCATATGAGTAGCATAACCAGGATGAGCATAGCAAAAACTTTCATTAGACAGCTCTCATAGCTCACTTCGCACAGAATTTGGAGGAAATACACATCAGTAGTTACAACAATGACTATTATTTGATGCTCACATTAAAATCCAATAATGTCACAATCAGAAGCTAGGAATTATAGAAATGTGATAAGAGAAGCAAAGGGATACAAGGCGAAATCTATGCCCAGAAGTATTAAGGACATTAAGAATGAGCTTTTAAAATATACTAAGAACCAAAATAATTCTAACTATGGTAATTTGGTAATTACCATTACCAATAATCCAAACAACGGAAATGGTATAATTATATACAATGGAGTGTTGAATAGATATTTATGTTCAGTGGTCGAGTGAAAGCATTTTGGAGCAGGAATTTGAATTTTGACATGAGTGTAACCTTTGTGTCAGGGATGTGTCTTGTGCCTTCACTGTGAAAATCTGTCCAAATTTGACCAAGTTACAAGTCTTTAAAATTTCACAATTTGCACTTGTTCAGTAGATACGTGCTAGAGCTTTGGAGTTTAATTCGCCAAAAATACCATCTGCTCTGAATATAATCCAGCTAATGGCTGAGAAGACCTTTCACTGTAATTATAGCTCCCATTTTTTCCAGCCATCCAGATTAGAGGATATATAGCAGACAAGAGAGGGGAATTGAGGAGAGGTGAAAGTGGGCTGGTGCAGCACACAAATATGAATTTATTGCTGGTCTGGGCCGCACATATCTGACATTTTGCCCCCCCTCTTCCCATTGAGTGTCCTATTGGTAGGGTCTGGCAGTACTGCTGCTGCAACAGTGCTTCAATGCCACAGCTGCCCAGGACAAAAAGGGGCAGCAATATTAAAGCGCTGCTGCACCCTACTGGCAGGGCTGCTTATGGAGAGGCACAGGGGAAAAGGATAACTGCCCTGGAACCCAATGATTTATAAGTGGTTGGCGATCCCAGCTGCCGTGAAAGCAGTTGGCAGCTGTGAGACCTTCAAAGTGCCACTGGAGCCCTGGGGCTACTGGATGCTGCAGTTACAGTCCTGGGGTTCCCAGCCATTGGCCATGAAGGAATGTCTGGAGACTGTCTGGGCAAGGAGACAATGACTAGAAGCTCTGAGACGGCTGGGAATGGGGAAAGATGAGATTTTAGACATAGGATCTGGAGCGGGAGAATAAGATGTGTGAAAAGTGGAGAATGGGACTGGGATGAGGAGCCAGGTTTGAGGAAAAAAGAGGATAGGGACAAATTGGGTGGAAAAGAAAGAAGAGGTTGTGACACTACACCCTTTATTCTTCATAGAGATAGTTACGATATGAGAGTGGCATAACTAAGATGTCTTATGACATATCATTGGACACGTTATGAGTCACTGAATATGATTATCGTATTTGTATGCATGTATCATATTTGTAGCTAAAGTTATAGTTCTTCAGGGGAAAGATTTGACTGTGTGAACAATGAGACCATTTTTTCTCTTCCTGAAATGCTGTGCGTTGTTCACTACACACTTAATAACTTTTGTAACAAATGAGTCAGTCAGTCCTACAGTGGAGTGCTTTGGTTCATCTCCAGAGTAGGCCCATGTGTGCAAAGGAAGCATGAGTCCTGTGAAAAGAGTGTATTATAATGCATATGCACAGGGAAGTAAATTAAGATTGTACATGACTCCTAATTCTTGCATTTCCTAACTTTTAACACTGATTGTGTGTAATTGTATTCATTTTGAGGAGATGATTTTAATATTCATGCAATATATATTAAAATTCTAATGCAATTAAGATGCAATTTTTTTTACAGTAATTAATTAACAATTTACCAAGGGTTATGGTGGGTTGTCTATCGCAGGGAATTTTTATACTAAGATTGGATGTTTTTCTGAAAGATATGCTATAGTTCAAATTATTCCCCTTTATTCGGCTCTGGTGAGGTCACACCTGGAATATTGTGTCCAGTTCTGGGCCCCCCACTACAAAAAGGATGTGG